>JAGPOW010000290.1:20922875-20933927 GCA_030014935.1 Caiman crocodilus
CAGCAAGCCGTGTTTAAGTTCAGCAGAGTTTTCTTTTGGTTTGTGTTACCCTGGATAAGAAGGGGCTGCGGTGTGGGAGTAGGCGGGGAGGAAAGCCTTCCATGTTAGTGGCGGCCACAGAAAGTAGCAACAAGAACACCTGGAACCGCCGGGCAGGGTAAGGGCGAGGTGAAAGGGGTGGAGGAGCCCCGCAGAAGATCCCGACTGCAGGTAGCCAGAGGGGACAGCCGTCCAGAGGGAAGCTCCACCCACTGGAAGATCAAAGTCATGGCAGGTGAGAAGAGGGTGGACCCCGGAGCAGAAAGAGACCTGCCCCAAGGCTTCCTGCGATGGCCAGCCGAATATCTACAAAACCTCGGGGCAAAGAGGCCCAAGGTAAGATGTTCGACGCCCGGCGGCTACAGAAGGGATATGACAAAAAGTGAGCCATTTGTGACTTAACAATTTTGATAGCTGGTTCTTCACTGTCAGGCTTTTCTGCAGTTTATAGCAGCCTTAGATTCTCCCAGCTATTGTTGGGTGGCTGGCTGGCTAGCATTGTCTGGTGTAATATGGAACCTGCTTGGGGCTGACTTCCCAGTGGCCTACCCACACGTTTCTGGGATAACTGCCCACCTTCTCTCCAGCCATGCCTTATTGTTAACTGTTTAATGGATCTTAATGAGCAGGAGGCTACCCATTTCTTGCCCCGATGCCAGGGGGCACTATCTGCAGCTCCATTCCTTCCCTTCACCACAGCCCAAGCCTCACAGATGGCATCCAGATGTTCTCACAATTACTGTTCCCACACTGGGCCCCATAATCCTATTGTTGAACCTCTCTATGTTCCCTCTATTCCAGCAGCCTAATCTGCCTTCATCCTGGGCAGCATAGCTCCCTGAACTGCTCCCCCTTCTGGTTGTGGTCCCCCAGGACCTTTGACTCACTAGCCCTGGCCCACCTCCAGGCCAGTTGGACCCCAGGCCCTCAGCTCTTGGGTGTCCCTCGCGGTGGGCCCATGGCCCTTCCACCCTTCCGGTCCTGGCCCCAGCATTGACCAGTCAGGGGAAGTCCAGACAGGTGTGAGTCTATGGCCTCACTCTCTTTCTCTGGGGTCCACCCTCCAGGCCCCACAAAGGAGTAACCCACCCAATTGTGGAGGCTAGGGGTTAAGGCGCCCCAACCCACCTTTCACTAGGGTGGTAACTGGCCTGGCATTTCCTGGGGGCTCCCACAGCACTGAGAGCCCCACCAGGCCACCCACTCCAGGCAGGGTGCAATTTTTGGTGGTACCCAGGACCAGGAGCCTCCTGACCATCCCCTACAGCTCCTTTCTTACCTACAGATGATACCAACAGCCAGGTGGTGGTGTTGCCTGGCCTCCAGCAGCAGAACTGCCCTGTTTATATGGGCAGCCCCAGATTCAAAATGGCTGCCATCATCAGGCACCTGGTGGCTGCCAGCACCAGGTCCTTAAAGTGGCAGGCACCTGCAGTGCCCTGCCACAGCTGGCTACAGTTGCAAAGGGACATTGTATCAGCCACAGACTGCTGGAATGCTGTGACAGTGTGTCTACCTTCCCTCATCTCAGTTCCACCCTTTGGCTGAAGGCTAGGAAGTGGCATAGGCCATGCTCCTGTTATCCTCAAATGGACAATCCACCACTTTTATAACCCTTTTGACATATGCAAGCTAGCACTAAATTTACAGCAGCATAAAAGAGAATCTAGCCTGTGGCACAACATAGAAAATGTTCATTTTCCAAAGAGGTGATGAGAGAAAAAGTCTTTGATTTCTATTATTTAAAAGCTGTTTAAAATATTTACTGCCACAGCTACACAGGGTATGTATACACTGTAGTCATTGCTGCTCGTGTGGACATTCCCAAGATAGCTTTTAACTGGTTAGCTCACATATTGGTTGCAGTAAGACTGTAGAAGTACAGGCTAGGTACACAAGTATTTATTCAGATCCTCGAACAGGCATTTCAATCCACACTGTTGACACTGCTAGCAATACCCAGATGAAAGGGCATCTGACTAGAAGTTAACATAGACTAGATTATTATTGATTTGCATTGCAGTAACACCTGGAACATAGTCCATTGTGCCAGTTACTCTACCAACACAGAACAAAGGATGGACTCTGCCCTCAAGAGCTTGCCCTCATTTAAAGCTAGCACAAACACATCAACACAAACAGTAATTGCAATGCAAATATGTCCATTATTCTCAATATCCACTAATGGGATGCTGTGTGGGTTAGTAGTTAAAAGTCCTCAATGGGCACATTGCTTGTACACATGCAATTAATGTGACTGAATATACTTTGCCTCAATTTGACACAATACCTCTTTCCACTCCCACCCTGTGAAAGAAAGCAGAAATGAGGAGCAGAGGAGCTTACCTGCATCCGTTTCAATCAACATCCTGTAAAGAAAAGCAGGAAAGAGACAGCTTTCTGGTTCAATCCTTTCCTACCTAAATGAAAAGAAGGAAGGGCTGGTCCCTCCAGCTTTTAAACAAATGCTGATGTCACCATCTGTACATACATTTAAGCGCAATAATTTACTGCACTGACAGATACCACTTGTATCTGATGGAACTATTCAGCAATGCAGTAAATTAGTTTACTGAACCCTAAGTGCTGTGCACTTGTAGACAGTGACACTTTACTGGCAGCAAATTAGTTTGCTGCACAGAAAAGCATCTCATGTAGACACACCCAACTGAAACTTAGGAGACTTGGTTTCATGCTAGATGTTTTATGAGCCCTACTTCATGATGTCAGCCCAGTCACTTTGACTCCCTGAATAGCAATTTTCCCATTTGTACAATAAGGATAATAATATTCAGCCCATGTAAAGCATATTGCAACAAAGAAAAAACACTCTATAGGAGCTAGGTACTATTACTAGTACTACTAATAGTACATTAAGGTCTTCTAAAACCACAATTACAGTGTAGACATGGTAAGACAAAAGCCATTTTATCATCTTGAAGTGGGATAGGAGGTGAAATCACTTTAATGGAAAGGCCTTAGGCACATTCCCATTAATGTGATGATTTAGTCTTAGAACATTCGGTTAAATTGGATAAGCAAGATTTTGTTTCTGTCTTTTTTTAAATCTCAGTCACTGTGTAAAGACAAAGGTACCAGACATAGATTAAGGGTGGATCCTTTTGGACCGATGCCACTTTCTAATGGATTTACATTGACAAACTGCTATGTTTATTCTTTGCCAGATAATCAGTCATAGTTCGACCTGGGCTGGTTAGATTTTCCATTATGCTCATGTTTTTTAGAAACAGGTTAAACCAGTGGTTCTCAAACTTTCTATACTGAAGGTACCTGTTGTAAGACTTAAGGTATCCCTCAGAAAATGCCAGCTTTTAACTTCCTTGTTTGTTTTCTTCTGTTGCAAGGAACTCTGAAGGACCACAACAGGTTAGAGTGTTTTTAACTCTATGAATTTCTATTTGAAATCTCTGGATTTATCTTGTGAAAGATGTTTGCATACCTAGCACTGCTAACATTTTGAGCCACTACAAAATGCCACACCACCCTGATTGAGAATCACTGGATTAGATAGGATGCAAGCACTTAGGCCCCCTCCACACATGCAGGTAAAGATGCAGTTGGATCACAAGTGTGGATCACACAATCGTGCCTCCTGCCATGTCACACATGCCTGGCAGGAAGCATGACTGTGGGATCACACATTAAAATCAATCACACTTTATTGCCCGTGTAGGGGGAGCCCAATCCTAGGCTTCCCCTACATCAACAAGAAGCAGGCACCCACGGGCGGGAAGATCCAGCTGCAGGGGGCCATGTCCAACTGAGACCCAGAGTGAGGCACAGCCAAGACCAAGAGCCTGTGCCGGCCCAGGGGTTTTCACCCCCCCCAAGCTTTGGGGATCAAAGCAGCCACGATCCCTAGGGCTCAGGGATTGCACCCCTTGGCTGGGAATGTGGTCAACTGACAGGCTTCCAGCTACAGGGGATACCCTGCTACATGTGCAAATTAAAGCTCCATAGCAACCAGCTATAAAGTTAGTACACGTTTTTGAGGCCTGACTTTATAGCTGGTTGGAGCTTTTTATCATGTGATAGCTAATTTGCATACGTAGCTGGTTTCAAGGTAATTGTGCAGTTGACCAGTTAGTTGCACATGGTCTGTTACATGTACAGGGTCCTTATTCACCCACCTCACAATTCTCTATTGGGCATTTTTACCTAGAGATCTGGTAAAACAGTTACCAACCTTAAGTACTTTCAGCCAACTAACAGTGCTCCTTTCTGTGTTTCTGAGCAGCAAGCATGGCACTCAAATTTGTCAGAATATTATACCTCATTTCAGTTTTCCCTTGTACATGTAGTACAATAAAATCAATGCAAAACAACTTTCAAATACTGTGGGTACCTATATACGAGCAATGAGGCTGCTCTGATGCACTGTAATTATAGCACATTGGAGCAGTCTCAATTAATTGAGTCTGCTGGATTTGGTAATAACTGTGCTCCAGCAGCCTCCAGTGGCTCGTGTATCAGCATCCCCACACTTAAAAATGACAAAGGGAGCACTATATCTAAAGCTCATCCGATGAGCTTTAAATAAATTCTTCCCACTGACATTTTTAAGCTCAGGAATGATGACACATGAGGCGCTCTGCACACTTTAATTAGAGCAGCTCTCAGAGCCAATATGAATGTAAACATTTTAAAAAGAAATAAAAGCAAACCCAAAATTCCCATTAGACTGGTTAAAAAAAATCTCTTGATATTTTTGCAACCCAAGTACTGAAACATGAAAAACACAAGGAAATTTGCCTCAACAAAGATTTGGATTAAATCATTATTTATTTGTATTGCAATAGCATTTTGGGGCCACAGTCATGGGTCATGGCCTATTGTGATAGACTCTATAGCAGTAGTTTATTTATGGCTTTTGCTAAAACACAACAGTAAAATTGACAATAAAAGTATACAGGGGTGAAGGTTGTAGCTGTGTTGGTCTACAGACATAGGCAGATAAGGTTCCTTGGGTGAATCTGATATCTTTTATTAGACCAATTTAAATAGTTGGGGGAAAAATGTTTAGCAAGTTTTCAGATTTAAAAACCCTTCATCAGGCTGAGGATGCCTCTGCAGTTAATGTGTGCTCTTTCTGGATGTAACGAATAGTAAAGAAGCCAAAGGCTGGGCTGGTATGCATGCAAGACAGGTTTTGCAAGCATACCAGCCTAGCCTCTGGCTTCTTTACTAAGGGTTTTTGAACTCAAAACTTGCTTAGTAACTATTCCCCAAGTATTTAATTTGGTCTAATAAAAAATATCAGATTCATCCAAAGAACCTTGTCTACAATAAAAGTATATAATTTACAGTTATCGGTAAAAACATACAGTACAATTACAGGGGTGTAGGTTGTAGCCGTATTGGTCTAAGGACATAGGCCAACAAGGTTCCTTGTGTGAATTTGATATCTTTTATTAGACCAACCCAAATGGTTGGAGAATAGTTATTAAGCAAGCTTTTGAGTTCAAAAACCTTTTGTCCATTTCACATGGCTGAATTCAATATCTTCCATGTTGCAGAGGTGTAGGTTGTAGCCATGTTGGTCTAAGGACATAGGCAGACAAGGTTCCTTGAGTGAATTTGATATCTTTTATTAGACCAACCCAAACAGTACAATTACATATTCTGCCAATTTAAACAAAATTAAAGTAGAATATAGTACATACTGATGCAAAAATAGATAAAATCAAAGTATATAAAATGGAGTAAAAAATTAAAAACAGGAAATTATATTTGACTGTGGCCCTTATTCTTTGTACAAATAACACAAATACACCTAGGGAGCATAGGACGGGCTGTAAATTGTTAGAAAGAAGCCAACTTGATTTTTCTTCACTTGCCCAGTATTGTGGAAATTTCCACTAAAGGAGAGATCCATTTTCCTGTTATTTCTTAAAGGACTGAGCAAGACCACACATGGTGATTTAAGTCATCTATTTTGTCCTTCCTGCAAGAACATATCCTTTCTGTGTATGAGGTCTGACACCACCTCCCCGTGACAACTGCATATCTCATTAGAGTGAATTGCAGTCTAGTAATGGCCTTTTGTTGGTTTCGGTTTTGTATTGCAGTTAGATAATTGTCTAAGCAGAAAAGTGCTGTATAAATCTCAAAAAAGAAGTCTGAGAGAATCTCACTGCCTGCAAATCTTTCAGCATGATGCTATCTTTAATTCTTAAATTTACCTCTTGTTTTAAATATAGGAGAGATACTGGGTCAGTAACTGTCACCACATTTACCATGTCATTTGTCTGGAGAAGAAAACAATGTCATTTGACCATCCAAATAAGGGCATATTTGGAAGAGGAAAGACTTCTAAAATGCATTTTTAGGGTATCTGATAGGGGTACAAGCTCTAATTTTTACCCAATAATTTAGAGTTCTTAAGTAAGCTGAAGGGCTCACACTAAGCTGTTTCAGATCACATAAGACCTCCCATTGTAGAATGTGACACAGATAAAAGCTGCTTTAAAACATAATTAGAATTTTTTTCTATTTTTAAATGAGTTGTTGGTAACCCATAGTTCTGCTCCATACAATAAAATGGACTCTATCTTAGATCTACAGACCTTTAATGCTGCCAAAGCCTCCCTTCTCCTTTCTCTTACTGTAAAAGGAGATTAGCACTGTAAAACCACAGAACGGAAATAATAGACCTTGGCTTGAAGTACTTATACTCTAAGGCTAGGGACAGAAATTACACATAAACTGGCATAAGTGATCGGAAACTGGTTCAAATCTGTAATACCACAGAAGTTCAGAGCACATAAACTGCTTTCAAAATGGCCAAAACTGGTTTAAGATAAAGCGGGATGGATGTAGTATCAGACTTGACTGATTTAGGTTAAATCAGTTTATTGAATTTCTGTCCCAGATCCCCTTCACATTCAAGTTAACTCACAATCCCACCACCCACACACACACATCCCATGATGCTTTCCAACTTCCCCAAAATCCCCCACTGACAGGGTGGAAGGCCAAGCCTTGGCCCAAGCTGTCTCCTACAGCCAAGCAGGAATGCATGCTCGAGCACCCCCAGCTTCTGGCCTGGGCTGCTGCAGGCATGTGGCTGCATTTCCAGAATCAAAAGTGAATGTTTGTTCACTTGCTTTACTGTTCAATCTATGCAGTTTAGCATATACCTGGCTGGGGTCATCTGACCCCAGTACTTTTTCCTGCCCAGTGAAGGGGGTCAGACTACTGAGGTTCCTTCCAACCATGAAAACCTATGAAATCTATGACACTTACAGAGATTGAATTGATTCACCCTTTTACTTTTTGGCTGTCTGTACTTGGTCTAATCGTAACATGCACCACAGCAGGTGAATATGGCAAACTGACTACAATGGTTAGGCAGAACATCAGTTGCCTAACAGTTAGGTAACCTGTTTTCATTGTCTGACCTTGGAGAATTGCAAAGAATCTAAAACATAAACTCCAAAGGGTACTCAGAAAAAAAATTACAATTTTAGATTTTTTTTCAGCTTTAATAATCTAAGTTGTTTTTCCTAAAACAGAGAAAAAAAATTGTTGATTTTATTTTTCATTTTTAATATACTATGATTTATAGATAGATTTGAATTTTCATATTAATAGTTGATCACTAACCCTTCTGATAATAAAAAAAACCTAAAAAATTCATAAAGTTATCCCATAGATTATCCAGTATGCAAATAAAACACTTAAAACAGTTGGGGGAAAGAAAAAGATCAGTATTCCATTGCTGGGGAGGTGGTGAGGGGGATAAGAATAATTATAAATTAATCATTGTATTGTGCTTTTTGTTATAAATGCTTCTCTACCATCAAAATACAGTTTACATTTTCAGGATTCTAGTTTTCCAGTTTTCACTGTCTGCCACACCAGAATCTCCTATTGAAATCATAGATTTTTAACATACAAATCAGAAGATCTCATATGCTATGTTACAGTTTGTTTTTACTTCAGACTATACTAGGTTTTTTTATAGATCCCGTGTGTGTGTGTGTGTGTGTGTGTATGTATATATGTATATGTGTGTATATACACACACATACATATACACACACATATTTACAAATACACACATACATGTATGTTTATATAGATAGATACAAGCTGTTATATATATATACACATACACACACATATATATACATACATGTGTGTATGTGTATGTATACTATATATACACACACAGTACTAGATGTATGTGTGTGTATATATATGTGCATATAAATATATGTATGCACACATGTGCATGTATATATATGTGTGTATATATTATATATGCATATATAATCCAGTATAGTCTACTTATATAGTATATACACACACACACACGTGTGTGTGTGTGTGTGTAATTGCAGTTATAATATTTAACATTGCTGTAAGGCATTTGGTTGTAAATTGTTTATAGCTGGTAACATTTTTTGTAAACAATTATTGATTAATTATTCCAGATATAGCCTTTCCTGGCCAGCCACAGTCCCTTGTTTACTGTACTGCTAAAGTAGCTTATGATAGAATTACATTTTGGAACCTTTCTCTGAATTGTGCATGCATACTTTATTTCCACTGTTTACCCTCATAATTGTATTCTATAGGACTGATGTTCTCTGAAGATTTTTAGGGAACAGTATACTACCACAACAAATTGTTACAGTACAATGATATCAGTAGCTATTAGATGAGCATTTACTTGGCAATTACTGCCTGAAAACATTTATAAGTTTGCTTTAAAATAAACAGTCACTGTATGGAATGTGCATGTGGTTCAGGACTTTTCGGCGTGTCGTTATCACTTAAATCTGTTCCAAACATATGGGTGTGCGTATGTGTGGGTGTGAGTATGAGTATATGTCTGTGTATGCTATGCAGTGCAGATGCATGTACTTACAATACACATTCACACTTACATCATAATATGACAGGTACTACGTGGTATCAATTTCAATGGAAAGAATCAGATTCAAATTTAATAAATGTTGCAAGCAACCTAGAAAAATAAATATTCTTGCCATATGTAAACTAATAACTACTTTTTCAGCTGCCCCCATTTACTTTTCAAGGCAGCATGTACCTCTCTGCATCCTAATAGTGTTTAGGATTAGCCAACATTAAAATCTAATTAACACCTTATCCTAGGACAGGTTATATATACCATGTAGGTCAAAGCTGAGGTGAACTATTAAAGCAATCTAAGCTTGTCATATGTAATCTGGACAATTCCATGACAAGTTAATGACAATATACCAACACCTATATGCAGAGGTTCACACAGCTTCTGTATAGGGAAAAAAACCCCATTCACATTAGAAAGATTACAGCAAAAAATAAGTAGTGTGGAATTTCAGGAAGTTTGCTTTCTGCAAAGTCCTTTCTGTCAAGGCAAAAATAAGATAAGACCATCTCAGGATATGTATTTCTGCAATAAACAGTGTCATGGGATCCCTACCTCTAGTATTGTTCATTTGGAGGTTCCAATTTATTTGCTCATTAAAAGTAGGATGGAGCACCAAGTCTTTTATCAAGAAAGATAGTCGAAGATTGTTGAAGATCTACAAGGTCCCTTCTGACCCTACTTCTATGATTCTATGACTAATCACTTAAGGGAATGACAAAAGTAAGCAGCCTACCACAGGTTATTTATTACTTAAAACAGAAAGGAAGTAGAAAAGTAGAAAGTTACAAACCACATTGGTGAGAATCAAGGATCCTAGTTTTCTCCAATAAAAAAAAAATCCCGATTTTTGGATTAAAAAAAGTAACCCAATCCACATTTTTCTGTGATTAAAATGAAACACCACTATACAAATATATCTATATTTTAGTGATGTTTCATTTTAATCATAGGAAAATGTGGATTTTGAGTTATTTTTTTAATCTGAAAATTGGGGAATTTTTCTTTTAATTGGAGAAAACTGGGATCCCTGCTGATAATTATTGTCTGTCCGTCTGTCTTTAAGATAGGCAAGTCACATTTTGCAGGTTCACGGACAATGAAAATGCTGTAGCCTTCAGACTCTCTGTCTGAAGTGTTTCTCATAAATATCCTTCAGTTTTCTATGCAAATTCCACCAATCTTTTCATGTGTTAAACAGTAGGACATTTACAATACAATATTCGTAGCAGGCTGCAACAAACAGTCTCCTCTTCCCCTTGGGTAATGACTGATTGTTATCCCAAAACATGCACCTTCACCTTGCTCTTTATTGGAGAATCCCGAGAACTTGCCCCCTAGTCATTTCTTCTTTTCATAGACAAACTACTTCTAAGTACACAAAGTAGGGACACTACAAATTTTGCCTCTCCCGTAGTTGTGATTCATAACCTGAAAATGATCACCAGGCAGGTATCAAACAGCAGTTTCTAAGCCTTTTAGCAAGTTCTGCAAATGTACTTTTTAAACAAAGAAGAGAAAAGGGAGTCACAAAAAGCAATTGCACTAAAACAGGGGTTTTCAACCTTTTTTCACTAGTGTACCCCCAGCAGCTGATTGAGTAGCACAGAGTCCTCTGGCGGCCAGTCGACAAGCAAGGTAAGTGCGGGGGAGGGCTGCGCAGTGTGCGGCAGTGAAACTGGAGAGCCACCAGCGAAACTGGAAGTACCACCAGTTTCAAGGCACTGTTGCCATGTTCTCCCAGGGCCTTCCAAGGTACCCCCCAGGAGTACACATACCCCCAGTTGAAAACCCCTGCACTAGAAGGTATTATAGTCTACTGGGAAACTATGCAAGAACTCTCAAAGGGAAAATCTATATCAAGGATTTGCTTTTATTTTTTTTTCATTCTGTTGATAATAGACTGCCTCACAGACCAAATCTCCTCTCATATACAATTACAAGGATTACATCCCTTCCTCTTCATGATCACATAAAACGGACAAATATTAGAAAAAAAATCCCTGTATTTTAACTCATGTTTAATGTGATTTTGCAATGGGAAACTAAGGAAGAAAGTTACTACTAGGGGACTACCCAGCCAGCACAGACCATTAATGAGAGAGCTAGTGCTG
>JAGPOW010000290.1:20934027-20952191 GCA_030014935.1 Caiman crocodilus
TGGCGATTTTGGATAAAATCATAAACAGGTTGACTGTATGACAGTACTCTATGTGGCTATGAAGGAAACCTGAATTCCTGTGCTAGACTCCATTTCTCACCCACATATCCAGATAGTATGAGGAAACTACCAAAGGAACATAATTCAATCCTTGGGTATAAGAAGGTCTTGAAATAATCCAGGGTGTCCACCACTGGCAGAATGGTCACATTTGTTCTCCTTGCTTTTTGCAACAACAAACAATTAACATGGAAGTGGAGAAAAGAGATTCTCAAGCTATATAATGGCTGTAGGAAAATATTTCCTAAATTTCTGAGTATGAGTATAACCTGATCCTCACCCTAATCTGTAAATCTACTGAAGACAATGGAGCCATGTTAATTTACACCATCCTGAATTCTCTGTCTCTATCTAGAGTCTAACCCTATTAGAATTACTGGGACTTTTTCCAAGTATTTCAAAGGGAATACGATTGTACTCCTGGTATGGTTTGAGTTAAATAAGATCATCTGTTTTAAACTCTGACTAAAGGAGACCTATATAACATATGCCCAAGTTCACCTCAGTATGAATGAATAATGAACAAAAAACACCAGCTTGCTCCTGTTCATGTGATGTGTACATCTGCAACTTGTTAGCAATGTACAGGCTTCAAAATGAAAGACTCCCAGGTTGAAAGTTAAAGAGCTGTATAATTTCATTCCATTTACATGAATAATTTAGAATTTGATCTCAATACTTTATATTGCCACAGAATACAGAAACAGAGTTGAGAGGAACAGCAAAAGGGATCTGAGGCAAGAATTTCATCACTGCACCAGCGCCTCACACCAAAAAGGTGATTTTTTTTTCCCCCTTCAGTTCTTGCACTATGGAAATCCTATCCTGATTGCAAACCAATGTTTTAGGGCCCATTTTAGTGCCCAGCCTTTGTACATGGTATAAAGTTATGTAGATACATATAAGCATATGGTTCAAGTTCCTGCCTGTGTATTATTATTATTATTATTCCATCTTGTTCATGCCTAAGTTGAAAGTTGGATATTAAATCTGCACACAAGTTGTTTTAATGCATAAATGTATGCTTTGTAGCTTCCTAAAAAAATATGTCAGCCTCACTCTAGGTTCTGTTTAAATTAGCTGTAACAGTATTTTCTCCTGACCAGACCTAGTTTTCCAGGATGAGAAGCTAAGAACTTGCTTATGCTGCGTATACCAAATATGAAAGATCCTTTACAAAGAAAAAAGAAACAAAACAAAAAGAAAAAAACTGTAAAAAATGCATTCATTTTTGAAAATGCATATTTAGAATGTGTATAACCTTGAAATTAATTTTTAAATTAAATCAGCATTAATGTCTTTTTTTAAAGATGTAGAAGGAAAGCTATCCCTGTATCGTTCAAGTCTGAGGTCAGACTATTAGTCAATGCTGATATGTAAGGTAAAAGCAATTAATTAAATTATGCATCAGCACATCTATCCTATTTTGAAAGATGCAAAAGAGAGGCCTTTCAAACAATTGCTTAATGTGTTGTTTTCAAAACCAACAATTCCTCTGCTGAATCCAAATAAGAAACATGTTCCTCTTGTGCTTCCTTGGGGCCCACATGGATTTTAGAAGACTGGCGAGTCCTGGGAATGGAATCCCAGTTCATCTCATGGGAGTTACAATCTCAATGCCTCCGGCAACGATTGGGGGAAACTCACTGAGGGGATTTATGTTGTGGGGGGGTTGGGGTGGAGAAGATTTGATAGTACCTCAGAAAGGCTAGTCCAAATGCTTCTTTGATTAATTTCGAAGTCCTCAGAAAGATTTGCCATTCTATTTCATGCATTTTAAAAGAAGTATAAATGCAGATTCAATTTTAAAATAGCTTTAAGATGAAGTTGGCCAAACACATCATGATTTTGTAATAAGCATACAGTATACAGTAAATTACTTTATCGCCCAACCCTTTGATAATTTTGTGACTCTAGGTAGAACAAAAAAAAGTTAGACCAACTTGCTATTCAAGATATTTATTTTTAAACTTTCAAGAAACACTACAGTATTTTCCAGGTTCTTGTATTTTCTTAAAGGACTAAGTAACAAAAACTGTTTCACTGGCCCTGATTCACGTATTTATGCTCTTATAAAGTAAGACTGTAGATGTGGGATCTATAGAGATGTGATAACTTGTTCCTGCTGTAATTTCCCATACAATCATTTTTATGAACTTGTCTGCTCATCATTTCCATTCCATCTATGACTGTGCATAATGGAAGTCAAACAGATCAAATACTGACACTTCCCTTTTCTCCAAATTGAAAGCTAGCAGTCATGTTTGCTTCCCCAAGTGACAAAGGACAAGCAATCAAAATGTATGGGGCATAACATGGGTCCATTCCAAGCTGTTGGGAAGGGTATAGGTTCTGGAGATTCGTTAATCTTCTGCACTTCTTAGGTTTCTCTTCTTCTTGAATGGTCTTCATGAAATAACCCATACAATAGTAATCTTAACAAAAAGAAAGTTTAATAAAAACAGGGAGAAATGGCATGAGAATAAATGATTTGCTGACAATATCTCAACTTGCTCTTCTCAGAAACTGAATTAGAGAAGGCATTTCCAGCTTCACTGTAGAGAAAAAAAGAAAGAATTTGCATGTCAAAAAAGCAAGTCCCTGTTGTGATATTCTCATCAGTCATTCACTACTGCCACATTCATGTTCATCTCCATGCTAAGGTTTGCTAACCTTCTTAGCAAATTCTGTTGGCCCAAGGCCACTATACCTAGTCTCTAATACAGTTTTCTCCACTTATTTATATATGCAACCAGCTGTGGACTCCTGCTTTCTTTAAGAGATGGCCAAAGGTAAATACAAAGAGCCTTGAAACTGATTAATAAATATCTTCCATTGGCTCGAAGACCTGACTAAGAAAAAGTACTTCACAGAATAGCCCCTGCCCCAGTTAGTGTTGTGTGTGACTCTGTACATAAAACTTTTATCAGCAGAACTATGCCAGTCAATAGTATGATCTTTTGGTGAAATAGGTATATCCATAAAAGCTCTACTTCGAACAGAGTGCCTTACACAAGTATGGCTTATTTCTGCTTCCTGACCAGAGTAAACTACATAAACACTTTATACTGAAATACCCAACTTCACACCAGAGGTTTCTTTGTCACTTTAAATCTACTGGTATGATTAAAACAGTAACATGTTAATGTGTAGACAAACTCTTCTCTCAACGTAGCCTGTCATGCAAACAGGTAGATTCTCTTTTTGCTTCCCCTACTCCGCACATATGGGGATCTTTTCACGTGGAAAAATGTTCTGGAAAGGTGAAGCGCTACCAATTTTTGACAGCAAGTTATGCTATAAGATTGATAGTGGGTTGCCAAGAACCCTGATCACAACTTGCTGTGAGAGGTGTCCTCGGATAAGTCATTCAATGCCTGTCTTTAAAATTAGTATAATAAAATGCCCTTAGATACATTCGTTTCACAAGGGTTCTGTTTAATGTTTGTAAAGAATCTAAGGATTTAAAACACCATGCAAGTCCTAAGTATTAATCTCAGTCTTGTAGACAATCTGTGCATTCTCTAAATAAAAAATCTTTGTAATAACATCCATCTGCATTTTCAATACAAGAAAGAAATTGTAAGACAGCCTGTCTATGAGTGAAGCTTTTTCATGGAGCTAACCCTACCGTTTGGCATTCAGCCAGCTGCAGAAGCCTACGGAGGAGGAAAACAGTTCTGAAGAAAAGAATGTGCATGTTAAGCAGAGGACAGCTTTTGTGAAGGGTGAGAAAAATAAGACAAATATCCTCAACTGCCAAAGTGCTCACTGGTATGTGCAGGAATGAAGTGAAACAGAGGGGAGAAGAAAAAAACTGCAACAGGGCCCTGACACCTCCTCTTCCCACTCATGGTAGTGTTAGCCTATGTGTACCACAGACTGAAATAAAGTTTATTTCTATCTCAAGACCAGGTCTGATTTGCATTAAGATTTCTCTGTGGAAAAGCACAAGAGGGACTTGTTTGGAGCTCCTTACGCCAACAAAGAATGTGCACGAACTTTCAGAGCTACAGCAGCAGTAACGTCAGATGCCTCAAGAAGTTTGGGTATCAGCTGGTTAATGCCAGAATACATGAAGAAAGCACCCAAATGATTACATTTTCTGACACAATGACAATGTACTTTTTATTCAGCTGGATTTATCTTATTGTCAAAAGTGTTTTGTATAATGCTGCTGAGATGTTCAGAACTCACTCCCTAGACCCCCTCATCATGCAGAATCATCATGTGCAAAATCATCAGAAATGCCTGCTGCCTGATGCATATCGGATGTCAGAACTAGGCCCCTGACTTCCTTTCCGCACTCATCTATGGATCCATTTCACTCAAGCTGTGCTGCAGATGCATATTGGTGCAATACTGTAACAAGCCTATGGAGTTACAGCCAATATGTCCTCCTCCACTTCCTAGAGGGTTTCGTTCTCACATCATTAGTCTGCTGTGCCTATGTATCACCCTAGCGGCATCTCTCAAACACTTAAGGAACCAATAACATAAAAATTAAAAGTACAGCAAAAGACTTTCCATGATGATCCCTTCCGAGGACTTTTAGAAATTGCTCTGTTTCCTCCATTAAAATCTTTTGCATGCTAGAGATTTCTCCAGTAATAAATCATAACTTTCCATTAGATGAAAACTTTCCTTTTAACCTAAGGGCTTGTCTCTACTACAAAATTGACTTGAGTTTTAGCTCAAGCATTGCCCCCAACTCATGCCCCATCCAGGCAACTAGGATTCTGCCTCCAGACGTGTTTGTGAAATGCAGAGGTAAATGCACATAATCTGAGTTAGGCTAACTTGAGAGACGCAGTTCAAGTGTAGATAGTTCAAGTTAATTCTGCAGTGAAAATATACCCAGAGGGATCCATGGACCATTTCCAAATAAGCCAAATACAAATTAGCCTTGTAATTAGTGCTGAATTTGACAATCTCTCTAGATAGATAGATATGTATGTGTGTGTGTGTGTGTGTGTGTGTGTGTGTGTGTGTGTATAGTCAAGGTAGCATTATGATATGACCCATACTCTCCATATCTTGAAAGTGTGAAAAGAACAACTTAAGGCAGAATGTCAAACTCATCGGGCCCCACAGGCCAGATGTGTGGCCTGGGACTGGTCCATGGGACAGGTGAATGGTGTGGGGCCTTTTGGGGCAGATCAGGCCCACAGGCTCCAAAGACCCTCCATTCCATATGCCAGATCCAGTGGTGTTTAACTGGCTGGTCCAAAGCAGGAACTGGATCCAGCATGTGGGGCACCCATGGAGCCCCTCCCCACCACATGCCAGATCTAGCACCCACGGTGCCTGCTCTGGCTTGTCCACAGGCCACAGGCACTGGATCAAGCAAGATGAGGTTGGGAGGAGTGCTAGACTGGCCTCAAACAGAGCTAGTACTGAGTACTGAGGGCTCCACAAGTTGGATCTGGTCTGTGGGCTGTATCTTTGGCACCCCCAGTTCAGGCAAAAGTCTTCAACACACCATGCCAGCTTTACATCACCTTTAATAGTATAATGTCCATCAAGAATTATTCATTTCTACCTTCAACACATACCAAAAAAACAATACAGGGCCCAACATTATCCAATTTGCTTTTTTCTCTAAAATCTGGACAACAACCTCATACTTTCTTGTACAGACATATCTGACTGTCACTGTCATTCATTTGGAAATGTGTTCCAGTTTAAAACTGATGAGACAACTGTTAAGATTTTCTCTGATATAGTAGATGTAAAAAACCATGTGTGTGTTGCAGCTGCAGTGCTGCCTGTGCCTTCTACCTCCGAAGTGGACAACTGGCAGTTGGAAAGCAAGCAACATAGTTGTAGAAAGCTTGCAGAAGCTATTCCATTTGTTATGGAGCTGATACAAAAACTGAATGGATTTTTTGCAAAAAAACCCTTTTGCTTTGAAATTGTTTGACCTATTCTAATCTGTAGCCCACCAACGCATTCCATTCACTTACTCCTTGAAGTAACCTTACTTATTTGATCTCATCCGCCCATATTTAGTGCTGGTATAACTAAGTCAGGTAGCAGTGTGATTTTTACAAATACAGTTACACTGGTACAATCTATTAAGTAGATCCCATGAGGATATACATGTCTGAATGTGACCATTGTTTATTTCCTTTCTTGTGTGAGGTTATGCTATTCCAGTGTAAATATATCTATTGTAGGAAAAGTAATATTACCTGAGCTACTTTGGCATATTAAAGTAGTACATCTATTCTGTGTAGGCAAGGCCTTAAGGATGGGCCTGACCTCTGGGATGTTAGGTCTCAGTTAAGCCCATGAGTGTGCAAAACTAAGCCAAGGTGCATCAGATATCTGAACATGGAAGACTAGGATTTGGTGCATCTTAGGTGACTGCATGCCAGACCACAGAACAGTCCAGCTGAATGGATCAAGAGGATGGTGTAGTGGGCGTGACAAGTCAAGAGGATGAGGGAATAGAGGTAGAAAATTAAATAGCCTTGGGAGGAAGGAGACAGGAAAGTCTATTGAGCAGGTAACTCTTAGTGGCCCAATGTAGACTCCCACAGGCTCAGTTCCTACTCAAATGTCAACATTTGCCAGCTATCATTTACAAAAGACAAATATCCCTGCTCTAACAATCAGTGATGCAAAACAATACCCAATACACTGCAGATAAGACTGGACTCTGAAAATAATAAACAAAACTACTCCTCTAGTACTTAGTGGCTGCATCTACACAAGTCACTTACTGTGCAGTAGCTTACTGTGCAGTAGCTCTTTACATGGTAACTGGTGTTACCGCACAGCAGCATCCCGGCATGGTTGCCTAGTGACACTTACCGTGCAGTAGTAATGAGCTACTGTGCAGTAAGTGTCACTAAGCAACCGTGCCAGGACGCTACTGCACAGTAACGCCAGCTACTGTTCAATCATTTAGTACTTGGTTATGCAAGCGGCTCATGTAGACGTGCCCAGTGATCATCATTTCTATTCTAGCCTTACTGGGATGTGCTCAGGCCTGAAGGGTTTATGGTAGTGTAATCAGAAGATAATCAGGATGAATGACACAAATCCATAAAATGAGGTAACCACCCAATCCAGTGCAAATTTTACTTGTTTGGGTTTCATCTCTCTGCTGTCTTCCCAAAACAATAGTTTATTAAAGGCATACAGACTGTTATTACCTGTGTCTCTTCTGCCTAGCTAAGCATGATAAAAACTACCTATTGTGCAAGCTACTCTGGGATAGCTGGTTGGATGTCTTCCCATTCGTGGTGCAGATATAATTTGCATTATTACACAAAAATGATGCAAATTACACAGGGCTATTGCATTAGTCAGTCCTTGGCCTCAGAGGTTATGACTTCATTACAGATTTAATTTGGGTTTGGGACCAGTGTTCGAGTCTTCATACCATAAAACCAAACTTAAGTTGATGTGCCCTCAATGGCATGAGATGTGAGGAGTTCTGAGGGGACTATCCAACCCTGGTTGTCAATAGTGCACTAAACAGAATTATTCTAGGAGTTGTTTCAAAGAAGGAAAATGTATCCATCTTTCCCAGGCCTCTCTGCAGAAGTGTTCTTAGCTCATCAGCTTACTGAAGTAAACAACTCCCAGCTTGGCATGCTCTGGATTTCTGATCATGGCTTCTGTTCCAACTGGGGACAAGGCATGGATCCAACTCAAGAAAATGACCTATTACAGTAGCTGGCATTATTGCAACTCTGATCTTATCAACAGGAAGCAAACGCAGACGCACGACAGTGAAGAGTATTTTACTAAAGGCTTGTCATCCAGAAAAGGCAATGGTATACCTTGCTAAGAAAATCACACAGAATTCATGTAGCTATAGCAGAGTGGAGACAGCAGCATGTAGGTTTTAATAACTGTGAATACTTCCTTATGCTGATAGGAGAGTCTGGCAGTCTACTGAGGATTGTGGGAAGGAGCAGAGGACTATCAACACTTGAATTAACTAAGACCATAGGTACTGTATGTGTGTTTTTCCAATCATATGCTGCTGCACCTGACTTTAGTAACTTTATTTATTAAAATCCTACTCACAAGACCTCTGATTTCATATTTTGGTTCCTTCACAATTCTCAGATGGAGATTGCCTAATCCATCAAATTTGAGTACATTGAACTCTTTTGAGTTTTCTTCCAGATTGGATGTAGTGATTTCTGTTTTCATACCCTGATTTTTTTTAAGCTCCTGTCTTAACCCCAACATCCAACATCACCCTTATTGAAAAATGAAGCAAAGTATTCATTTATTTTTTGATCCATACATGGATTATTCTTAAAGACTGGCCTAGCCTCATGGCATATACACCCTATTTCTTTCCTTGTTCTCTTTTTATTTATATGGCTGAAGAACAGGGGGGATCAACAGCAAATAGGCAGAGCTCTTTTCTCTCCAGCACCACCTGGGGTGATAAGGAACAATGGTCATAAGCTGATGGAGAATAGGTTTAGGTTGGAGATCAGAAGGCAATATTTTACAGTTAGGGTGGCCAAAATCTGGAACCAACTTCCATGCAAAGTCTAACTTATATTGTTTTGTCATTTATCACTGTATCTGTATTCTTCCTCATCTCTTCTCTGATATTTAACTTTCTTTGCAGATCAAACTTTTTTTCCATTCCATGTACGTTCCCTGCTTATGCCTGATATCATTTTTGAGGTGGTTGTTCATCCAGGTGGCTATGAATCCCTTCCCTAAACGTTGTTTTCCTTGCTTGAGATACCAATTCAAAATGCTTTTACAACTTTTCATTTAAGAAATTCCAAGTCTTTCTCACGTTCAAGCCCTTGAGCTGCTCAGTCCAGTTGACTTGACTAACTAGTTCCCTTAATTTCTCAGTTTGCCTTTGTTAGAATCAGTAACTTCAGCTGCAGGCCTACTTTAGTTTATTCTTCCATTTGATTTAAATTGAATCTAAACATGATCCCTACATTCCAAATTATTTTCTACAACCAGCTCTTTGCTAATACCTTCACTGCTTTTAAAATCAAATCTAAAAGAGGATCACTACTTTTTGATTTATCAAGTATTTGGTTAAGCAATCTGTCAGCTATCAATGCCAGAAAAAGCATGCTCTACCAATTTTTGCAGCATTTGTTTTCTGATCTGCATCTTGGAAGTTAATGTCATCCATAATAACACATTTCATGGTAGCATTTATCTGTCTCATAACAGAGATCAGAGGCAGAAATCTCTGTCTCTATTCATAATCAGCCCTGGAGGTCTACAGCAGGCTCCATTCAATACTCCAGAGGAATCTTTGTTGCTATCTTGCCCTTAATTGATTCAAAAGACTCTGACTCAAAAGAATTGGTTTTATTTCTTATTTATTTACTATCACATCATTAATGTACACTACTATTTCACCACCTTTCTGTGAGGTTGTCAGACTAATTTTTGGAAGGTATAGTCAGCCACAGCCTTCAAGATTAGGTCTTAAGTAACAAAAAAATCAATTATGGGGTTCTTTCAGTAGTGATCCCAACTCTTGCCTGTCACATCTTGATGTAAAAGGGTTTCTATCGGGAGGGTTGAATTTTAAACACCACTAGACAACTTACTTGTTTCCAAAGGGGCTTAACCAAATTCTCCTGACTAGCTCTTTCTCTCTTTGAAGTTGTCCCAGCTCCAGCACCATGTTCCCTGTGACACTTCTTCAGCCCGTGTCTCCAAGCTTAGAATAATTCTGAGTCTCTCAGCCAGCCGGCTGCTGGCTCACCACAGCCACAGCCCTCCCACATGTCGTCCTGGGTTCCTCAATGTGCAGCATCACTCTCCTTATCTTTACCTGGGTCATTCTCTGTCTCTCCCTATTTCCAGGGCTGCTCTAACTTTATGGAGCAGCAGCTCTGGAAATACAACTCCTGGGGAGCTCTCTTTTCCTTCACTGGCTCCTGTTGGCTTTTGGGCAATATCAGCACTGTCTTCTTCTCCTTACACTTTTCCTTTATTTCTCTTTCCTGAACACTGCATACTCTCCAACACCTGTGTTCTAGTCACAGTTGTATTCCATGATACTTCTTGTACCTGTATAATATACTGTATTGCTAGTTCGTCCATTTTGTTCCTTTTTTTTTTACATTCTTGTAAAAACTTTTAACTGATTCCTGCTGGCCATGTTCAGTTCCCCAATGAGATTTGGCACTGTCCCTTTCCTAACTGCATCACTTCCCCAGCTATAGCTCTCAACACTAAGGGCCTACTTAAATATCAGTTTTGCAAAAAGGCAGTTTCTGAAATAACCATGAAAAATGGTATTAACCACGATTTCCCAGGAAATCAACCAAAAAAAAAAGAGACCGTAATAAAAACAAAATGCTGGCTTTCTAGTGGGAGCCAGGAGTCCTTGCTGCCACTGCAGCCCAGCCTCACATCCTATCCAAGAGGAATTGTGCTGGCTAGTGGGGTGACATGAAGAGCAGAGATCAAGATGGCAGCTGGTCCCTCATGGTTCTCCACCAATCAACACTGAGGGCAGCCCGCAATCAAGATGGCAGTTGCCTCTCATCTCTGCTTTACCCAGCACTTCCCCACCAATCAGTGCTAAGGGATGGGGCCTCTCTGCCAATTAGTGCTGAGAGGCAAGGCTGCCACAAAATTACTCTGAAATTGGCTCTTTGCACCTTGACCAAGCCACAAAAATTGCGTTCTTTTGCTGCAATTGCTTTTCTCTTGCTTGAGATGAGGTAGGTCCCTACTCATCAGTATTAGTACTTTAGTACTCCTATTTCTTTATCTGCAGCTGCATCCTCTTGTGCTTGGTTTTCCTCTTCCAGTGTACTAAACTAGAAGTTTTTAAGTTGTATCCAGCCTGCAAACCAGACCAAGTAAAACGCAAGTTTACCAAGCAAAGTAAAAATGTCACATGCACATATAACTCCACTCCACTCCCTTGTTCTTTTCAATCCAGTTACCCTGGGTTTAGAGCATCAGTCATCTTGAGTTGAAAGTATCTGTAAATGTAAGCTATGAAGCACCTGATTAAGTAGGCTATAGCCTATGAAAGCTCATGCCTCTCTGAACAAGTGAAGTCTACAAGGCACCACACTGCCCTGCCTTCTGCTTAACTTCAGATTAACATGACTAACTACTTCCCTATAAAAGGTGTCTAAGAAAGCAAAAAAGAATGATCAATTGGCAAAAGATAAAATTAATTCTGCATTCATTAGACAAGCAAGTGGAAACTGGAATTAAACTGAACACCTTAGCTTGCCTTGTTTTGTTAGTGTGAAGTCAAAAACAGAAAGGTATGTATGGAAATGAGAGACATAATTAGTTGTGTTAGTCTGAAGTCAAGTAGAAGGCAAGGTAAATTTGTACCTCAGAGACTAAGCACAGTGTATATATATATATATATATATAGTGCTTTCTTTTGTGGTTTCTTTTTTCAGCTTTCAGTTTATTAAGCTCTGGTCTGATTACTGGTATAAACTTACAGACTCACCACATACTTGGTCTGCAAATATATTAACAAGTATTATGCTAAAACTGTAAATTTATAGTGGATAGATTGAAGTCATGATGCATCATCTTTGAATATAATTACTGTAGTATTAATTGTATTACTGTAGTGCTGAGGAATCCTAGTTATGGACCCAACTCCACTGTAACATATGCTGCATAATCACAGAAAGTAAACTCCAGCAGGGTTTACAATCTAGGTGCAAGACAGGAGGCATGAGATGAATGCAGACAGAGGGGGCAATCCAAGAAAACAATGAAACAACAAAATCATTAGAGCTTACCATGGCTCTGGATTTAAATGCGTCTCCTGAACAGTAAAAAACAGTCAAAATGAGTGCTAGAAAAAAGGTTTGAGAGAAAGACTGGCAGATCCTCAGGCAGATCACCCCAACAGGCCAGAGATCTGTGCTGATCTGTGCATGCTGCCTTGGAAAAAGTCAACCTTAAACATTCACCCACTGCCACTACCCAGAAAGCTGGACACCCATCAAGGTGGAGGGCCAACCCCCCCCCACCAGTTCAGACCCCAGGGAATGCGTCAGGCCAGTGGAACCCTTGAGCTTGTACGTTCCCAGGAGTTTGAAGTCACAATGCAGCAGGGAGGAGCAAGCGGCATCCCCAGCAATTGGCCAGGGCTTGGCTCTTGATCTGTCAGCTGGAGACAGATCCCCGCATCGCTGGAAGTGAGCCTCTCTGGATTACCAGGGGCCAAGGCAAGGGTTTGCACCATGCCTTTGAAGACCCACAATCCCTCCAAGCAAGCAGCGTTTTCGGGGAAGAGACTGGTATTCACAGGTAACTGATGGCACTCAGAGCCCCTGGTATTGGAGGCCAGAGCAGCATGGCAGCCCCTACCTAGCCAACACCACTGGAGCCTCCTCTTTCAGCATCCTAGAGCTGCAAGAACTTTACTCCCCATTACACCCATGCATTATTCAGAAGCAATGTGGGTAGAGGAGTGGTAAGACATTGGCTTTGTTTTTGAGGCTGCAGCAGCTTCATTCTCTCAGCTGCTTGTCCTATCTGGCCTTCTTCTCCCAGCTTTCTCTCCCTCCCCACCATCCCCGCCCCCTTGGTTAAACTGAGCAAGGCAATTTCTCCATGTTGCATCCAGAGGTATTTAGTTCTTATGCCCCAGAGGGACCCCCAGCACACAGAGGCAGTAACATGAACTTGACACTTTTTCCAGTGGGACGCCTTTGTGCTCTGCTCAGCAGAGCTCGTTTCTTATTTTAAAAGTGTGGCCTGCATCTAGGTACTAAACAAAGGAACTTTATCAGCTTCTGAGAAGGGAGCAGCACCATATCTGAAGGCCTGTAGGAAAATCTCCAGCTGATAGCAAACAGGGATTTCTCAGCCTTACTGTTTAATAGCTGTTACAAAGCGGTATTCTTACTAGGAACACATTTGAATTTCAAATGTGGGGGGGAGGGGGAGCAGTACAAAGAACAAGCTTAGGAATTAACCTGAGGGACTGAAAATAAATATCGGTGTATTTAAAGTTCGAAAAGTGCCTCTCTTACGAGAGCCATTTAAAAAAAACAACCAAAAAACAAAATGTAGAGCATTCATATTAAATCACACTAGTAACAATAACTAGTAAAAATAGGTGAAATTTGGATTACACCAAGTTAAAGATTACCTGACAGATTTCAGGGGTCTTTTATCTTACAGTAGTTGAATAACAGTTCACTGTAAAATCACTTAAATCCTCTCTTTCATCCTCAAAGGAAACAGGAAATAAAATGTCAGTTGTAGATATTATTTAATAATTAAGGTATACACACTTCGTACTGAATACATTAGGCTTTCATCTGTATATCATATGCAAGTTTAGCTGTGACACTGTGGTATTGTCCCAGAAAGAAGCTCTAAGTAAAATTATTGCCTTTCATTCCAAATTTGTGGACATTAACAGCTACTGAAATTAGCATATCAGCACATCTAGAGCCATACTGGGCAGCTGCCAAGCTGACCATTTCAAGGTAGTACACCTGAATATTTCTGTAGAGGACTTGAAACTAAACAAACACTAACAGGACTTCATTGAACAGCCTAGCAGAGCATTTTGAAAAGTGCTTTTTTCGCACATTCTCATTTTTTCTACAGAAGTGCTGCCAAAGAAAGCTAGTTTTGACCTAACATAATGTCTCTGGGCCTTATTTGCCTCCTAAAATATATCTTTGGGAAGTGGACAAGTTCTGCTGAAATGTCCACCAATTTTATGATGTCATTTTCTCTAAATATCCCAATGGATAGTTCACTTACAAGCACAAAGAAGAGGCTGGCTGGCTTCATACCGCCATAAATCTCTGGACATCAGAAGCTCCTTGGTAATTTACAGCTTTGAGCACATCTTTTTACAGCATCTGATGAAGTAAGCTCCAGCTTATGAAAGATTATAATATATATAAAACTAAATGATATTATATACATAATTCATTACCATTCTTTGACTGCTCCATGATGGAGTATGACTATACATGTTATACAACAATAACAGATCTTTCACGGATCCCTTTGAAGTTAAGATGGTAGTTAAGCAAGGCTGCATCATCACTCCAAGACTCTTCTCAATATTCCTTACCTTGATGCTACACCTGAACACCAACAAGCTTCCAGTTGGAGTGGAGCTAAGCTATCAAATGGATGGTAAGCTATTTAACCTCAGCTAACTCCAGTGGTGATGCATAGGGGGTGCATGTGCACCCCCTGTCAGCCAGTGTTCCTGGGCAGGGAGGGCAGGTGTCCCCAGGCAGGTAGGTCAGGCAAGAGCAGTGATGCCCCCCTTGAGCACGCTGGCCAGGGAGTGGGGGCACCAGGAAGTGCTAGTGGCACACCACTGTCACTTGCAGTTTGGTGGGATTGGCCACAGGAGGACTTCCCCCACAGTTGGCAGGACAAGCCATGGAGGGACCACCCCCCTAATCACAGACTGTCCACTGGGGGGAAGTGCCTACCCTGACTCAGGACACCCGTCACCCCTGGCTAACTCTAAGCCATAACCAAGAGCATCGGACCTTAGTTATTGAGCTCCAGTATACTGATGATTCTATAGTGTGTGCTCACTCAGAAGCAGACCTTCAAGCAATAATCAATGTCTTTACTGAGGCATACAAGAAAATGAGACTGATGCTTAACATTCAGAAGATGAAGGTCCTCCATCAACAAGCTGTTCATGAGCAGTCTTGAGCTCTCATTTCATTTAGATTCATTCATCTCTCAGTCATTTAGATTCATGGTGAGACTCTGGAGAACACTGAGCATTTCCCATACTTCAAAAGCCATCTCTCACAGAAGCCCAATATCAACAAAGAAATCGGATATGGATGAAGAAATCCAACATCACCTCAAGTGTGCAAGTGCTGCCTTCAGATGCCTGAGGAAATGGATGTTCAAAGATTGCGATATCAGATCAGAAACCAAACTCATGGTTTATCAAGCAGTTGTAATCCCCACCTTAGTGTACAGAACTGAGTTGTGGACAACATACAGGAGATACCTTAAGTTGCTGGAGAAGTACCATCAGCACCACCTGCAGAATAACCTTCAAATCTAGTGGGAAGATAGATTTACCAACATGAGTACTGAGGTGATGATTATCCAATATCAACTTCATTGGGCTAGCCCCCTGTCAGGGGTAGGTGCTGTAAGGCCTTGGCCCCATCTGACCTGGTGTCTTCCCTGCAAAAGGATACCAGGTTATGGAAAGGCTATCCTACCCACCAGCTGTGCTCTGATATTGTTTTCTCACCTGCCATGATTTTGGTCTCACTTCTACTGGGGAGCTAGATCCACTGGGTGATACCTCAATGCCTGTTGGAGGAATTTCTTCATGAGGCTCCTCCCTTACATCCCACCCTTACCACTCCCCAATGTTAGTAGACATTTTGATCTCATAAGCAGGCCCTTTGGGCTACTGATGGTAGGTTTATCTGGGCTGCCCAGAATTTACATCTGGTCTTACTGTTAGTCATGACAAAGCCCTTTAGTGAGGTTGAAGATTCTTGACTTGTAGATCAGTAGACTCTTCCTTTGTTGTAGGGTACACTGACAGGAGGCTTCTGTATATTCAAATCAATTCCTTTTTAATAGTCCCCACACAACCCAACATTAATCCATGAGCCCTGTGTTATCTTTGAGGTCAATTTTCCCCTGATAAACTGTTTTCTTTAATAGTCCCATGGGGGGGGGGGAGGGGGGCACTCAAAAATGAATTCAGAACCAAAAAGAAAAAACTCCAAAGTACTCAAGCAATGCTCTATCAATTCAGTCTACCCTCTGGAAGCCAATGTTGGCTACCAAGTCTGGCACCATACTAAGGGGCCACTCCCCTATCAATTTACTCTCAGTCTTCCAACAATCACAAAGAAAAAACAAATAGAAAACTGGTAAAGCCTTTCCCCCGGGCCCAGCTCACCATGGATTCAGGCTCCCACACCTCTCTAACCCAGTTCCTCTTCAGTCTGAGTGCCTAGCTTCAGTCAGTCCATTGATGTCCTGCACCCTGGTTCCTGAGGTAGTTGGTGATGCTTTGATTGCCTGTGCTCACCACTTGTGCACTTCACCCAATGTTTGCTAGCAGCAGATGCAAGCAGGAGAGTGCTCCAACATCTTCTCCACTGTGACGATGCAGTCTTCCCTCAGCTGCCTTCTCTGGGACTGAAAGTACCTCTCTAGGCACTGCTGCCGCCAACCTAGATTGAGCGCTGGGTCTTGAAGTGCGGCACAATGTTCTGGTCCCTGGCAGCATCCCAGGCTCTGCCTGAGGTAAGTGGGAGAGCCAGGTCAATCTCAGGCTTCCTTCCACACCATGTCATCTAGATGTCTGATTCCAGACTCCCAAAGTAAGCTTTATTCTCCCAGCTCAGTCAAGAGGAGGGCAAAGATAACACTTCAAGAACATCCTCAAGGCCAGCTTGAAAAAATGTAACGATAACATCAACTCATGGAAGACTATCACGCAGGACTGCCCCAAATGGAGGAAGAGTCTGCTACAAGGAACTTAATATTTTAAAACCTCACAATGGCAACAGGAGATGGAAAAATGGGAGCAACAGAAACAGTGTGTCATGGAGCAAACCAAGAATATGGCGCCACCACCCTGCATGGAAGCATGTCTGATTTGCAGCAGAGTTTGTTGATCCCAGATCAGCACTGTCAGCCATCTTCAGGTGCACAAATAAGACAATCATGGAAGACAACCATTCTCAACTGCGAGGGGATTGCTTAGGAAGATAATATAAATACAGCTAGTCTACAGGATGCAAATCTACCCTGCCTTCTTAACAATTTCCTAGGTAGTCTCATGGAAGCCCTTTAAGCATTCCCTGTCAATGTTCCTAAATTGTCTAGGAAGTCTGATACTGTGGAATAGGTGCTGCAAAAGTTAAGTCATTATCATCATCTTGTAAAGGATACTCCTATAGGTATAGCTATCCTCAGTCATGGACAGATTGAAATGGGCTTTTAAGTGTTTCAATTGATTTTAATTGATTTAAAGTATATCTTTACAAGTCAATATATGTTTTAAGAAGCTTATTTTAAAACTGATTTTGATGAAACAGGTGCAAGAATTGCATACAGACAAGGCTTCAGCTCCTAACAATCCCTATGTTTATAGCTGCAAAGTACAGCGTCCTTACTGAAAGGCCTTTTGATCTGGAAGTATCACCCACAATGGTAGAACAGAATCAATCAAGAGAAATTGTTTTGAGTGCATATGGTTGAAACTGTTCACTCAGAAATTTTTCAAGTTGAATCAGTAGCCAAACTGAGATTAGAGTTGAGTTCTCTTTTTTCAAATACAGTCCTCACCTTAGCAGAACAGACCTCTCAGCTTCTTATTTAAGCAGAGTCCTTCTACTTGCCTTTCACTGTGTGCTGGGTTCTAAGTCCTATAGAGACAGAATGAAAAGGACAGAAAGACCAGTCAGAAACAGAGATTTCTGGGAGTACTATTGGGGAGACTTCCTATGGGTAAGCCCTGTAGCACCTGGATGACTTCTGACCACGTGTAAGGAAGGGATAAACATGAAACCATGAGTAACTTGAGCCACAGAGAAGCTTTCAGGCATCAAGCTGAGGAATTCTTTAAAGCATGTTTATTACATATGTCCTTTCATTTTTCATATCATGGCACTAAAACCCTCCTTTTTTGTTTTGTATGGCCTCTTTGTTCACTTATGTATTCTTTTCCCTTGCCCAGGGAAGAACACAGCCTCTAGGTTGTACTTAGGACCTTCTGTGCTGGCAAAGCAGGGCCAAGGGCTTTAGATCTTTTGTTTCATTTTCCCTTTCCAAGCTCTGTATTGTACACCTTTGCAGTCACAACATTTTGCACCTTTTAATGGCTAGCATTTTTATACAAGGCAATTTCTATTCTGCATAAATTGAAAGGGCTGCCAGCAAAATGTTTGTATGACATATGAAGCTGTATTTGCAATGGCTTTTTCCTGGAAAATCCTCAGTCTGGTACTACCATCATTAAGAGCAATACTGGGAATGCTAGCATACACCAAGCAATATAATAGCCAGCCTGTCTGTGTTGTTAATGCTAAAACTGATATCCAGCAATGGGAGATTTCTAGCTACTGCATTTTCTTACATACCACAAGATCGGAAGAGCACAC
>JAGPOW010000290.1:20952291-20964713 GCA_030014935.1 Caiman crocodilus
ACTCTCTCCCTCCCCCCACCCCCCCCAAAAAAAATAAAATAAAAGACACACACCTTGTTTTGGGAAGGCAGAATGAAAGAAAAACGTTTTTTCCAGGGTTATGGTTGTATACAGCAGGGACAGACCCCAATCTTTAGCTTACTCATCATTCCTTTCCTTCACAGGAAAAAGATACAGATTTCATTCTTTCACAGCTAAACTGGCAACAACTTTTGGCTGCTGAACCAAAAGCTGAAACTGTAGCTTCTGCTGATGTCTGAACTCCATGGGCATACCTAGGATTCTAAAAGGAGCTAAAAACAGTTTGAAGAACTGTGAAATAGGAGAAGAGAGATCAGGATCAACCAACAGATAGCAAAATTATCAACAAAGTACAGCTTGATTGGTTGAAAATGAAGAGCATTAAAAAGAAGAGGAGAGCATTAACCTGTCTGGAATCAGATAGATCAGGGGTGTCAACCTCTTCCAGCCCTGTAGGCTGGATAAGCATTGTCAGGCCAGTCTTTGAGCCAGATTGGGCCATGCCAGAGCCAGACAGAAGGCCTGTTTGGTGGGATACTATGTTCAGCTCACTCCCCATGTGCATCAGCCCTTCTCCAGGGATCAGGACTGGGTACCACATGCAGCATGTATAGCACCAGGTCCAGCCCATGCACTGCCTTCAGCACAGGCCCCAGAGTGGGGTTGGCATGGGGTCCATGCCATATGCAAGATAGATTGGATGTACCAGCCCCTTGGGCTGTGGGCAGTGCCTGTAGTGCTGGATCCAAGACTCAAACACTGGATCATATGGCTCCATTGGCCTGGATCTGGCTTGTTTGGCACCCCTAAAATAGATTATAATAGGTTGTCAAGTCAATCAACTCCCTTAGGATTGCCTGAATAGAAGTGCCATTGTTGCTGCTGGGCAGTTAGGTTTAAATTTTGGCTGGAGCAGGAATCAAAGCAGGGTATGACTGCATGACTGCATCCATTGGATCTGCCTCTGCCAAGCTCTGCCCTTCTGCCACAAGACTCCCAGACAGAAGACATGTAAAAGAAACAACAGCTATCTTACAGCATTTCCATGCATCTGTCTATCATGGGTAAGGCATGGGCCTCAATTTTGGAAAGCTAAGTTTTAGGGAAAAGATGCATGTGGTATGGAAGTAAATATGGTATTTGAGCCAATCAGACTTTGAATCCCCATGCTACATACTATGCCAGGAATGTTTCTGCCCTGTGAATGAGCAGTACATTGCTACTGAAATTAGTGGACAGATTCCCACTGACTTCACTGACAGTTTGTCAGACTCCAAATGCACTCTTTCAAGCAACTTTTTCTGTGGAGAGCACTCTTTTTGAGAAGGGAAAGGGAAAGGGATTTTTTCATCCCAACCATCTTTAATCCTGTAAAGTTGTGATGATTTTGTTCACAGGCTAGTAGCACAGTAAATGATTACTGTCAGGCAATTTTGATACAAGAGTAATAGTCAAGGTTATTTTTAAAGCATCAAAGACAGCTTAATCACAGCTTTAGTCCAGCTTAATGTCATGTTTGCTTTTAGTGACACAGAGCAATGAAGTGTAAGTAAAGTGTGAAATAAACTTCACATCATAATTTGCTGGGTGCTATTGCTTTTAACTGTATAATGCAGATTTAGAGCCTAGTAAACTTATTCAAGATTAACATAATATTCATATGCATTATACCATGCTTAGTATAAAACATTAAAATCCTTATTTCAGTTTTCTAATGCTCTAGCTGGATTTAATATTACTGTTCAGTTTCATATGATTTAAAGGCTATGTGATTAACTTAAAATAGAGGTGGTTAGCCATGGTGGTCAGAAATCAGTCAGACTCCCCTGCCCTCTCACTGAAAATAAGCCACCTTAAAATGGTAAAACAAACAGAAATTATTTCTACAGTAAATTGTCTATTTCTGATTTTAAAAATATCTCCTGGCATCATATTGGTATGATCTAATTTTAAAAATGACATGCCCATACACCTTCACAGCTATGGTACAGAAATTCTGATTGCTCAACTGTAATGTCTCCTGACATGATTGACAGCCCAAAGGTCAAAGTTATCCCTCAAATGGACTTAGAAGCTGTTTTGTCAGGAAGCAAGGAAGATAAACCAGAGCAACTGTACAATAAAACTGACCTAACATGACTCCTTCATTCCTGTACTACATAATTCCAGCCTCTGTTGTGGAGAGCCTTGGCAACTGCTTGAGGGACTGCTGGCAGGTGGTTGAATACTAAAGTTAACTTCTACTCCTCCATTTCCTCTGCTTTGTTCAAGCCCTAGGCTCTGTTAAGGTTTTGAGAATCAGGTTGGTGGGGAAAGCTCGAGAAAATAAAAACAGCAGTAAAAAAACATCATAGTGCACCCAGGGGCACAGACAACAGATCTGAGAGGCAGTTATCGATCTTAAATATGTGGCACTTCACTGTTGTATCCGAGTGTCCCACACTGCCTTCATGTATTTATTCTCAAAAAAATCCTCATTCTCCTGTGAGGTAGGAAATGCTATGGTTTCCATTTTACAGATGGAAGCTGAGGTATAGAGAACTGATTGACTTGTGCAAGGTCCAAAGGAAGTTTATGGAAGTGCCAAGAATTGAGCATATCCTAAAATGACTCTGGAATTTTGCTCTTAGCTTTGGAGGAAAGCTAACAATAAAAAAATAATTACAAAGGATTATCAGCTTTACCTGGTGTACACAGGCACAAACTGTAGTGATATTTAACATAGTAAAGTTTCTATTAGACAGTAACTTTTCAGTGTCTGTGAATTCCTAGCACCACAAATTAATTTTTAAAAAGTAATGCAGTTATAAGAACGTGTTTATTATTTTAAGGAAAGAATAAGCAGTAAGCAGTTTTATCATTAGTTTTCTGTATGTAGGCACAAGACCCAGTTTTCTAAGCTGTTGAGCTCCTTTGTCAATTCTTACTGAAGTCAACAGGTATCGTCAGGAATATTAGCTGGGCTTGTCTATACTTCAAAGTTATTTCTGACTAAGCCTGGGTGTGCAATAACTCTTCCTGAATAATACCATGTGTGGACACTCTTATTCTGGAATGAGAGACCCTTGCTCCAGCTAAACAGAAACCAGGTACTCTTATTTCAGACTAAAAACATGCGCATGTGGAATTAATAAAAAATAGCTCATCAGAAAACGTCCCTTTGTAGGTTATAGGGTTAGACATATAGAGCAGGTCCCCACGTGCAGTACCACAAACTGCACATGGGAAATGTTGAATGTGCACTGCACATGCAGTGTGGTGGCAAAAATTGCTACTGGGAAATCCCAGCAGCAAAAAAACTGTGCCAGAACAAAAAGTGGCACAATGCATGCAAAGCAACATGTGTCGGCACAAACAGGGGCTAGGCCATCCAGAGCAATGATTTAGCTGCTGGTTAGGCCTCTGTGCTGCCCCTGATGCTCCAGCATACCACCAGACCACCAGATCCTGGCCCCAGCCTCCCCTACCCCTACCCATGTGCTGAAGCGCACATACAGGGGCATACAATGAGGAACAAAGCAGTGGCACAAATTTGTGCCGCTGCTATTTGTGCCTCTATAAGTGGCACCTCTGCATGTGGGGACCCACCAGCACTATTTAACAAACCAAGTTAAAAAGAGTCACCACAGAACTGACATTTCTGACCCAGTTAATCACTTTGCCAACAAACAAAAGAAAAGCAAATCCTCAGCAGCATTAAATAACTAATTATTTCCAAAGGAACTTTGCCAGCTTATTCAAAACTCAGAAGCCCCGTTCCCCCTTTGTCATTCTGGGGATGTACCATTATTTCCTATCCAAAAAGCCAATCAAACAAATGTATCTTTCCTTGTGCCTAGTAGGTTCGAGCATTGGGCTATTTTGGGACACGTTCCAGAGATGTCAGATCCCCACAGGGAATGTACAGCCGACAGTTTCCTCTCATTTATAACAAGGGGGATCTTGCTCAAGTGCCTCTGCTGATCACAGCTGGAGCAATATGACAGGAGGATATTCCCTCAGGATTCAGCATGAAGGCTTTTGCAGCGTGAAAGACACAATCCATCTGCTTTCTCACTCACACAGAGTTTATTATAATTGCTCCTACTTTGGCTATTATTTTCCACATTCTAAAAGGAAAGATTGAAAGTACAGCCTTCGCTTTATGAAAAACGAATATGTTCATTACAATGAATAAATCTTAGAGTAACAGGCAACATTTATACCAATGGAATTTCTATGGATTATTTAAAGAAACTGGTTCCTCTGAAATACAGACAACAAAACTGTAATTGGGAAAAAAATACTTTTTAAGCGCTAATGTTTAACAGAGTACTAATATCATTGGCACAGTTGACAAACAAGAACAAAGCCAAAAGAAATATTAGGGACTCAGTACACTATAGCTGGAAATTAGTTCTCCAAGATCCATTTCTGTTGTATTATATTATGACAATTCAACTCTGATAATATCACGTTTTCTCACTTATTGCCCTCTCTGCTCATAGCCATACCTGAATCACATGCTAAAATGTTCCATCCTATCACAAAGTTCTTCCCATTTTACTCTCTTTTATTTCCCTTCATCCTTCCTCTTCCTTTACTGTACTTCTTCGTAATAGTTCTGGAACCCGAGCCACTTAAAAGCCTAAACATAAATATATTAACCATATCTAAGTACAAAGCCAGAAAGACCCAACAAAAAATATTTTGGTTATGGTATTTCCTTCTGATGCAGCTATCCTTTGAAACATTGGTACAATGGGAACATCATAGTGGTATGGGTTCCCAAAGCTGGGTTAAACAGTCCCCCACTGCATGTGATTGAACCATATTTGGGAAAGTGCTCTTCAGATAGTGCTATTACCCTGCTAAAGAATGTGGCTAAAATAATATGATTAGGTCCCATCTACTGTAGATACCTATGCCCTAGTTTAATTGGCCATTAGGCAGAACCAGCCTTATGACCCTTCAAAGGTGCAAAGAACCATCGGCATTTGGGACTTTTAAATGTACTAGTATTGATCTCAGCTTGCAATTTTTTATTATTATGTATGTTTCTAGCTCCTCTTGTTGCAAGGATAATCTTCTAACTACAAGAATATCTAACACTTTGTTTCAAATATGTATTTCAAAAGCAGTTTATTATTCCCAATTTGAGAGATGGTGATAATCTCCACAATAACAATCTGAGGAACAATGAATTTGAGTGACTTTCTAAAGCACATGCAGAGCCTCAAGGCCCACCTCCATGGGGAAGCGGATAGAATATGAATTTACAGCTTGGCAGTTACACTGTGATTCACTCTGTACATGGACACTGAGATCACAGTAAAAATGAGGAAAAGTACCCCACTTTTAAGTTGGAGTAAGACAGCAGTAAGTGTACACTGGGTGCATCTATATGTTCATTACTAAACCGTAGTTACTGCACATTAAGTTTAATTCAATACTAATTCAATACATAGTAGCACTGGTGCAAGGTGTTTTAGTAATGCTTACTGAGCAATAGCCTAATAACATTGCGCAGTAGTGTATTAACATTGGTTTTGCCCAGCATACTACTGTGCAATGTTATTAGGCTACTGTGCAGTAAGCATCCTGTGTAGATGTGCCCACAAAGACAGATTAAATAGGGAATGAATGTGGAATAATCACTAATGCTCTGTAAATTCATACTTCAGCCTACTTCTCTCCCCCCACCCAGCCTGTCTCTCACCCATTGACTCCTCAGTCTACATCTTCACTGACTGCAGGTCTCATATGCACACCAGCCCAGCCCCTGGCTTGTTTACTTTTCATTCCATCCAAGAAGAGCACACACCAACTGCTGAAACTTCCTTAGCCCGACAAGGGTTTTTGAACCCGAAAGCTTGATTTAAAAATGTTTTTTTTCCAACTATTTAAATTTGTCTAATAAAAGATATCAGATTCACCCTAAGAACCTTGTCTGCCTACTTCAGCATAATACGCATTAACTTCCCAGTAGGGACAAGCACACAGCAGTCAAGCAATTCACTGCTGTAGTCCCTGTTCAGCAAGCTTGAAATTTTGCTACAATAACTTTTCCTAATATTTATAAATGATTCCCAGCCATCTCCCTCAGCTGCCCAACACTGGCATTTGGGACCTAACCTATTACAAGAGTAATAAGCAAAAGCTGAAAAACAGAAGGGGAGAATAGAGACGCCAGGAGCAATACGGAGTGTGACGGTGAGGTAGGAGTGCAGGGGCAGTACATTATTGCCTCACAGGCCACATGCCTTTGAAGAAAGGGCACCTCTGATTTTTAAAATTGCTGCATTAAAGTAAATTCAAAGAAACCAAAGCTGGAACAAAGCATGTTGAAATAAGCTAGTAAACAAGGTAAGCCTTGTACTTTTTATAACCACATTTTGAATTCTGTTTGTTTCCAAGGCCCAGATGCTCTATGGGATTACAGGCCAAAGCAGCCTGATTATACACGCTACATAGGAGCAACATCTCCAGCACTAGAAGGCACAAGTGATCTTGATTATCTATTGCGGCCGTCTTCATACAATACTACTGTTCCAGCCCACAGACATTGCTATGCTGGAGAAATTGGTTGGGGCGTAAGAGAATTCAGTCATCTCAGCAAGAGAAATCTTCTCAGTGGCATGCAGATTACGGTACCTTAAATTTGTATTAATACTTCAGAAATGCAGATGTCGTAAGAGCGTCCTGTTCTGTGTGGTTTCACACTTGGTTTATGGAGCAACAGTTAATCAGAGAATGAAAAAGTGTATTTGTTTGACTGAAAACTGCCCTGAGCATTTTAATTTTTAATTTTAATATATTCAAAAGATAATATTTGCGTAATACAAAACACTCATACCTCTTACTTCACATGAAGAAAGTAAAATGGGAAATCATGTTATGAAGATATGTTTCAACACAGCTTTCAAACACACAATGCAGACATGTGTTTAAAAGCTGTGCAAAATATTAACTTCATTCAAACACACTCTTGAACAGAGCATTTGGTACAGTGTCTTTGCAAACATCAGCTCAAGCTCATAATGCCTAGAGAAAATAATCTCAGAAGGTGATTGCCTGAAGTTAGACATCCGATGAAATGAATTGTTGCTTATGAAACTTGTGCATCTCTGATTCAGGCCAGAAACAGACAATTACACTTTTACTGGTATAAGTGATCAGAAACTGGTTTATACCCATAACAGAACAGAAGTTCAGAACACATAGACCGATTCAAAAATGGCAGAACCTGGTCTAAGATTACTTCTCCCCTTCCTCAAAGGGCAAATGTGTTCTGTTTGGTTACCGATCTAATCTATGCCACTTACAGAAAACTGCAAAACTTAGATTGATTTCACCTCAGTCTTTTTAAATGTCTGTACCTACCCTCAGTTAATCTACAAGGTTTACCTCTACCCTGCTTTCTTCCTGAATTCAGACCAATACAACTAACTAACTCTCTTAGTTTATATATGATTATGAAAAGAGCATGTATTTATTGAATAGGTCTATGCTTATAACTAGCTAAACATATAAGAAAAGTAGCTCCCATCCTGAAAGAGACCTTTTAAATATCTAATGTATCTGACACAAATTTCAAAAATTTTTCATATAATGGCTAGGGACAGAAGCTACACATAAACCTGTTTAACTGATCAGAAACTGGTTTAAACCTGTAACAGAACAGATATTCAGTGCACATGAACCAGTTTAAAAATGGCTGAAATCAGTTTGAGATAAACTTGGTTGAATGTAGTATCAGACTTAACTGATTTGGGTTCAACCAGTGTATGCAATGTCTGTCCCAGACCCCTTCATGGTTTAAGTTAAATCAGACTCCCCCCCAGCATCCCAGCATGCTCTCTGGGCTGGGTTGGGCTCTCTGCTTCACAGCAGGGCTGTCCCCTCCCCTCTGCTCCCTGACTGCAGCTCTGGCAGGGACTGCAGGCATCTGCCTAGAATTCGCTTGCTAAGCAAGAATTGCCCCTTCCCTTCTGCCTTACACAGACACCTCTTAGCATTAGCTAGAAAACCAGATGCTAGCTATGGTCCATGCTGTGCTGGACAGGATAAAGGAAGAATCAGCAGGTATCTAGTAATGTCCTTCTGTTGTTTTCTTAATGGGGTAATAAACACTGTGTTATCAATTCCCTGCTGGGCTGGTGTGGGGGGAACCCCTCACTAACCAGAGCATCCTGTTCAGGCCTGGCCACCCCCCCACACTCAGTTCAGCACTGTAGAAGGAAGGGAGGGCTGCTATAGTGCCCCCCAGCTTCTAGCCTGTGCCACTGCAGGCATGTGCCTGCATGTCTGGGATATCTGTGCGGTTACAAACTGATTTATCCTAGCCAGGTTAGACTAACCAGCTGGAATCAAGACTAACCAGATTGAATCAATTCAGGCTCAGGCTTTTTGAATGTCTGTCGCTAGCCAATATGTTTTCACCCCGAATAAACAAATTAATTTAAAAAAAAAAAGCATGAACAAACAAACCCAGACAGTCAACAAACGGATAATTAAATAATAGCAAACAACCAGGAATTAAACAAACCCAGACAATTCATTCTGAATGCATGTATTCTTTGCCTGACCATGGGGCCCCTGGTGATCTCCTCCCTCTCCTGACACAATACCTCTTTCCACTCCCACCCTGTGAAAGAAAGCAGAAACGAGGAGCAAAGGAATCTAGCTGGTTCCTTTTTCAACCAACATCCTGTGAAGAAAAGCAGGAAAGAGACAGCTTTCCTGGTTCAATCCTTTCCCATCTAAATGAAAAGGAGGAAGGGCTGGTCCCTCCAACTTTTATCCCTCTTCCCTCACCAGTGTCCCAGTGCAGAAGTATACTCAACAGACCAGAGTATAAATAGCAGCTGCTGAAAGTATAACAACAGATTATTCCCTTGGTAGATTGGGAAGAATTGTTTGGCTGAGTCCACTAACCCTGGAAGCCTAAGGCGGTTATGGAATACTTTGAAAGGAGCCAATGTTTTGGTACCAAAATGTTAAATCTTTAGTTTCCATGGGTTGTTCCTCCATTGCTAGAATGCAGGGAACTAAGGTTTCATCTGCATCACCTCCAGGCCATGTCTCACACTGCTACCAAGCAGCACATCCCCTGTTCTCGCTCCAGCCCAGCAACCTGAGAAATGAAAAGGTGGAGCTGCCCGACTGCAGTCAGGAGTACATGGACCAGCACTGCTCTCACCCTCTCTGTGCACATTCAGAGCTACTCCCTCAGGTGGTTACACTGCTTTTTCATATCTGGTAAATGCTGAGCAGGAGCAAGGGAGCAAGGCACGCTTTTTAGTGGCAGTCTCAGGTGTAGCACAGAAGCAGTGGATAAACTTGCAAAGGCTGCTGTACTTGAGGACTATACAAGCCATATTTGGCCTTATAGACAACCCTCCAGCACCACTGTAGCATGCTTTCTAAATCAACTCTGAACCTTAACTAATTACATTGCTAGAAAATCTGAACAGGTGTATGCATTGGGGCAGAATACTGATAAATGTCTCATGTTTCTTTATTCAGATGTCAGGTTCTGCTCAAATGAAACTGGCTCAGGATAAAAGTTTTGTGATGACACAAACAAGGAATATATAGTTTACCAATTTATTCACTAGTATCGTGTCCTTGGTGTGGTGCTACCCTCCCAGAATTATAAAAACACAGGGCCTAACTCCCTTCACTTATACAGTTTACTCATATGATCCAATATTTAGCTGTTAAAAGTTTCATTTTTATTTAAGAGCCCTGCTTTCAGGGAGTTATCTGCAGGTGTAGGAAAGGGTATGACCTATCTAGGGACAATATCATCTGCATCTACTCAATTCAGCGTCTAGTATCAGCAGGAGGAAGGAGTCCTAAGCCCACCTGGATATATCAGGTGCATATAAAATGAACAATAGTGCACTCTGCCAGTCTGGTCATGAAGAAACTGCAGATGCAGAGGGTGATGTGAGCAGATTTGGGAGGAAGCCAGTGATGGACTCAACACTTGAACCCTGCCCATCCCCTTCCCTGCCTCTTTTTCTGCCTATGTGTATGGCAAAGACACAGCTAAATTTAGTCTGACAAATGCGACAGGTTTACTCCCTTATCAGATATCCATGAATAGGGTAGACATGCTAAGCTTAGAAATCAATGAACAACTGTTTTTCTTTTAACAGATTTCATATTTTACTCGATACTTTCAAGTGAACTGTTTCTGGTACTAAAATGGTTTTGAACTGCTTTCTCCATATAGAATCAATAACACACTTGGATTCCAGGTCTCTCTCAAGTGCCCGAGAGTCTTCAAATAATTTTGGTTCTCGCATTTCTGATCTGCAGATGTTGCTGTCAATACAGATTAAAATGAAAAAAGTTTTAGCCTTTGCAGCAAAGTTATAACAGGAGACTTTCAAACAGTCTCATTAGATTCAGACAGCAATTTGCCTCGTTTTTCAAATTAGTTTCATTATCACTTAGATATTATTTACTCTCCTTTTGTGTCATAGATGTTAAATCAGATACACTAACCAGGAGTTCACAAGACATCAAGCTCTCTTGGATAAATGTGTTTTCAGACGAACAGTACAAAAGTGATATCAGACTCATAATAGTTCTACCAACATTAGCAGCCTAATGTTTCTCACAGTGAAACATGTTGTGTTCTGAAAAATGGTTTTTGTGCTTTTATCATTGATATGAGCCTTCAAGCTCATGTTCCTACCACCATTTTTGCATCAGAAAAGTCTACCTAATATATAGGCAAAAATTTCTGGGGGACAGTTCTGTAGATTCTGTTTTTCACACATGAGTTCTTAGCAGACAGATGCTGCTAAAATGGTCTTCTAAAGCAATAAACTCTTCAAGACCAGGAATGTAAGTGGTATCCTTGTAACAGAGTTGCAGTAAATACCAAAGGGATTCTTGCATCAGGATGATGGATGCACACAGATCCAGTGGCTCCATGGCCTGCTAGTTGAGCTCTATACTTTTCTGTTTGGCTGATGAATCCAAAAGATTGGGAAAAATATTTATTTTGAATCAATTTCCTCCCTCACCCTCCCACCATGGACACATTAACATGTCATTGTGGGTTTAAAAAACATTGTTTAAGCTGAAATGAAACATTTCAAAACAAAACAAAATAGAAATGTTTGGTTTTGAAAATGTTGACACCAAATGTTTCAGCTTTGAATTTTTTCAGCCTGAAGTATTTACTGTTCAACCCAGATTAGCTAATAGTTTTGCTGTCCCCTTCAAAAGCCTACATTTTTTCTGCTAATAAGATAATTGCCTGACCCCCCCATATACCTATTTTCACTCCCTAGGGAGTGGAGAGTCAGTAAAAATGCTACAGACCACTTAAAAATCTCAGATAGAACTTAAGAGAAACATAAGGGGTATGTACTTGTCTACAAAGGAGCAAAGTTCACTCAAGCGCATCATGGCTGGTGCTGCACCGTGTTACTATACAAGAAACTTATCCTGATTGTGCAGGCATGGAATAACTAAACTATAGGACATTGTCTTACTTTGTTTGGTGAAATGTCACATAAATTTGCAATGCTGAACAAATGATTAGTAATAATAAGGAAGGTGACATGTAGTAGCAAAGATATTAGTTTTTTTCTTCTAAGGATAAAAGTTGTTGTGAAAAGGAGGGACCACAATGCAAAGTTCAGATTTTTAGATATCTTTGGATATGCAACTTTGTTTGAGACCAATCTGGGAATTTTCTGGCCTGCCCACTGGCAATATATGCAGATTTGGGGCCTATACGTATACCCACAACTACAGCTGATTTCATGGGAGTTATTCTCCATTTAAGTGAGAGAAGAACCAACCCTGAGTTTATTCTATTGTTCAAAGTAGTTCTCTATCCTTCTGTCTTATTTGTAATTTTTATTTTTAAGCTATTTTTCCCTAATTATGCACATAGCAGCAAGGTTTGTAATTTTTTTTTTTTTAAAGAAAAACAGAATAAGAATTTGATCAGGTACACCCAGGTAATGGCACCTGCTGCCCTTTTGAGAACTTTCACCAGTGTCTTAATTTAGATATTAATACAAAGTAACCTAAATTAATAAATGAAAAAAATTAGAACTGACAAACGCACAAATTTTAAAGGTCTTTAGGTTGCACCCTGAAGTGAACTCTGGCTCTGGTAGAACACTGCAGGAAGCAAATTACTTCAGAGCTCTTCCGGGACAAAATTCTTCCCCTGGCTATCATGGCCTGTGAGATCCCACACTTCCACTAACAGTACCTTTTACTTAGCTATTACTAGTGTACCCCAAACACTTAGTAGTAACTGGCCATGTCTACATGAAATGCTGACTACATAGTAGCTCATTACTACTGCACAGTACTGTCATGTGGCATGAAGCATAACACAGTAGTAACAAACTACTGTGCACTAGTAATGAGCTACTGCA
>JAGPOW010000290.1:20964813-20989824 GCA_030014935.1 Caiman crocodilus
CAGTCAGCAATTCGTATAGACGTGGCCACTCGTGTCCAAAATGTCCTAATCAAGACACATACGTGCCTTAGATCACTTTCTAAACTGCAGCAGGCAAAGCAAGGGAAGGAATTGTTTCCTTTCAGTTTATACACCACTGGGGCCTGATTTCAGTTAGACTTGTGTACAGTACCATTTGCTGCTGCTACGGTGATTATGGGCAAGATCTTATTCCACCTAAGTGGAATTGGGCACTTGAGCCAGAGTTGGACTCAACATTTGCACCCTGCCTGTCCCCTTCACTATCTCTTTTTTCCTGTCTATGTGTGTGGCAAAAAGGAAGCTAAATATAGTTTAACTAATCTAACAGACTTACTCCCTTATCAGATATCCATAAATAGGGTGGACATTCCCTGGAAAAATGCCTGCCTTTGTAACAGCACATCATGTTAGGTTTAAGACTAATTCACAAGAAGCTGTAAACAGGAAGAGAATCCATCCATCATTTTTGCGTCAGCTTTTTTTCCTGGAGGGACCTCAGCTGATCTTCCAGAAGATATTATACAAATTGCCAATTGCACAAATCACCAGTGAGACCTTATGAGGGAGGATAAAGCAAGATGCCATGTTTATTGATTAAGCGCTTAATGCACACCCCCCCCCCATCCACCCACCCCCACGTTCATACCCCAATGTCTGTTCTGGTATATGTTACCATCAGTAACATATGTTACAATCTTATCAGTGATTGGATCAATTTAGTGGCCAGCCAAATTGATCATGAGTAGGAGCCAGGTTCCTGCCAGTCCATCTCATCAGATGAACCAATGCTCCAGGATGACATGCAGAACAAGACCCGAAATTGATAATCTCACTCCATCTTTTATAGCTTTGTCAGTTCACCCAGTTGTCTGGGCTTTTGCTGTGTTATCACTGTGTTCTTCCTTGAAGGTCAATTGCTGTTCTCTCGCTGTTCTGGGGTACATTCTTCTTGTTTTGGTCTTTTATCTGTCTGCATTCTTCAGCCAGTTGCCTGTTGATGTTTTCCTTTTCCACAGACATCCTCTCAGCCATTTTCTTGCACATACAGCATACAAAGGTCAAGCACTTATGTCAAGCTACAGAGCAATACAAAATGGAGTTTCTTAAGGCAATGCAAAACTCAGGAAAATACATAAGATTAAAAGCAATAGGCAAAAAGTCTATTTATATAACAAAGAGACCCTAAGAAAAGCCTGACCTTGACCACATCTTTTTAAATTTCTTTTAGAAAGAGTACTGTTTATACATCATTTATCCATTCCCGTTTATTACATGACTTCCCCAAAATTCTCCAAAAAACAGGCCCTCAATGAGGTTACTCAGCCTGTGCTGTTCTACTGTGTAGTAAGGAGACTGGATGGAACAACAAGAAGACAGGGGGAACTCCTGGCCTAAGATGCAAAGAAGGTGGAGCTAGTCAACAGCTATTTTGCCTCGGTCTTCACAAATGGCATAAACAGAAGTGCAGTTCTGTGCTGTAACTCAATACTTTGTAGGAAGTATTATGAGTTACAGTGATCCCCTAGACCCAACAGACTGCACTGTTGGGTCCCGGGGGTTGGGAGATTCTGCTGCAATTGGAAGGCTGCAGGCTCACAGCTTCTCTCTCCCTTAGCCTCACTTTTCCCTGCTCCTAACTGTTGGAGCCCCACCTTTAGAGGGGCCTCTAAACTATGCATCCCACCCTCCAGCACCAGCTGAAAAAAATCCAGACCAAACTCCCTTTGCTCCCTTCCCTACCTCCCATTATGAAGACAGCGCACATTGACAAACATTAATGAAGATGTTCTGAATGCTCATTCAATGAGGATTCTAACTGTCATGGAGTTGGGCCCTTTTAAACACTCTGCAGCCATGAACCTGCATTTGGTCATGGCTGTAGTGCACTTTCAGGGGCCAGATTGGGTGAAAATTGTCACGTCTGTCTGAAACTAAAAAAATTAAGCTGCAGCTGGACACTAATAGGGATTATCTGGATAAGGAAGAAGCCAAGCTGAGAGAGAAGCTAACAAAAGAGACTGTCAGAAGGCTTTTGTTCGATCTTAATGAATTCAAGTCAGCAGGGCTGGATGAGCTTTATCCTAAGGTTCTGAAGAAACTGGCAGAGAAGATCTTAGAGCCTTTGGCAATGATCTTCATGAAGTCATAGGAGATGGGCCAGGTGCAAGAGGACTGGAAAAGGACCAATGTAGTACCCCTCTTTAGAGAAAATTAGAAGGAGAACCCAGGAAACTACAGATCTGTTATCCCATGAATGATACGTGCCCCCGGAGGCTGGGGTAGGGGGTATGGCGACCCCCAACAGGTGGCAGCAGCGGTGGCAGTGTTGCCAGTCGGGGTATGGTGGTGGTGAGTGGGAGCTTCCCGCAGGCAACCGCAGTAATGGCAGGCCAAGCCAGGACTACTCAGGTGGCCACAGCAGTGTCGGTGGCAAGGTGTGGGGGTGGCAAGCAGGGGGCAATGAGCAGGGACCACCCACAGCCACTGGCAGCCGCATCAGCAGCAAAGGGGTGGTGGTGACCTCCTGCAGATGCCAGCAGTGGCTTTGGCAATGGCCAACCTTAAGGGGGGATTTGCAAGCATCTGGAGGAAGAAAGGCTGATTGCAAGCAGCCAGAATGGATTTATGAAAAACAAAATGTGTCAGACAAACCTGATCTCCTTTTTTGACAAAGTAACTACTTGGGTGGATGAAAAGAATGCTACGGATATAGTAAAATTAAAAAAGGATATAGTTAAAAAAAAAAGAATAGATTTTTTTGGTATGGATATAGTTAAAAAAAAAAAAGACAAAAAAAAAAGACCGCTTCTCAGCCTCTTGAAGGCTCAAATCAAGTGTAGTATCTGGATTTCAGCAAGGCTTTTGACAAGGTCCTACATGTCTTTCCCATAAACAAATTGGAGAAATGTGGGCTAGCTAAAACTACTATAAGGTAGATAGACAATTGGCTCAATAGCTGCAAGGAAAGGGTAATTATTAATGGGTCCATGTCAGAATGGCAGGAAGTTTCAAATGGAATTCCACAGGGGTCTGTCTTGGGCCTATTGCTGCTCAATGTGTTTATTAATGATTTAAATGCTGGCATAGACAGCTTCTTGAGCAAATTTGTAGATGACACAAAACTGGGAAGAGTTGTGAACACATTAGGGGATGTAAACACAATTCAGAAGGATCTTGATAGATTGAAAAGTTGGGCTAGAGCTAGTAGAATTAAGTTCAGTGCAGACAAATGCAAAGTCCTACACCTTGGGAGGAGTATTCAAAAACACAAATATAAAATCATAGAATAATAGAAAATTAGGGTTTGAAGGGACCTTATGAGGTCATCTAGTCCAATCCCCTGCTCAAAGCAGGACCATCCCCAAGTAGATCATCCCAGCCAAGAATGTGTGTAGCCCGGTCTTAAAAATCTCCAAGGACAGAGATTCCACAGACAGCCTCTCTGGATAACCCATTCTTTCTGAATGATTTTTTTTCCCTAATATCTAACCTAAACTTACTTTGCTGCAACTTGGCTAGGGACAGAAGTTACGCATAAACTGGTTTAAGTGGTCAGAAACTGGTTTAAACTGTAACAGAACAGAAGGTCAGTGCATATAAAACAGTTTCAATATAGCCAAAAGTGGTTTAAGATAAACCTGGCTGAATATAGTCTTCCCTGATTAAGGTCAAACCAGTTTAGGGGACTTCTGTCCCAGATCCCTTCGTGGTTTAAGTTAAATCAGAGTGACCCAGCATGCTTTGCAGCTCTGGGCTGGGCTGAGCTGCCTGCTCCAGTGAGCAGGGCTGGCCCCACCTCTGCTCTCTAGCTCAAGCAGAGGAGGGTGTGTGGCCAGATGCCTGCCTGGCATGGCCCTGTAAGGCAAAGGGGACAGGGAGTGAGTTTATTCCCCCCTCCCTCCCCTCTCCCCTCAGGTGACCCCAATCAGGGTCTGCCAGGCCAGGGCACAGCAGCCCCTATCAGGGACCCTTCCACTTTGCTGCTCCAGTGGCAGGGGCATAGACAGATGCTGTCCAACATGGCCCTCTAAGGCAAAGAGGGCAGGGAGAGGGTTTATTTCCCGCTCCCCTCCACTCTCCCACTGGGAGACTGCTTCTGGGGTCTGCCACATCTGAACCACAGGCCATTCTCCCTGCCAATTAAGGGTACCAAACCCTACAGGTTTCCCTGTACCAAACCTGTGACTCAGAAGACTTCCTAATGTAAAAATGAAAGGGCTTAGGGGTTGTTCCTTCTTCCTCAAAATGACTGTAGCACATAAGGGTGTTTTTGCTGAGCTAGTTTAATTTAGAAATAACTTCCTATTAACTGAGGTTTCCCATTTGCCATAGATTGCTCCTTGACTCCGATGTCCTGCTACCTGCTGCCCTGGCCACATGTAGCCACATACTTTGTGTAACCGTCTTTAGTGAACTTTTGATCTTTCCAATTTTACAGTTCCCATGCATGACCCTTAGATGAACCAAATAATTGCTTAACACTTAAATAACTTCGCTCCAGTGATGAGAGCTTGAAAAAAATATACCCCCGCTGATATTTTGTCATCTTAAATTTTTTCTCTATGAATTTTAAAGGAGCCAAATTATTTTCACAGCCCAAGAGATAAGAACCACAATTTCTTAATTATTTCTACCTGCAAACTGAGATTTCTTTCCTGGTTTTCAAGTCTCTTAAATGATTTGTATCTCCCTCCCAGTCTAATTTGAGAGGGGCAAACAATTGTAATGTGAAAATTCACAGTGTAACATGTTGTTTTGTTTTTTTGACAGAATGGATTATTTCGTCAAGCTGCTGAAGATAAGAGCATTCATCGATACCAAACTCCATGGTATGTATTTATTAATTCTTGAAAATTTCCTAGGGTGAATAGCACAGCATTGAAGAGTAAACACCTGGGGAAGGCAAAACATTGAAATGTTTAACTTTGTAGGACAAAACACTTGAGTTTCTCTCTCCACTGATGAGATTAGTGAAAAAAAAATCTTTCATGGAATGAAACTGTAGAGACACCGAGAGAGTTTTTATAGATTATGCTGACGTATTGAGTAAATCAGTGTTTCCCAAACTTTTGATACCAGAGGCACACTTTTTGTTTGGATTAGAATTGGTGGCACATATTACTCTTACACCCAAAAAATATATATATTTTTTCAAAACATAACAGAATTCCTTCCCCTCTGCCAAAGGAAATCTGACCAGTGCTGACACCAAATATATCTTTCTTTAAGGAAAACTTAGTCTCTATACCAGTAGTGCTCAGGAGCTAGAGAAATGGTGCAGGGCCAGTCTGTAGGTCAGATCAGGCCCTGCACTGCCTCCACCCAGCCAGGATCCAGCTTGGGTGGCCCCACACTGCCCTCTCCTGGCTCCCACATACCAGAATCAGGTCCCAGATCTGTAGGGAGCCTGCAGGGCTGGAGGACGTGGCGCCAGGGACCAACTCTGGCCTGTGGACCAAGGGTTAAACACGCCTCCTTTATACCAATGGTTCTTAACCTTTTTAGCTTTCATGGCCCCCCATAAAAATCACAGAGAAAAGATTATTATTCAGAAAAGATACAGAGGGGGCCCTAGAGGATAAAATATTGGTGCTTCTGCAGGGTCTCACATACCAATAAGCACCCTCATAACCCCTCCTGCCAGCCAGGCTGCAAAACTTAGCTCCATCTTTGTATCCACCTGCTCACAGCAAAACGTGCTGCTGGAAGTATAAGAGAGTGAGGGCTGGCCCAGGGGAAAGACAGCAGCAGCATTGGTAGTCCTCAGAGGTGCAGTCAGAGATGCCAATGGAGGGCCTGGGGCAGGTGCAGGGTGTCAGACGGGGGAAGAAAGCACCTACCTCCTCACACAGTGGGATCTTGTGGCACACTTCTGTCGCTCTCACAGCACAACAGTGTGTCATGTCCCACCGTTTGGGAATCACTGGGTTAAATAAAAGACTATAACTCGTAAAGAAATTAAATGAAAACAAATTTTGGCAGTTAGGAATGACTCTGGGACTCAAAATTCATTGCCACCTGACAGTTCTATTTTACAGGAGATCCCCTGGTTTTCAGTCCATTGTAAATTGTATTATAGGTTGTAGATTCTCCCACTGCACCTTCAGACAAAAATGTGCTTTAAAAGCTTTATTGTTATTAATCATCCTCATCATCTGAGGCCAGATCTATCCTGTGAAAATTTATTAACCTCAATAGCCAGGTTAGCAGGCCTTTTTCCACTCCCCTGTTCCCCCAACCCCCTCCAAAAAAAAAATCAGAGCCCTAACATAGCTATACTATCCTTTTGTTGGTATAAGTTCTGCACTAGCTTTACCAGTATAGAGGTAGATAGCTTTGTGTTCTAATCACTGCTTTCTGTTTAGAAGCTCTGCTTCTTGAAGTCCCTTCACAGCATCTAGTGATGAAGTAAGCCCAGAGCTTACAAAAACTTACTCTGTACATCTTATGTTTAGTTAGTCTATAAGGTACAAATCTACCCTGCCTTTTGACAGTGTAGCCAAGTATAGACTTAGGCAAAGTAGCAAGAGAAGAAAGAAACTGAGCACTACTATGGAGGGAAGCAGAGACTGAGAAGAATTCCTCAGAATTATCTTGAAGAGATTCCTAGGCCAGAATCTATTTCACTATTAGGTATCTTAGTGGTCCCAGGTGCACAATACAATTCTATTCCATGTAGTTCAAGTCCTGAAAATCCATTAATGCATCTGTTTTTATAATGTGTTGTCAACTAACCACCCAAAAAACAGGCAGGAGGAGGAGAAGCCAGCCACTTAAGCGTCTGAGTTAACTTACTGGGTGCATGTACACATGCAGTTATTTCTGAAGCAGTTTGAGCTGGACTAAACTGCTCCTGGGCTCAGGGTTTACACCCAGGAGGGCAGCAATTTGAGTTTGAGCATAGCAAGCCCAGGCTGGCAGGGAGAATGGGGCATTAGCCCCAGGCTCTGGGTGGCAGTGTTGGGTGGCAGAGGGGCTGGCTGGGGCACAAGGGTGCTGAAAGTGTAGGGGCATGTGGCTAGGCAGCAGGCTAGGCAGCAGCCCCCTGGTGGCTGGGCTGTTCGGGTGCAATTTATACCTGTGGTCAGCATCTATATGTGTGTTTACTCACAGTTACCTCACTTGCCACCAACAGTACCATGGGCAACTGATGCCACCTTAGTCAGGGGGAGCACGTGCCCCCCCCAGCAACCAGTCAGCGACCAGGGAGGGTCCCCCTATGGCCAATCCCACTGACTCGTGAGGGAGGAAGTCAGTCCCCCCACAGCCAATCACAAGACAGCCGATCACTGCAGCTGATTGCTGTGGTCGCTTTCAGAAGTGGCTGTGGCCGCTTCTAGGGGGTGCCATGATGCTCCATTCCCTGGCCAGTGCTTGCAGGGTGGGCACTGGTGCTCCTGCCTGCCTCCCCCGTCTGTCGCCTCAGCAGCAAGTGCAGCCAATCAGGGGGTGCACCACTGTGCATCCCCTACGTGTTGCCACTGAACAGTGCCATCTTATGGCAGTGTTAATTAGTTTACCGCAGCATAACAGCATTGCACATGTAGATAGTGATGCTTTACTACATAGCTAATTAGTCTACTCTGCAGTTAAGTGCACATGTAGATGTGGCCACACGGAGTCTGGTGTCCAGTGCCATTAAAGCCAGCCCCATCACACTGGTAGTATTATGGTTTCATATTCATAGTCAGAAGGAGCAGCCTGGGAAGCAAACTGATGGTGATACACCCTCAGAGTTACAATCTGCCTCAGAGTCTGTCTGTCTGCTTCAGAGGGAATGAAAGTATGCTGGACATATGCATAGCAGAGCCTAATGCTCCCTACACCAGGACAGCTGAGCCAGCAGGCACACTGGGGGAGGGCAGTGGAGTCAGTTTCCTTCTAAGTCTCTATCCTGTTTTCCCTTACTTGACATTGGTTGGAAGAAGAAGGAGCTGTTTTTTCAAAATTGCTTCTTCCCTTGTGGTGCAACTCATGGGTGCAGGTAATCCACAGGAGAGACAGAGACAGGGAGCACATTTATTACCTTCTGTGTAGCTAGGAGAAGTCTAGCTGCAACAGCTGTACTCCTTGTTTGGTGCACAGTATAGGCTGCAAAGCTGATTGGGGTGGCTACTCATGCTGAGCTACTGCCATACCTATATTGCTAGTAGTACCCCAGCTGGCTAATATAAAGCTAGCTCAGTTACCTCTACACAAACATCATGCAGTCAAATGTGGTACAGACAAGTCAGACATAGTTACAAAGCTGTTACAACTGTATCATTTTTTCCCTCAATGCAGAAAAAGGTACTGCTGAGGTTGCCATACTCTGGTGATAGGTTACTAATAAGGTAGCTTTCATCTTGCATTTTTAAGTCTATGAGTCAAAGACACATTCAGAGTCAGTGGGGCGCATCTATACATGTCCCTACAGCACCATTGTTACTGCACCATCATTTAGGACTTGCAGTAACATCCCGTACTGCACCATGTCAGCAGTCCACAGTTATTTTTAGCCTCTACATCACCATAGCAATGCGCTATACCAAGGGATCCCATTGCTACGGTGATGAAGCAGTGTCATCGTGATTTTTGCCCACAGATGCTATGTCGCCATAGTGCATTGCTATGGTGATGTGGCATCATGTGTACACGTGCTCAGTAAGAGAGCTAAAGGAATATCTTTGAAGAAGGTTCTTTGTATGCTTGTCCATTTTTAAAGGCTTTCATAATACCTGTATAATTATCAAAAACTTTGAAAGCAATCTTTGTGTACAATGATGGTAGAGGGAACAGTAAAATGCTTACTTTCAGGGCCATATTTGCTTCTGCCAAAGAAATGTATATAGGAAGGGAAAGTCTCTAAGTTTTAAAAGAATAAATTAAATGCATGCAATTAGCTAATGGAATGCCTCACAAAGAGATGCACTATTAGATAATGAGGTTTTTCTAATATGCTGTGGTTCGTTAAATCATGAACAAGATTAACAGGAACTGCATAAAATATTCAGAGGTTTCATCTTCCCTTACTGGACCTTATCGTATATGGTTTTACTGCTGACCCTTTAGTACCTCTGACTCTTGTTTTTATAATCAATGCAAGTTTGTTAAATGCATTTCTGAGGGAAACAAGAAAAACCCTGTTGAAATGCATCAATGCAGGGTCAATATTTTGATTTTCTCTCTAAGTACTGAAACTTCCATGCATTCAGAATAACTGATTAAAAAAAAAAGATCCAGACATTTTTACTAGCGTCTTTTACCTCTGCTTTCCTAGAGAAATGATTTGCAATATTAAGATCATAATATTGTTTAAGACCATTTCACTTTTATATATTTTACCGCAGCTGCCATATTATACTTTGAACATATATGGTACATAATCTATACATTCTGTATACTTCTTTGTCTATACCTTGCTTTCCCCCCTAAATTACAATTAGTAGAAGCAGACAAAAATATCTGAAAATCTTACAGTCAGGGTACATTTTTATTTGTAAAATGATATGGGTCACCTAAGTCACGGATATAAGCCCACAATACACTCTGATACAAACAGGAAACAAGAAATCGGCAACAGGAATGTTTCATTTCAGCTGAAGACATATCTGCTTTTATTTTAGCTCATGTAAAGAGGTAAGAAATCAACTACATATACATATTGCAATGTTGGGAGTTGATTCTATAAAACATTGCAATAAGCCTACTTAACTAAAACATTATTGGAAAACTATCTGTGTAGCCTACATAAAGGAGGATGGAAAATGATCTAACCCATGAGTTTCTAACTTTTTTCCCTTTGGAAGTTTTGAATTGAGGTGTGGACCTTTTTGAATTGTAAGTGTGGGTATTCACATAGTTTTGATTGATCATAGTAATCTTTCATGGGCCCCTTAGACATAGTCTGCAGATGCCCAGGGGTTTGCAGACCACAGGTTGAAAACCACTGATCTAGGCAGATAAGGGTACTCGTGCTATCCAACATCCCTCCCATAGATGGCTCGATAATGTAGAGGATAGAGGAAAGGTAAGTCACAGAGACATCAGATTTGGAAACAGAGCTGATGGGGTGGAGGGGGAAGCAAGAATATCATAGAGAAAGCCAAAGGCTAAACATAAACAGTAACAGCAAGGCAAAGACACTAGTCTTGACAGATGGCTGTGGCAGAAAGCCTGGGAGCTGGGCATAGATACCCCTGATTGCTGTCAGGGAGCCAGCAGTACATCAGAAGGATACAATTTAGCAGCCTGCAAGCAAGAGGCAATACACAACTGCATATGCAGATGACAGGAAGCCAGTGCTGTAGGGATGCAACAAACCAGTGGACAAAAGGACTGAACTCGGCATCAGACTAGCTGAATGTTCATTTCCCCACCCAAAGCAGTGAAGCACATATTTGGCCCTGAACACATGGGTAGACCCATTGTCTTCACAATTCATCTTAAAACTAAGAAAATGCTTTGCTGGATGAAGCGTTGAACATCCTGAGATGAGCAAATCATTTTTATCTGCATCATCTAACCTAACAGACATTTGATTGTTTTGAGAAGTCACAGATGCTATTGCTATGGAAACCACTCTGTGTCTGTAGGTCATTCTTGCTTGGTATGATTTGCAGAGGCACAGTCTACCATAAAAAACATCTTGCTCTGCATGCTGTATTAAATTCCACTCCCCACCACTCTGCAAACCTTTGTGTTACTTACACAAAGAGCAGCAGAGTTCAGCACCTGCTACCAGAGAGCAGTGAGGACTCCTAATAAATCCAAGAGTTCTTTGCTACAATGGTTACAACAGGTAACCACAATAGGTAACCAACCACAATTGGGGTGGATTGATTTAGGCTATGCCTACATTGCACTATTATCCTGGGTAACTAGCACCCAGATTAGCCTTGCTAAATTATGAACATCCTTGCAGCAAAGCCCTGCCCATGTATATTTGGGCAGAGAGACAAAGTTACCTGTGTCAGTCTGAAGTCAAGGAGAAGATAGGGTATAGTAGATTATATATCTACTTTAGCTATAGTATATACTACTATATATTATGTATATAATATCCTTCCACAGCTATAGTAGATATATAATGTACCGGTTTGAAATAAACCTGGTTGAATGTAGTATCAGACTTAACTTGGCTTAACAGGTACATGCAAAGTCTGTCCCAGACCCCTTGCTGGTTAAATCACAGACTCCCAGCACCCCAGGGGTGGGGGGGCAGGGAAGAGGTGGACAGAACCTTTCAACCCAGTGGGGATTCTCTTCCCAGAAACTCACACCTCTGGTGCTTTAGCCAGGGATCAAACTGCTTGACCCCACTGGGGGTTGGATAACCTGAGCTGCTGCCTGCAACTCAGGGCTTTGGGTCCCCACCCCATGCCAAGCTCCTGGCCTCCCTGCCAGGGTTGGATACCTGCAGCTCAGGGTTTTGGGTCCCTGTTGCACGCTGCCTTGTGCACTGAGCTCTCGGCCTCCCTGCTGGGGGTCAGATGCCCGAGCAGCTGCCTGCAGCTCAGGCCTCGAGTCCCAGCAGGGGATCTGCTGCACACTTCCTGAGCACCAAGCAGCCAGAGCCCAAGCCACCTCCTGTGGCTCCCAGGCTCCAGGGCTCTTCTGGAGCAACCGCTTCACCCTGCTGACCAGCTCTCGCCAGCCCTTCGAGACTCCTTACCTTTATGCCTCGCCTTCCTCTCCTTTGGGACCAATCAGACAACATGAGAAGTGAGTCCCAGGTCCAGTTTCCCTACCTGGCCCCTGGGTTGGGGAGGCGGGTGGGGGGCAAGCCTTCTCCTTTTCCAGGGCCTGATTGGTGAGGAAAAGGAAATCCCCACCATCCATCATTTTTGAACTTTTCAAAAACTCCAGGCCAAGCCACCATCAGCTACCCATAGCATATATATATCCTTCCACAGCTATACTATATATATAATCTACTATACTCTATCTTCTGTGGAAGGATAGATACATATATAGATTTATATATATACTCCCACAGCATCTGATGGAGGGAACTTCAACCCACAAAAGCTTGTGCTGTAAGCTACTTTGGTTATTCCATAAGGTGCACATTTACCCTGCCCTCTACATGCATCTTTGTCCTCAGCTGTTTCTGCATTTGCCCTTGTTTCTATGATATCCTCTGGTTCTTTGTACTGAAATGCTTAAACATTCTTTCCCATACAGTTGTGTTATTTCTGGGAAGACTTCTCTGTCCTTTTGTGTGGGTGGATTGGAGGGAGAGAATTATGGGAAGAGCACTGGACGATAATCAGCACTTGAATGGTTTGACTTGTGCCCTCATTGCAAAGTAGGCATGTTCCAGGCTAAATTAAAGCAGAGCCTGGGCACCCTAGCAACCAGATAATTTATCCTGGGCTCCAGAGGTTTGTCTATGAGTAAAGTAGATATTTTAAGGCTAATTCTGGGCGCAGTGTATGTGTACCCTGCAAGCAAAGAGTGACTTGAGGACCCACGTAAAACATGAGATTGTTGTCATGCTGACACAGACAGACCAAGTAAGTTGAAAAAAGAAAGCTCTAGATGTGATGGAAGGAAATAAAATATTGAATCTATTGGAGACAGTTAAAGTGCTAACATTTGCCTACAACTGGTGGTCTGTGAAGCTGTTTATGCAGAAATAGAAGGCATGCAGAAGGCATGTTTAGAGATTTTCCAGAGAAAAGGACTTTGAAAGCTGTGAGAGCACAGGCTGAGCACAATAAGCATGTCACTAGTGAGGAGGGAGAAATTCTGCATCCTGACAAAAACAACATTGTTAAGAATAATCTCTCACTATTAGCATTAAAAGCATTTTTAAAGTGGCAGAAATATGATTTGTTCAAAATAGAACTTCTCTGATTGTGATATGGCCATAATTGTGCTGAGGAGGGACATCTAATTCACATCACTAGACATGCTAGGAAGAAAGAAATGACACATGGCAAAAATGTTTGAGAGACGTATGCAACCTGTTAGTCTGAAGTCAAGTAGAAGGCAGGGTAGATTGAACCATACAGATTAGCCAAAGCAGATTATATTTTTAGCACAAGCTTTTATGGGCTGAAGCTCACATCATCAAATGCTTGAGGAAACAAATTTCTCTTTATGGACAAATTCAAGTGTTGGGTTTTTTATTACCATTGGACGGGAAAAAAAAAGTATGCCTGCAAAAAATGGTAATTTTTCCCCCCCCTGGATACTTATGTATACTTCTGTTTAATAAAGACAAATGCTTCAGAACAAGTCTCATGAAGCTATCCTGGCCCTAGTGCTGGCTAAATGCACCTAACATGACTGGCTTAATCATCAGTCACTGTAACCTGACATTGGATTCTCTGGGTACTTTTTTTTTGACAGTTCTTAAGATATGGTCATCTAATAGTATAAACAAAGTATCAACCTTGTAGTTGTACATTAATATAGAATAATGTTTTTGTTCTGGAAAGCAAAGCACGTTTTTATATGCTTCATGGATAAATGTCTCTTCTAAAAGGTAAGATGCTGTTTTTGTTTACAGTGGGTGCATCTACATGAGACGCCCACTGTGTAGTTGTTACTGTGCAGTCATTTAGTATATACATAACCAAGTACTAAATGACTGCACAGTAACTTGTATTACTGCGCAGTAGCGTCCTGGCACTGCTGCCTAGTGACACTTACTGCACAGTAGCTCGTTACTACTGTGCAGTAATGTTGCATCATGGCTTGTGCCCAGTGCAATACTATTGCTACTATGCAATAAGTATCTCAGGTAGCCATGGCTAGTATAGTGTAAATGCAGAGTGTCTTCATTGATTTGAGAGGATTTACTCTGAATTTTCACCAGTATAATTGAGATCACAGCTGACTCCTCGCTTTCCTTTACCCAAACCAAATATTCTAAGTGTAAGATCATATTTAGGCCTCCAAACTTTAGGAAATGTAAGATCAAGCAGTGGAAGAAAACAAGAAACGAGTGCTTTCTTAAAACAGTCTCCCTATGCCTGACAAAGGGTATTTGTGCTCAAAGGTTTGTAAGTAACTTTTCTCCAACTATTTACTCGATCTAATAAAAGATACCACATCTACACAAAGAACCTTGTCTGCCTATGCCCTTAGACTGAAAGGGAGGGTGGTCGTTATAGAAAACAGTCCAGTTGTCCTCTGTCCTCTATTGATACGAACTTTAACGCCTTTATGTCCTCTATTTTTCCCTTCAAGAAAAATAGAGGACATAAAGGCATTAAAGTTCGTATCAATAGAGGACAGAGGATAACCAGACTGTCCTCTATGATGAGGAGACTGTCCTTTATGATGAGGAAGACAGTCCTCTTGAAGAGAAAAATAGAGGACATAAAGGCACTGGGTTTCGTATCAATAGAGGACAGAGTAGCAGGAAACGAGAATGTCCTCTATGATGGCCACCCTACTGACAGGGCTACAATGAACAGCTCTTCTTAAAACATTGAAAGGAACTCAGCTGCTGCAGTGAAATAAATCCCACAAGTTCAGTCTGCATAATGGATGGTGGTGACATGCTCTTTGCTTTTTTGAATGAGTATATTCCATAAAGGAATGCTACATGAAACAGTAGTTAAACTAGCACAGATGTTCCTGGCAATATTTAAAAGGTATTTATTTATATTAATTGTGATCAAATGTGCAATGCTTCTCATGATTTCCCATAAGAAATAATATTTTCCTGGCTAAAAAGAGCAAATGACTAATCTGTAGGAAGTTTTTGTTACTTAAGTATCTCATACTGACATCACAGCTACTTGAGAATGAACACACCTGTACAACTTCACAATCAGGTCACTTCCCTATGCCTTTCCCTTTCCCCTTTTCACACACCCAAAGTGACAATCCTTACCCACCTCCTCACCAGCTTAACCTGTAGCTTTTCAGCCCGTCAAGAAGAAAGCCTATTTCCAAACTTGGGTCTATAGCACTGATCTTTGCTCACTGCAGGTTGTACCTGTTTTTGCAGTCTCAGGGAATGAACTGCCCTGATCCTTTGATTGGGACCAACTAGGCCCAGGGCTTTGACTGAGCCTCATTACAGGTTTGATTGCCTGGAACAGGGTAGAAACAGACATCACTTTTCAGATATCCATACTCCTTGTCATGCCACAATTGCCCAAAATTTGTCTAGTGGTAAGCTTTTCTGTCTTATTGTGGTTACCACAGCTCAGCGTGATATATTGCTTCCTTTATTTTTACCAGAGAGACCTTTCCTCTACATATCTGTGTAAGTAAGATGGAGCTTGTTGATCAGACTTGACAAACATGGGTCTTCCTACACGCAAGCTTGCACCAATTTAATTGAACTAGTTCAGTTCAACTGTTGCAAACCTCTCCACAAACATTCATAGTCATACTGGTATAAGACGGGCTACAACAGTTTCGCTTGCCACAGTGAAGACAGGCTTAAACTAAAATTTGAAGCTTTCCATGGTTCAAGGTTGCACTGGTTTCATTAACTAGGTTTTAAGTATAGTAAGTCATCTCTTTATTTTAACTGATGTAACTTTGCATATAAACCAGACCTGAATCATTTCTTGTAGGTGAAGAACACTGTGGCTGGAGGAAAAAGCAGCTTAGTACTCCCTCTCCTAAGCCTTCCACATTTTCAGAATAGAAAGGCAGAAAAGAAAATTGCTTCTACCCTTTCCCACTTAATTTTTTTTAACGCTACAACTGTAGTTTCAGTTCTCTTTATCAATATTAACTTTGTCATTATTTTAAGCCTTACTTCAGTTCCTCCTCCTCTCCATAACATCAGCTAACTGTTTCAGTGAAAAAGTGACTCTGGTCACTGGGGAGAGATTTTGTTAGGAACCAGGGCATAGGCAGTCAGGGAGATCACTTGACAGTATGTGAATGAATTCTAGGGGCTGAATTGCTAGAGAACTAGGAGTCCAAAGCAGTACCAAGGTCAGAATAAGCCAGGAGTCAAAACCTAAATTAGCAGCCAGCACTGGAGTCAGAGATCCACTAGGGGAAGAAGGCAGGCCTAAGTTTGTGCGTAGACGGAGTAAGCTGGGTCTAGCTTTAAACAACATGAGCAGGTGGGGCCTGTTGCCTGTGGGCCTGTAGCACTGATCCTTGCTCACTGCAGGTTGTAGCTGTGTTTTTGCAGTCTCAGGGAATGAATTGCCCTGATCCTTTGATTGGGACCAACTAGGCCCAGGGCTCTGACTGGGCCTCATTACAGGTTTGATCGCCTGGAACAGGGTAGAAACGGACATCACTTTTCATTGCCTTTATGCCCACATAAAATGTTTTATGGCACACAAAGGCTAAGCAAACAGATATCCATACTCCTTGTCATGCAACAATTGCCTGAAGTTTGTAGCTGCAATGAAGGTAGCATCAATTTGTACCCTATGTAGTGGCAGATGTCTGCTTACTTTATGACACTAGAGGGCTGGCACCCCCACGCTCTCCAACCAGGTACTCTGGTGTCTTGAAGGGCCCAACCTGTGTACCCCAGAATGCATAGGAGTAGGCCCCTCAACCCTTAGGAGCACCTGTCCAGCTTTCTCTGCTTACAGAGATGTGATCCTGGGGAATAGCAGCATAACAAATACAGTGGGACAGTGCTGGCACAGTGGTAGGATAATAATTTCCTTAAGAATTGTGTAATAGAAAACCAAGAATGCTCAGAGCAAAACTGGAGAATGCTTTTTGCAAAGGGACTGTAACAAGAGTTCTTGATTTCTGGGGCATGTCTTGGTAAGCAGGGAAATCCCTTCTTTTCCCATTTATAGACATGCACCCCAGCAATTCCAGGGGTGCATCTCTGTAAGTGGGGAAAAGCCAGGCAGATGTTCCCAGGGCTTGAAAGGCCCTATCCTGTGCATGAATTCTTGGGATGCACAGGACTAGGTCATTCAAGCTCTGGGAGAACACAGAGCCTGCTCTCCTGCAGCATTTTGGGCAGAACAATGGGCAATGTGCGTTTCATCCAATGATGAGGATCAGCTGTGCTGGGACACACCCAGCACAGCTGATCCACTTCATTTGGTGACACCTTTTTCTAGCAGTTGATTTGCATCATGGGCCTAGGACCAAGAAATCAAGACAGACCTCTTACCAGAACTGCTGTCACAGCTCCTTTGAAAAAAGCATTCTTGAGCTCCATTCTGAGCATTCTTGGTTTTCTATTCTACCGTTCTTATGGGAAGTATTGTCCTACCACTGTGCCAGCATTGTCCCACTGTATCTGTTACATGTTTATCACCTACTTTTCATCTTGTTCACAACCACTGAGAAATCACTTCTTCATCAACGTATGTAATCCCATTGACATCAATGGAATTTCTCCAGCTTTATACTTGTGCAAATGAGAGCATAAGGAAACTCATCAGTTTTTAACTATACGAACATTTTATGAATCATGTTACCTAATTTATCATGTTCTAAGTGCACGCTGGAGAAGTCAGAAAAATGTAGAAAAACAACTCATAACTAAATGCATCAGTCCAGGTTTTATTCTTCCCCTCTGCTCTCTTGACCATATGACCTTCTACAGGGCAAATATATTTTATCCATATGCATTTATACAGGAGGCTAAGATGATAAATGTCCTCTTCACAAACTGTGAGCACTTAGTTTTTCAGCACATTGTGCTTAAATAAATAGGCTGATAACACAATACTTTCTTTCATCGTAAGTCAGCACTTTCTGTATCAGATCTTACCAGCATGTAGATCAGAGTGTTCTTGTCAAGTAGTTTGCAGCAGCTTGGCTGCAGCAACCTGGCTCCATCACTGGGAGAATACATCCTTCTGTCTTTGGCAGCAGAGTCCACTGAGACTGGAAAACATTATGAGAACATAGAAGAGGCAACCACGGAAGATTTTTTCTTTTTTTCTTTAATTAACATTGGAAATTATTATTGTGTTTTTCTTTGAAATTTCTGAGCAGGGAACCTATGTGCTTTAAGTCAGACATTCAGACTCACGTGCACTCATGTGCATGTTATCCTCATTTTGCATATGGGAAAACTGAGGCACAGAGATTTTAAACCACTTTTTGCAAGCCACACAGGAAGTCTGTGGGAGAGCCTGGAATAGATCTCACAATTACCAGTTGGGTATTTTAACCTCAAGACTATTTTTCCTCCTTATTTGCTTTTTTGTATTTAATTTAGAGGCATGTACAAGAGACATTTATATAATGAGTCAGACAGACAAAACTGATAGATTGCAGCTGACCCTTGGATCATTGTGCAAATGGGATAAAGGTGATCAGCAACTGCTCCCTTGTGCAGAAGCCAGTGCTAGTACTTCCTGGGGTACAACCTACCCTTGAAGGTTGCTTGCAACCACACAAAATTAGCTGGACAAATCCAGAAAAGTGTAGTGGCCCTCTAAAGATGCACAGGAGGGCACTTCCCCCTAAATACCTCTGGGAGTACCCTAAATAGCTATTGTGATTTCTTAAGTCATAGTGCTTCCTGGAGTGCTCAGAGATAAGGTGGCTTTGCTCCTTTTCTTTCCTCAGGATGGCATAATCCAGCCTAAAATGTCAAATGAAAAGCTTTGAACTATAGTTGACAGGTTATCATCTTTTGCTTGCTTATTTTGTTGCACTTTCCCACTCAACATGCCATGAACTTTCCCACAATAGTAATGGTTCATATCATACAAAGTTTACAAATGACTTCTCAGCCATTCAGTTTTTTTCCTGGTTGCATTAGCATTTTACTGGTGGGGATAATCTCAGCTGTGCCCAATGGAGCTTGGTGTGTCTGTTGAGAGCATGAACTAACAATAGTGGCATTAGGCTTCAGAGTCAACACCTTTGTATGGATGACAAGGTTTAGTCATGGCCTGAGCTACCCTGCTTTCCAAAACACAGTATACTTCTTATTGAATCATTTTATCTCTATTTCCAAACTAATTGTGGCATTTTAGTTTACACATGGAAGATTTTCTTTATCAACTACAAGGTCTAAAATAGACATTTTTTAAAGGCGACTTGGAAAGGATGATTTTATTTTACTCTATCAGCTCTTTGCCCATGCCCTCAATATTTTTCTGAAAAGAAACTTTTGTTCTCTTTCATTATTTTTCCCCCATTTTAGAAATATCATCTGACCTCTTGTGTCTGCAGCAAATCTAGGAGGAAATTAAAGAATCAGCACAGTCAGAATGTTGAACTTCTATAGCTGCCTTAGCCCTCATTTGAAGAAAAGGCGATGTTGGCTCTTTTTTTTTTTTTTTGGGGGGGGGGGGAGGGGTGTTCTTTGTGGAAAAAAAGTTTTTTTCCCTAATGATGGTTAAAAGGTCAAGTTAAACAGCTTGTAGCAATGAGAAACAAAATGAAAAGATTTAAATAGTCTGAAGAATTTAAACAGGAGCTGACTGTTCCACTTCTAGAAATTGAAACAAAGGGCTCAGAAAACTGTAGCATAGGTTGGTTCTCTCATAAGTTCATTAACTCGTTGCTCTAAACCATCCTGACATGACCTGATGTTTGTACTTTAAAAAAAAAAAAAAAAAAAAAAAAGAAAACTACAAAAATTCCACATCCTTAGAGGCTTTATTGAAAGCTTTGTTTTCTCACTTTGCAGACCCCTGAAAAACAAAACCTAAACTGTAGTTATATTATGAAAAAAAACAGATCTATACAAATGCTGTCCTGGGATCTCTTGGTTATGGCCTCTCTCTTTAAGATGAAGTGTGATTAGCTTGCAAATGGGAAAAAAAGAGTGGGGAGGTCCTCCCTGCAATAAATAAAGAGCCTGCAATTAAATTGTCTTCCATAACACTAGTGAGTGTCCAGGATTGTCAATCAGTTCGCATAAATGTAACTGATACTTAAACAATTCTACTGAGAATACATATGAGGGATTGGAAACCAAGTCATTCCCTGTTAGCTGTGTTGACTTTGCAGGGCTAGCTGGAGTAAAAAGCAATTTAAATTCATATTAATCACTAAAGCAAGCAAAGATGACAGACTGCACCCAAGAATGTGTAGTATAAGAGGGTGCTGTTTTCCCAATAGAATTATGTTATCAGTTCTGCAGAATCTGATAGGATCACCAGAAAAATGCCAATATTTGACACCACAAAGCAATGACTTAATCTATTCCCTAGTTACCCTATCTGTAAAAATGAGATAAATATTGTTTATCTACCTTCACACTTTCTTACTGAGGCTTAGTTAAGTGCTTTCAGTGACTCAGTTGAAACTGCAAAATAAGATGTTGTGGCCACACCTACACGAGACACTGACCATGCTGTCATTACAGTACACTCATTTAGTACTTGCGTACACAAGTACTAAATGAATGTGCAGGAACTGGAGACACTGCTGCACAGTAGTAATGAGCTGCTGTGCAGTCAGCACCTCATGTACACCCGGCCAGTATACAAAAAATAAAAATCCTACAATTAAAAAGCAATGGCAAATAGGTATGCATAACACAAGCATCTAAGTCCCATGACTGGAGTGCATTATTTAAGTACTTCTCAGACTAAAAGCCCAGATTCATTCAGATGGGGTGGGGGGGGAAAAATCACCCTGCCTCATTTTCAGCAGGAAAATATTTTCCTTTAGTTTTGACTCGACTTCAGGACTCACCCTTCCCTGTCTTCTCCATTCAACTACCCACAGGCCTATTGTTCTGTCTACAAAGAGCATTTCAAGGACATCTCCAGAGCATGTGTTAGGTTGATTTTTTCTTCTCCACTGTTCCAATGAGTCAGTTTTCTACATTTCTGCCTGCATCCTGAACAGTTTCCAGTACATCTGAAAGATAATTTTCTGCTGAAGGAACTTTAGGCTTAAATGACAGGTAGGTTTACTGTACAACTTGATCCACATGCGTGGCAGCTGGAGCTGCTCTGGGGGGTTGGAAATGCCAGGGACAGACCCCGAAGCTCCTGGAGGACAGCCCAGGGACCCTGGCCCTACTTACCCAGGAGGCAGACCAGGACAGGGAGTCAGCACTGCACCAGCTTTTCAAATGGCTCTCAATCAAGCTGGACGGTGGCTGGCTGATGATGTCAGCTGCAACTGCTGCTGCGGGAGATTTAAAAACCCCAGCAGAAGCTGGGTGCCAGGGGGGAGGGGGGAAGTAGGAGGTGAGACACAGAGCTCGCTGGGGTGCAACCTGGCAGAGCAGACCCCCGCCATGATGCTGCCCTGCTAGGGGTGAGAGAGGGCAGTATTAGGGAGCCAAATGAGGCTCCCTAACCCCAAGCTCCATGGGAAAAGGCTTAGGGGGTGGTCACCAAGCTGGGCATAGCCACCCCCGAGTCTGTGGTAGACACTGCACATGCAGCCCAGCACAGGGACAGAGCGGGGCCAAGGATTAGGAGCAAGGGGCAGGCTACAACCACAAGCCTGCACTTCAGGTGGAGGCCAATGAGGCCCAGACCCAGTGGAAAGCTATAAGAGGCCTGAGCCAGGAGTTGGCATGGCAACATGACAGCCCTCCCTGTTGGCAAGTGGATGGAGTGGAGGGGAGACAGAGCCACAAGATCAACCGCAACAGGCCCATGAGGATTACTGTCTCTAGGCCAGGGGCAAGAACACCACTGAACCCTCCTTTCAGTTACAGTTGCATCAAGTCGTGGCAGATGAGTCGGGGCCTGACCCAGGGAGCGGGGAGATACTTACAGCACTAACTGAGGGTGTCACAACATGAAATAGAAAAATTTGGCTCTTTGCCCATATCTCTCTTGTGCACTTAATAAAAAGAGACTTTTGCAGATTGGATAGGTTACATTTTAGTTTTTTTCTAGGATGTTTCTCAAGCAAAACAATTTAGTCTCATTAGCATAGACTGTGGAGGAATGCTTGAGTATTCATATAATAATAATAATTCAAACAATAATATTCATTCTTCCCTCCTTTATGCCTAAGTGACAGGTTAAAAAATGATTTCTCTCCAAATGAAAAAATTCATTGTGGTAGGCAGTGCTCATAGCAACGCTTACTGTTAAGATTGCCCAACATTTACTATTCAGCAATCATTCAGTTTCCTTATAAAATGATATCAAACAAACTGTTTGGGGTCAAATTTACAATGCTGGGTACTTTCTTCAGACTTTTTTTTTTTTGCTTATTGAAACTCACAGCTTAAATTGATTTAGCTGTTTTGTGGAATCTTTATGAAAAAACACAGTGTTGTTCCTGCTTAAAACAAACTGCTTATAACAGTTTGGTTGAGCAGTTCCATCACCAATACATGCTGGATCCGGAACCAGATATTTTGCAAGGGTGGAAGGTAATGCCCTGGTTTTGGGGATGTGCTTTTTGCAGTTTCCATGAAAATCTGTCCTAAACTTGGCCAAGTTATACACTACTGCATATACTGAGATTTCTGCTCTTTCCAGAGGAGAACTCTTAGGGAGTGTCCATATGAGTACATATGCAGTTTGTGGAGATCCTGGTGTAAAAAAACCACTGCCACTAAAAAAAGCAGCACAGTGCAGGTGGCAGCAGTATGCGCCACCAGAAGTCAAGCCTGGCCATCCAGAGCCATGCTCTGGCTGCCAGCCAAGCTCTGTGCAACTTGATTGGTACTACTGCTACCCTAGGAGGTCCCCTGAATCCCAGGTAAGGCTTCTGGGGCTAGTGCAGATACTGTCCCCAGCTTCTCCTTCCCCACCCAGCCAATTTGGTGCACACCAGAGCATGCATGCAGCAGCATGCCCTGGGGCACAACAGTGACAACTATGTGACACTATCTGTCCTGCTGGAAACATGCACCCCTGCACATGTGTGTTTGTCTGGACACACCCTTAGAGTTCAATAACTTAAGACTGGAAATTCCATCTTGATGGCCTTGACTTTCAAGGCTGGCCCTTGAAAGTCTGGAAGGAAACTTCTTTTTCTGGAAGAAGTGATTTGTGAATCTGAGATCTTTATCCAGTTAGTTCCACTTTCATGTACATGAGTGTAAATGCTCAGCACTAGGTTGTCTAAGTATGGAATGTAGCAATTCACAGGTACCATCTACACTTAAGGAAAAATCTTGGAGTTGTAAATGGTAAAATACTCATATATAACTAATCATCATAGGTCTACTTCTGAAAACTAGAAATTGGGAGTTGTCAAATGGCATATGACACATCCAGATTGGTTTAGTTGAAAAACAGGTTTGCAATTTTTTTTGTGACTAAGGACTGCCAGATGGATAAGGATTTTATTATAAATATTGGCAAGTCAATGCTGCTGAAAGTGTGATGCATACGTGTTAACTGGAAGCTGGAGCATCAGCTTTTCATCAACATTAAATCCAAAAAAAAAATGTAAATTGCAAGTTGGATGTGCCACAACCTTTAATAGCAGCCTTGAAAGAGAAAAGACCACAGAGTGGTAGAGACCATCCTTTTAAAATAGAACGAGTATGTTAAGAAAAACAAAAAATAAAATAATCAAGAGCCTGAATTTTCAGATGATATGAAAGGGTACATTAAAAGTCATAGGATTTGCGTATCTAATTTGCAAGAATATGGTAATATGTAAGCAGGGAAATTATGCATGCAAGCTGAACATACAATTTTGCATATGCCATCTCATGCTTCAACCTGTCAAAGCCAGGTTTCCTACCACCTAGTAATGGGAAGTGCAAAATTTGAATTTTGGGAATGGTTTATTTCTGTTTTCCAAGAGAAATAATTTGTTTGGAGACAAAAAAAGACTGAGCACAGATTTTCTCATTTGCAAGCATAGGTGCATCTGAGTAGTTGTTTTGGAATAGCAAAAGCACATGACATCTCATCATAGCACAGAATAGTACTGTTCCCTTGGGACCCCAAAATACAATTCTGTATCCAAATCCTGTCTCTAAATTACCCCACAACCTTTGAACTATGTGGTCTAACACTTCATATATATGAAATCTGTTGACAGTATATCCAGATTTATCATTCATATTTATAGCCACCTACTTCAGGTGTCAGTGACATGAAGAACCTTAGCCAAAAGCAGGTATATGAATTTCAGCAGTTACACTCAGAATTAATTCCTGTTTTCATTGGTGATTTAGACAAAGGGAATCATTGGCACTCTAAAAGACTCTTCACTTAGCGTTTTTCCTTTTGAGAAAATGTGTAAATGTATTAATCAGAGAACATATGGTAAGAGGAATTTTTTACAATTACCACTACTATATTGTAGCTTCCAAATGGGTGTGCTGAGTGCTTTACAGAACAGAAACAGGTGCTCTGCCAGGAAGAGCTAGCAATCTAATTTTAGATCTGCCAAGATGAACAAGAGTAAAAACAGCAGGGAGGAGATTTGGTTAGGAAAGACAAGGATTATAGTCAATACAATCATACGGTAAGTCAGTTTAAGCATGTGTGCATCTTGATGTCTTCATCATTATAATTACTGTCGACTCCCGTTATCTGAGTATTGCAGAAGTTTTCCATTAACACCAGTAAGTACTGATTTGCAGTGGTTAACCTCTTCCACAGGGATTCTTTTTCCCTTCACATAATGTCTAGTAATAAGGCCAATATCTGTATCTTAATCACTTCCAATGTAACAGACCCACTCCATTTAAATAGGCAATATTTGTGATGGCTGACATATCTTTAAGGATTCAAGTAATGAAGGTGTTCAAAAAGTGACCAGAAGGCTACTGTATTTGAAATATTTCAGAGGAGGTCAATAATTTTCTTGTCTAAAGATAAATTTTACTCGGGAGACCTTGGAGCCTTTGGAGGCTTCTTCCACAGAGGAGGAACAGGACTTGCTTAGCTTGCGTGGCCTCTGATTCCAGAAGCCCAGCTGGAATCTATAAGCAGCTATCAGCATTGTGCTCCTGACGTCACTGTGGCACTGGGAACATTTTTTACATTCTAGGACAGCCTGGATGCAGCCAGTTAGCTTAGGGAGTTCATTAAATAGTCAAGTTGCAGACTGTAAAACCTTCCCTTTTGCAAGTTAAGCTTTTCATTTTGTTATGGTGATCACATTTAACCTTTCCCAGGCAGCAGCTTTATTTTATATATATATATATATATATATAGAGAGAGAGAGAGAGAGAGAGAGAGAGAG
>JAGPOW010000290.1:20989924-21030948 GCA_030014935.1 Caiman crocodilus
GAGAGAGAGAGAGAGAGAGAGTGTTAATACCTGACTCCAGACAAAACAGAATCTCAGAGCAGACAATAACTAACTGGAATTCTATACCATCCATGCCTATTCCTTCCCTACTTCTCCCAGAAGTTATAAATAGCTTCTCTAAGGGATGTATTTCTTAGTTGTAAATTCTAACAACAATAATTTAAAGTCTTCTGTGCAACGTGTTTAAATTCTAAACAGCGGTTTTACCAAAGGAACAATACTATTTTATTTCAGCCTTGCTAGGTCAGGAACTGCATCATTTTGCCTGCAGCGAGATCCATCTCACAATGAGCTGAAAGAGAAATGAACCAGCCTTATGCTTGGGCCCTCTAGTTTAGTGGAACATATACCAAACTACCAAGTAGAGACTGCTAAGGTTTCATATTCTCTCTCTGGGTAGGAGAGGAAACTATTATTTATTTCTTTCATAGGTAACACAACATCTTAGACAGAGCTGATGAAAAAACATGCATCTGTAATGTTACAGAACCAACGCTTTGTCCACTTTGCTACAATCTTTAGAAGAAATTTGCTGAATTAGATGCCCATGTAATCCACAAGGAAGGTGTATGTTACCATCTTGCAGCCATACCCTAGATAAAGAATGAACTAAATCTGTGAATGAACTGTTTTCCTTACCAAGAGAACAACACCTTTAGCTCAAGAGGGGAAGTTACCTTCCCTCCTGAGGTCATAGTGGATGACACAAACAAGAGGCAGTGTTGCATTTGACCACAGTGTCTGTAACCACTAGACCATATTCTGCTTGCAGTTATAGTTTAAAAAAAACTCCCAACACCCAGCAACCCACCCTGGCCCACAAATACTGATCTAATGTGCTGGCAAGGCATGGGTGGTCTCTCTCTCCTGTGAGGGCTGGTCCACAAAAACCACCCCTGTACTTTCCCCATCCCATCACTTAGTACACAAGTGTAAATATATGTATTTGTGCAAAAGTCAGTGTGAACAATCTGGTCACAATGTTTTACATAATGTTTGTTTTACTACTTCATTTTTTTTCCGGGACTGTGGGAACTTCACTTTAAAAATAGGAAGTGGTAAACTTGTTGTATGCTTTGGTTGGAGACAAGCATTGGGCACATTTTGTCAGAAACTAAGAGACCATGCTTGAGTTAACTCCAGAAAGGGGCAAACTTTATTTAAAAAGCCACCTTTCTAGAAAGCAAGCCTCATTTTCAAAAGCAGATCTCTAGTGAATTGAAGGATGGGGTGCCTCAGGGTGTTATTAATGACCTACAGAGCCTTCTACCTAATTAGATGCAGTGAATGGTACATTTAAGAGGATCTGGCATAAACCACTTAGAAACCACCGAGTGTTGAACAATAGAAACACTCGTATCACGCAACACTGATCAAGCAGAACTCAGACACTGAATGAAGCAGACCTCTGTCAATAGCACCTGGGACCAGGAGTTAGAAGAACTAAGAAAATTCCTGCATACATAGAAGAACAGAGCATTTATAAGTCTCATCAAAGCTGAAACTCTCTGGAAATGTGGAGGATGACTAAAGGAGCTTTAAATAAAAATTTCACTCTGTTTGCAAGCAATCAGTGCCATAAGAAACAGGAAGTAACAATATTTCTGTCACTTGTTTCTCACGCATGTTGTTCCTTGCTAACTCAGGCGAGGAGGCTAGCTATAAAAATATACAAATAGGAATTTGAGTATTATTTTAAAAAAGTGTGAGTACCTAACAAATTTGTGATCGCAGCAAAAAGAAGTATGCATTATTGGATTGAAAGTGGGTCAAGCCCTTGATTTCATCATTACAGTCCATGTGTCAGAAGGACAGGTCACCAAAACAACTCAGGGAAGAATATAAGCAATTTGCAAAGAAGTACAGGTTTAGACACGATTGCTAGTCCACAGAAACCCCCGTCCACAACTTGGTGGACACTTTCATCAAAATAATAAAACTCCTGACAAAGGCTCTGATCTGTATAACCAGACTCTGATCTGTATTTAACACTGTTCAATTATAGCATAGCACCAATGTACCCTGGCTTGTCATTTGCTGACATTTTATTCAAGAGGAAAAAGTGTCTGCACTATTAGAGACTGATGTTATGTTATCACTGGAGTCTAGAAACATGTAGGCAAAACAAACTTTTTTGAATGATTTGAACCTAGGGACCTGTGTCCTCTTCATGGAACTGCTGCTTCAGGTATTTATGATGAGAAACAAGGGTTGTAAACAACACTGCTGCTGCAAAAAGTTGACTTAGAGTTGTAAGAGGTTGTCACCCCAGATGAACACATATAGGCGGTCCATAGACTTACGACATAATTGGTTCCTGAAAACCACATCTTAAGTTGAAACATTGTATCTCAAAACCAATGTTCCCATAGGAACAATGTTATAAATGGGTGATTGGTTCCTTTACAACACTCAATAAGGGGAGGGGCAGATTAAGGCCCCCACAGTGAAAGAGGGATTGAGGCTGAGGCTGCAACAGGAGCTGGGGAAATGCTGCCCAGCTGGGCTGGGGGGTGGAGAGCGAAGGTGCGGCTTGCCCAAGGGTTGTGTGCATGTGTGGGGGTAGGAGGGCTCCTGCTGCTGTGCGCTGCTGGTCCAGGAGCTGCTCGTCTGGCAGGTCTTGCCGCTGCTCCTGCCGCTCGTTTGGGATGGCACAGAGGCGGGCATGTGACCCCAGATTTGCATGGAGCAGGTGGGGATGAGGCTGTACTGTGCTGCACTCTGGGCCAGTAGTGGAGGTTATGGGAGGGCTACAGCAAATTTTCAGGAGATTGCAGCCCACACATAGCCCCTGCTCCACACCGATATGGGGCACCTCCCTCATTTGCCTCCCACCACTGGTTCAGTGGGTCTGGGATGGAGCCACGGCTCATCTGGGGGGGTGCAGGGAAGGGATTGGCTCCCACTGCTGCATATTGGTCATCTGGAGGCAGTGCAGAGACTCCGTCTTGTGCCCACCCCGCCCTGGCTGGGAATGTAGTGGCAAGCTATAGCCTGTGCTCCCAACACCGCCATGCCTGCCCAGAGTGCAGCAGTGCAGCGCCAGCCCTGTCTGCCCTGTGCAAATCCGGGGGCATCCCTCTCCCCCGTGACCTCCCAGATGATTGGCAGGAGCAGTGGCGGGAATCGTCAGACAAGCCACCAGATGAGCAGCTCCCAGACCAGCAGCGTGCAACAGCAGGAGCCACCTCCTCTCCCTACGTCCCCCAGATGAGCTGCGCCTTCATTCCATACCCCCTCCCTGCCCCAGCTGGGCAGTACTTGCCCCAGCCCCCTTCCCAGCCCCAATCCCTCCTTCACTGTGGGGGCATTGATCTACCCCCATGCCTCTTCCCTCCCCCTCCCCTTCCAGATTTACCAGCTGGATGCAGCTGTATCCAACATCGTAAAGTCAAAACCCATGTCAAAACCTTGAAACATGATGTCAATTTATAAAGGTCGTAAGTGCTGTTCATCGCATCTCGAAAAGTTGTAAATCGAGGACTGCCTGAACTGCAAATGAATACGGAACATCTCTTAATCCCACAAACAAAGCAAGAGGCAGAGTTAATTACTCGCTTGTGAAGGTCTCAGGAAAGAATCAAAGGAGGTTGGAAAGGGCTGAGCCCCAGGATATGATACAATTGGATTTAATGAATTTATCTCACCTGAAAACCATTGTGCAGGTATGTCAGGAAAACATCAAACCATAGGATTGTAGGAAAGTAGGATTGGAAGGGACCTAACCATGTCATCTAGTCCAGCCCCCTGCTCAAGGCAACAGCATCTCTGACTAAATCATCCCAGCTATTTGTCTGTCTAAACTGCTCTTGACAACTTCCAAGGAAAGCAGTTCCACAGTTTCTCTATGCTGCCTGTTCCAATGCTTGACCACCCTCATATTCAGAAAATTTCTTCTGGTTTCTAACCTATATGACCTGTGGTACCTCTGGTCTTCCTCTTATTTTTGACATAGTTGTAATTAGCAACAGACATAAAAGGCAATAAAAAGGGGTTCTACATCTCAAATTGTGCCTTGGCCTTCCTCCTAATTTTCTCCCTCCATGCCAGTGAAATTCTTTTATACTCTTCTCTAGTGCTGTGACCAAGTTTCCACTTTTCATAGGATTCCTTTTAGAATTTTATCTCATTGAAATGATTGCTGTCTAAACATCAGGATGTGCATGACCAATGATGGCATCAGGATAGCTTGCTCTTAGACTCTTTGGAGGGCTTCCTTAAAGCATACCCAGGTCTTTTGGACTCTTCCACCTCACACTTGCCTCCCAGGGGATCCTGTCCATTAGGTTTGTGAGTTTGTTAATGTGTATTTTTCTCTAGTCCAGTGTCCTTATTCAGCTTCTCTCCATCCTTCTTCCCCCTTAAGATCTTAAACTCTATCATTTCATGGTCACTATCACCCAAGTTACCTTCCACCTTCACATTCTCAACCAGTTCTTCTCTGTTTCTGAGCAGTAACTCAAGAAGAGCATCCCGCCTTGTTGCCCTTCCTACTATCTATATCAAAAGTTGCCCCAACACACTCCAGGAATGTGCTGAACTGCTTCTGCACTGCTGTGTTTCCCTCCCAGCAGATGCCCTAATAATTAAATTCCTCCATGAGAACCAGGTCCTGCTATTTGGAAGCTTTGGTCAGTTGTTTAAAGAAGGCCTTGTCTACTTCCTCCTTCTGCTTCAGAGGCCTGTAGCAGATGCCTACCATGACATGCTTTCTGCTGCTCTCCCCTTGACTTTTACCCATTGGCTTTCAACAGGCCTACTTTTCACTTCATACTGAACCTCTGAACATGTATATCACCTGCCTATCTTTTCTAAGCCATCTATAAAATAGTCAATGACTGTACTCCAGTCATGTGAACTATTGCACCACATCCCTTTAATCCCGATTACATCATAATTCTGTGCTTATACTAGGACCTTCAATTATTCTTCTTTGTTCTCCATACTTCTTGCATTAGTATATAAACATTTCAAGCATGACTGAATGACTGTCTTATCTCTTCCCTGAGAATATTGTCAAGGCTTGTTACCATTTTCCCTTATTAAGTTTTTGTTCAGGTTCTCTGACTCTTTATTTACCACTATGCTTTTTTCTCCATCCCTGGGTAAACCTAGTTTAAACCCCTCCTCACTAAGTTAGCAAGTCTCTACATGAAGGCACTTTTCCCTTCCTTTGTCAGGTGGCCTCTTATTTCCCAGCAGTCCATTTTCCTGGAAGAGCACCATATGGTCAAAGAAACCAAACCCTGGTGGCATACCATCTATGTAGTCACATGTTGATCTTTAGGATGTGTCTGCTCTTAGTTGGTCCTTTACTGGACTGAAAGGATCAATGAAAACATCAGCTGGGCCCTCATCCAATTCACCCTTGCACTCAGAGCCATGTAGTCACTTGTGATCTGCTCAAGGTAATCCCTGGCAGTATAATTAGCACCAACATAGATTAGCAACATGGGGTAGCAGGGCCAGATGAGTCTTGGCAACCTTTCTACGATGTCTTGGATGTGGGCTTCTGACAGACCGCCAGAGTCAACAGGTCAGACCAGCAGATGGATGCATTCATGCTCTGCAGGATGGAATCACCAACCACGACCACCCATTGTTTATTTTGGTAGCAGTGGCGTTGATCCTCCCTCCCTTAGGGGTACTTAAGCTCGGTGTCCCCTGCCACTAGAGTGGACTCCTTGCCCAGTGCCAGGGCTTCATACCTGTTCTCCAGATGGAGAGACACAGCTCCAGAAAAGGAGTGCTGTCTGTTCCCAGAAGTGAAAAGCTGCCAGCTTCCACCTTCCAGAGTACCTGTATCCAGTGCCCTCTCTGGCTGCCCCTTTTCCATGATGTTGGAGGTCTCTGGACTGAGTCAATGAAGACCTCATGCTCACAGATGCTTCTGATCCTATCTACCACCTCCTGCACCTCCATTACCTGATTCCTGAGAGAAGCCACCAGGAGGCACTTCATACACCACAAGCACATTCACACTTGGCTATTCTTGGCAGGAACATGAAGGCTGTAATCCCTGAAAAAACAGACCAAAACCTGGGTTGAAGCCTTAGTGGTCAGTGGCCATGCCTGAACACAGCCCATAACATGCGCAAGCAGAGGAAGAGCTGCAAGTGGCAGGAACTTTGGCATTGGAATGATATTTATTCCACAGTGCAGAGCATCTCAAAGGCTAACTAACTTTTAAATGTTCCTAGGTTGGTTACAGGTATATGAAATTAGGTTTGAGGGAAGCTAGGGGGCACCAGCTGTGACACTGAGCAAAGCCTTATGTGGTGCAGTAGTGATCAAGTAGAACTTGGACATGGAATGAAGCAGACCTCTGTCAGATTTCATGGCTCTAATCATTTTTTAAATCCTGCCTACATCAGCAGAGATTCAAAATTCTTGTTTAGTATGTTTTAGTGGTTCCCCTCAATAGGGTTTCTTGAATTCTTAGCTCTCACATCCAAACACAGCTCTATACTCTTGCAATAGACTGCAATCAGTTAGGTGAAGCAGTTCTCTTACCTTGTTGGTATGGTGCTGTCATAATGGAGCCTACAGTGTATAGTGAGATCAACTAATGTTGAGGCAAACATCACCTTGTTGCTCAGTCAGCCATCCACCAGGGGGTGGGAGATATTTCCCTGCCTTCAGGAGCTGCCTGCTGCCAGGGCAGGCACTGCCACAGGAGCCTCTGCATGGACTATGTCTCCCTACCCTGGCAGCAGGGAGCTCCAAGAGCCCTGCTCCCAGACTGTGATCATGGAGCAGGAGCTAGGAGATAAAGAACAAACTCCCCAGCCCCCTACCATGTATGCCCAGAAAGGAACAATGACCCTCTGCCCTGGCAGCCAGGAGCAAACTCCCCAGTCCCTGCTCCTTCACCAAACTGGGGCCAAAGTAAATACAGAGGCTGAGAGCTCCTTGCATGGGGACAGTTCCTTACTCGGCCTGGAGCTGGTTGGGACCTGCTCCCGACTCGGCTAGTTCCCAGCCATCCTCAGGCTGTGCGGGGAACTGGCTGGAGATGGCTGGGGACTGTCCTGGTTCAGCTAGTCCCCAGCCAGCTCCAGGCTGCACATGTAGACTTCCCTGTGCAATTCAGGGCTGATGGGGACCATTTCAGTCAGGGGCAGGTCCCAGCCCCATGCCCCAGTTAGGTGATCAAGGCACCTTGGTGATCAGGGGTAGGTGCCAGCTCCCTTCCTAATTCATTGGTGGGGCAGCTAGCAGCAAGCTAGCTGCTAGTTGTCCACCAGCAGGGCAGGGCAGGGGGCTGGGACCTGCCCCTCCCCACTGCTTTTTTCCCAGGCCCATCCCCGGATCAGGGAGCCAGAGCCAGGAGCACCCTGCTGGTGGGGCAGAGGGACAGTATCCTTGCCCCAGGAGCAGGCAACCCCCAGAGCCAGGTGCTCCCTGCCAGTCCTGGGCTAACACCAAGGGAAAGCCTGGAGCTCTCCCCTGGTGGCAGCAGTGGGCCATTGCAGGGCTGCAGGCAAAGGAGTGCAAATCTCATTCCTAATACCTGCATATGTAGATGCCTGGCCAAAAACCCTTACTCCAGAATAGTTTACACCAGAGTAAATGCATACATAGACACACCATTATTTACCAAGAACTGCTTTTACTGACCTAAGGAACAGTTACCTACTTGGTGCTGATAGGTCTTAGCTACAACTATTTTTCAATGCATTTCTAGAGGTCCTACTCTCCCTATGCCCCTAACCACTGCAAACTCAATGAATACAGTACAGAGGTGCTCAACCCCTTACTCACCTGTCAAATCTGGCCTGTGGAACTATGTCACCTGGCCTGCAAGAGCTCCCAGGGGTCTGAAAATGTGGTGAAGAGGGAGCAGTAGCAGCAACTGCTGTCCCTCTGCTGCTGCTAAATTTCTAGACCTGGGTGGGGTGAGCCATGGGCCAGAAAGTATGTTGGATCCATATGTGAAGGGGTCCAATTTGGGCCCAATCTGGGTGCATGGGGCTGGCCCTGGAAGGTAATGCATGGATAAGAGAGTGGTATAGGGCCCGATCCTGTCTCACTGGGCTCAATCTGGCTCATGGATCAGCCCCGAACCACCCATCCAGCCCGTGCAGGGAAAAAAGACTGAACACCACTGGTGTAATACATCCTTCCCTTTCATGTCCCAGGGTCACAGCAAGAGGGACTTCTAGCTCCCTCAAACCATTAACCTTAATTTGGATCTAGATCCCCATCTTGAAGGAGACTGGCACAGGTACCTTTTCAGGTGCAATTCCTGGTACTCTCAACACCATTCAGCAGGAAAGATAGCTCCTACACTCCAATGGATGGGTGCATAACCAGAACCTGGAAACACACTTGAGGGTGAAAGAACGTAGTGGCAAGAGACTGTATGAATCAAAAGCTCAACTTCCTCAAGCTTGATTAGGATTACCATTATGTTAACTACATTGAACTAGAGTCCCATGGTGACTAGAGCATGTAAGAAAAGAGACTCAGGTGGCTAAAATCTGCTTTAATTAGTTGCCTATGAGAGTGCCTGTGGGGAAAATTAACAGTTCCTCACAGAAACCAACAGGAACTAAGACTACTAAGTCTCAAACCTATTTCTCTGCCAGAACTGCAGCTACTTTGAAACTGTCACAGCATTTTATATAAAATACAGGGAGGACTCGTTTAAAGGTCAATTAATTTGGTACCCATCCCACAGAACATTTATGCTGATGTAGTTTGTGCTCTGGTTTTTCCAAGTTATTAGGTGTTGTGCCTTTTCTCTTTCCTTGACATTTGCAACTTTCCCATGCTTAGAGTGGGTCTGTGACTACAGTACCCTATACCATTCATGTACCCTGTAAACAACACATCCAACTAAGGCATCATTTAATCTTAACAGTAGGAAAAAGTAGTTAAAATCCTTTACTCCAAGATGTAGTGAACATGCCTGACTGTTTTGCCAAAAGATTTATTACTGTTCACATAAACAGGCCTAACTTTTTCAGATGTCCAGGAGCTCTTGTTAGTCTGAATACCTCCCTAAGGACAACCTTGACATCTTACTCCCTTGTTGAAGGAAGACACTTCTACATGAGATGCTAAATGCGCAGCAGACTAATTCTTCTGCGCATTAGTGTGGCAGGAAAAAACTATGTTAATGCTCAGTAGCACTATTCTACTAAGCATTAGCATCACAAAAAAGTGTGCAATAGTGCTACTGCGCATTGTTGTACTGTTATTACAGGTACTAAGCTTAATGAGTTGAAATTACAGTGCATTAATGAATGTGTAGACATGCATGGAGTCTTTTTTAAGCCAGACAAAAATGCTGCTGTTCGTCTGGTTCCCACCTTGGCCCTATATGTGACAGGAGGAGTTTTATAACCTTCTATTTTATAACCTTCCCTTGTATTCCCTTAAGCTAAATCACCCTGTTCTCACTGTAAACATCCCAAGAGCCAGCTCACTTACTTCTCATAAACTAGAGAGCAGCTCCACATCCATAGTATGCTGGTTCTATACTGAAGTATAACCATACTTTTTGGTTGCCAAATAGTGGCCATCAGCTATGTTGTTGTCTATCACCCTATTCATTGTTTTATGCAGGGCAGCATTGACAGTAGCTTGGTCAGACCAGTCTAGAACTTGTAAGATGAAGGGGGATTAAACCTGCTCTGTCAGTCTCCCTGTTTATTTTGGACAGGTCAGTGACTCTCTATAACCATAAAATGGAATAGCAGTACCTCCTGAACCCACAGGTGCAAGGACAAACCCATTAAGACAGAGTTCCCTAAACATCCCACTGTAGGAAATTTGAACAGTCTTGTACCTCCCCTCCTCCCACTGTACTTCAGCCACTGCTACCACTTCCCTTGCACTCTGCTACTTCAGCCACCGCCCCTTCCCTCACCACTACTTGCTACCAATCCTGTCATCTGTGGCAGTCACTGGCAGGGAAATCAATAATAGTGGCTGATGTAGGGGCTCACTGGCATTTGACTGACCACATCAGTAATTTAGATAAAATGCCTTTATTAAATCCATAAGTCAGTAGTAATTATACAGTTACTTTAAATGAACACTCTAAAATGTTCTCTCAAAATATTAACTACAAATTAAACAGAAATGTTACAATATGTGGTAACAACAGCCTAGTAAGATCATCAAAAGCATTGATCAAATACTTACAATAAGGCTAAACCCAGGGATCAATGAAGGCTAATACTGGTAGGCTCTAACACAGCTTCACCTGCCATTAGCAAAGAAAACCCCTGGAAACAGCACAGGACCCAAAAGGTGGTTTTTCAAGTTTATATGGGGGACAGGGTCACATGCCAACAGGCTAAGGAGATTGGGAAAAACATGGGTGAGCAAATATGAAGGTACATACACTTAGAATATATATAAACAGACGATAACAATGACTCAGGGATAAAACCCTTCAGAGACAGATAACAAAATGGGAACATTAACAATATAATGCAATACACTGAGGAAACCTTAAGCCCTCCCTTAACTTGAGGGGGGCTCTCAAAACGGTCTTTAGTCTCACACAGCACTCAACTACTGTGTATGCAGGCTCCCCATCTGAGCCCTGCCATGTCTTACAGTCAGTCCAGCTGCAGTTCCTGTGTCTCAACGTGCCTCTCACCCGCTTCTGCTTCACTCTCTTCTTCACACTAAACTGTTCCTTTGCATGCAACCCCAGCTCCTCCTCTGCTTCCTTCCTTTTCCCCCAGCAGCCTACTGGGAACAGTAGTTCCTGCTGCAATGTTACAGTCCATTATATCCCCCCCTTCACTGGATGCACCCCCACATCCAATCAGATTCACACCACCTAATCACTAAACCACCTGAGAGGTTTCCGCTTCCTCTGTGGCCTACCTGTGGACTCAGGATTGGGCACCTTCCTCAGTGCGGGTAGGTGTTGGGTACTCTCAAGTGTACTCATCCCTGGTCTTCCCTCCTGTACTCATCCATCCTCACTAGCCCTGTCTCTATCAGGCCATGGATCCTACACTGCATCCTTGGATTTGCAAGCACTCTCTAGCAGCACCTTGTTGGGCCTAGTTGGGACTCTGTTGACAACAGTTTGGTTGTGCAGTCCCTAGACACATCCTGGTGGCTGACAGGCAGGCCTCCCTAGGACCCTTGCTGGACTAAGGTCTCTGTTCCCTGAGCACACCTATGGCTTAATTCTGTTACAGGACACTGCTGATGTCTGTCCATGACACCCACTCGCTAGCTCATACAGTGCCTCATATAACTTCTTAATGATGTTATAGGGGCCGTTGAAACTTAAGTAATTTTTGGCATTGCACACACCTCCTGGACCAGCTCGTACCCACACCAATTCCTCTGGTTTGTAAAACTGTCCAGTGACCCCGAGGTCATAGGATTCCTTTTATTTTTGTGTGGCTGCAGCCTGATGTTTCTGAACAGCTTAGCTAACTGAACTGAAGTCTCCTGCTACCTTTGTGGCATATTTCAAGGGGTTGTTAAATTCGGACACATTTATCCCTGAGATAACATCAATAGGGAGGCAGATCTCCTGTTCAAATAACACCATATTTGGTATATCATAATATAAGTCAGTACCTTCATCTCATGTTGTCCAATTGTCTTTGATCAGATTGGACAGCATGTCAAACAAGGTACAGTTAAATCATTCCATCAGCCCATCAGATTGAGGGTGATATGGGCTTGGGTGGGTTTTGTTGATCTCCAAAAGGTTGCAGATGTGGTTGAAAAAGCTGAGATTTGAAATTTCTCCCTTGGTCAATGTGGAGGGAGCAGGACATGCCATGATAGGACACGAACCTTTCAACAAAAACTTTCACCAGTTTGAGCCTCCTGATCCAGGAGTGGGTATGCTTCCACCCACTTGGAGAAGTAGTCGGCCATGACCAAGACATACTTGTTGCCCTGTGGTATTACTGGTAGGGGACCCAGGATATCCATAGCTATTATTTCCAGAGGTCATCTGGCCTGTGTGGAGACTATGGAAGCCCTGGGGATACTCCTCATTCCCTTTTGTGCATGGATGCCTCACATCATCCACACTCACGATCAATCTGACAGATTTTCTCCAACCGAACCAGAACCATCAGGTCTACACCTTGTGAGAGATTTTTCTTTATGTCTAAATGTCCTATGTTAATAGGGCTTACAAAATGGTAGGTAGTTCCCTCTTAGATACCACTATTTGGACAAGTTCAGGTTTATGTGCCAACCCTGGAAGTGTTCACACCAGAACTCCTTGTTGCATGTGTAGCTCTGACCATGCAGCCTGGTACTACTTTTGACATGAGTGACACCCAGCTTCAAGGAACTCTTTGCTATTACTTTACTTCCACCCTATTAACTTCCCAATATCAGCATCCTTCCATTGTTTATCACCCCAATCTGTTAATTCTGACTGTCCTAAATCCTTCATTGGTTTATTCTACTCTCTCTCTTCTATGAATAAGGGTTGTTCCCTTGCCACAATGCTGCTGTAATAGGAGGCTAGCCCCCCAGTACTAAACAGTTCCTTTACACTATGGGGTATTGGCCAGATTTCAACAGCCTTCACTTTGGGCCTAGCTCCCGTGTGCAGATCAGGTGTCCCAAGAAGTTACTTCCATGCAGAAAAGCTGGCATTTGGTGGGTTTAATTTTTAAATGGCCTCTTTCAGCCTCTTAAGCACTGCTTCCAACTTCTGCTAGTATTCCTGAAAAGTTCAGCCTATTATATACCATGATATCATCCAAGTGTACCAGACAGAAGATGGCTTGTAGGTCTGCGAGCACTATATCCATCAGTCTCCAAAATGTACCGGGGGCATTACATAGCTTGAAAAGCATAACGTTAAATTGAAAAAGGCCCTTCCTAACACAGAAAGCGGTCTTGGCTTGGTCCTCTAGGTGCGCTTCCACCTGCTAGTATGTATTAGCCAGATTGAGAGTGGAGAACTATTGGACCTAGGCCAAGAGGTCTAGCATGTCGATCTGAGGTAAACGATAAGCATCCTTAACAGTTGCATTATTCAGTCGGCAATAGTCCTCATGGACTTACATGCCTTCTCCATTCTTCTGCACCAGCACCACAGGGGCTAATAGTGGGCTAATAGTGGGCAGGATGATGCTTCTTTCTTCCATCTCTTGTAGCTGTTGGTCAAACACCATCTGGAAGTGGATGGGAACCCTTCTAAGGTCTTGCTTAGTAGGTCTGGCACCATGTTTATCTGGTGGTTTCTCAGGCCTGTATGGCCCAGATCATGGTCCTTCAGGCTGAGCGTATGTCGGTGTGCTGCAGTCAGACTTCCTGCACCTTTTCAAGTTCCAGGCCATGACGACTTAATCTGAACTATTGGTCCAACTTTCCTACCATCCGTTGGAGGTTATAATTCTGATCTCCAAGATGCTGGTATTTGTTTGAATTCAGTACCCTTATGGAAACTAGCCTCTGTGATCTGGGGTCTTTCTGCGGAATGGCCACCCTAGTCTCAAATGTCCCAAGTACGGTACCTTGATATGCAAGCCACTCACCCGCTTCTTGTATTATTCTTGTACTATTCAGTCTGAGGCTCCATTGATAATTTGGCAATATGCACTAGGATTTTGCCTCTGTGGCTTTTACCCACTGCAGTTCTCAATAGGAATCCCAATTAATTAGGCTTGGGTTCAAATAAATCCTCCTTGTCTCCGCAGCACCATCTCTTCAATTTGCCATTGATCATTGCCTCCCTTCATAGAGCAGTTGTTCAATTCTCTTCTACCATGAAATCGTATACTATCCTCACTTTACCATCTGTGGTATACAGGGGGAAACTCCTTTCCAGAAAAGAGCAGGAATAATCAGCAAAGTTCACAGTAATCTGTAATTTCTTTAAAAAGTCAGTACCTAACAACACATCTTGGATGGCATCCTTGGTTATGGGAAATATGCATGGCAGCTGCAAACCTTAGAAATCAACAGGTGCAGTCTGCTCTCCCTGTAATAGAGACAGGAATTTTAGTTTAGTAGCCTTATCCCATCCATTTAAACTCAGTGGCCATTTCAGACTGGTCGCCCCAGTCTTGGTGTTCCCTGTGAAAGGGTGCTGGGTTAAATATCGGCCTTGAAGCATTAGGATGGGGGTGGTGCATTGCCCTGCCCTGGGATGCTCATCTTCCCTATATGAATATCATTACAATAACAAACGTGCACACTACAACCATTTGCTCTGCGCCTTATGGCCTGTGCCAACCAGTGCCACCAGGTGTAATGAACCCTAGAAACTGCACAGGAGCCAAAAGGAAGGTTCTTAAACATATATAGGGATAGATTCACAGGCCAATGGGCTAAGCAGGGCAGGAAAAACACAGATGAGCAAGCATTAAGATACATATGCTTTACAACAGAAAAGGGAACATAATGTGATGCAATACACTGAAAAAATCTTGAGCCCTCTCTTAACTTGCAGGGGCTATCAAACAAGTCTTTAGTCTCACACAACTCTCAGTTACCGTGCAGTACCGTGCTTACTGTCTGAGCCCCACCGCTGTGGCTTGCGAAGTCAGCCCCACTGCAGCTCTTGGGTCTCAGCATACATCTTGCTGGAGGATGCTGCTTCTCTCTCTCTACCCACCCCCACCACCATTTTTTAGTGCACAACCCAGCTCTGCCTCCACTTCCTTCTTTCCCTGGCAGCCTGTTGGGAACAGTACTGCCATGACATTACAATCCATTACACCCTCTTTCTTGATCATTTTATGCCCCTATATTTCTTATTGCATCATATTTCCTTTTGTAGTTCTAGAAATTACTCAGACCTAGCTGGAAACACCACACACAGATACTTACCATGCCTTTCCCACACAACAATGAAACTTCATTTGCCCATTCTTGATAAGTCTTGCTCTAGACCTCTTGGGGCTAATGTCCAACGTTGCAGTCTAGCACCATTTTACCTCTCTTTCCTCCTCTTTAACACATCTATGGCACTTCTTTCTTATGTTAGCATTTTCAGTGTTTCACTCTGCCTGTCTCTCAGTTCATAGATTCCTGGAATTGTCATGCCTGGACCCTTCCAAAACTTCCCATCACCCATTTTATTACATTTCATAATACCTACAGGAGGAGGCTTAAGAAAAAAAAAAAATCAGCAGTGAAAGAAGTGGCAGTAGTTGGAGTAGGCGGGAAGCTGCTGACTGCTGCCATAACTTGTATGCATCCCCTTAACAACCTTTTTGTGCCTACAGTTTGGGAAGGACACTGAGGCACTATTTTACAATGTTGAAGACATAGGTACCTGTCTTCTTCTCTAAAACGTTCATTGGACTAAGCATGAAGAGACACGTCAGTCGGGATGAAATGAGCATACCCTCATATACCGCATGGAAAAAAACAAGCTGTAGACTGTGCCGTGACAACTAGTTATCTTTAAACCTTAAGGGGTGTTGAATGCAAAGTATATTGAACCCCCTAGGGTTTAGTCAGGCCTACTTGACCACAGCTTGATTTCTCTTCTCTGGCTACAATGGCAATCAGCAACCCAATACCCTCCTTAAACAAAGTATTATTTGTTTAGAACAAGAGTTTTGGAGGAAATGAGTCAGGAACCAGAGCATGTTTAGTTTGCTCCCAAGGCATGCTTAGGTAACTGAGCTAACTTTAAGCTAACTAGTTTGGATACTGGACAAGCTTTGACAGCAAGGAGCTCAGCGTAGGATAATCTTCATATATTTCTTCTCAGCAGGATAGAATAGGGACAGGAGGATTGTTGCAGCTGATAGCTTGTTCTGTTGTCTTCCATGCACATGTTTGGGTGTTCTCTAGGAAGCCATTTGGTATCTTCACATAGACTTAGCTGAATTCAGGTGTTATAAGCATATAAATCATTCTACTACCTTAGCATACAGTAATTTCCCCTCACTGACTGGTGTTTGTAATATGGTATTTTTTCACATGCCCCCTCCAAAATGATGCTCACTGTTTTTGAGATAGCAGAATGAAAGGGGGGGGGGGCGAGGAGGAGTTCCAGGGTTATGGCCATATGCAGTAGGGACAGACCCCAATCTTCAGTTCACTAACCCTCCCTTTCCTGCTCAGGAAAAAGCTATAGTTTTAACCCTTTTACAGCGAAATTGGCAGCAGCTCTTGAATGTTTAGCTAACAGGTGGGACTATAGGTACTGCTGAACACTGGACTGCATAGGCACAGCTAAGATTCTCAAAAGAACCACAAACAGTCTGAAAGGCTGTGAAATAAGAAGAGACACTAGGAGTAAGTTACAAACAGCAAAAATGTCAAACAAAGGATAGCTTGAATATCAAGACCATTAAAAAGGAGAGAGAGTCATAAACAAGTTGTATGAAAAACAATTAACAGGAATCAAGTAGGTCAGTGGTCTCCAACCTTTTTAAGTACCAGATCACTTTTTTAATTAAACTGCAACATAGGATCTACCATATGTCACCCTCCCCATTGCCCAGCAAGTCAGTCTGTGGGGGAAGGCGGGGCGGTGGAGGGGAAGGCAGATTGAGGCATTCAGTGAGGGACGGATTGAGGCAGGGGCAGGGGTGTGTGGTGTCCTAGCCAGGTTGGGTGGTGGGACTGGAGCCCAGGAGGGGGGGGGGGCGGGCAGTTTCCGCCACTGCATGCATCCTGGTGGAGGCCTGGTGGCCACGTGACCCCCCTGATCTGTTTGTGAGGTAGAGGTGGCTGCCTCTGCATACTGGGCTTTGCGCCTTTAGCCCTGCTGCAGCTGCCCTGGGAGTGCCGCGATGCCACGTGTCCCGCCGCTGGGCTAAGCCATATCCCCTACCTACCCAGTAGTGGGACACACATGGCATTGTGGTGCTCCCAGGGCAGCTGCAGCAGGGCTTGGGGCACAAAGCCCAGTGCACAGCCACAGCCACCTCTGCCCCACAGATTGGGAGGGCATGTGTCCTCCAGGCCTCTGCTGGAGTGCATGCAGCACTGGGAGCCCCGCCCCCCCCACACCTGGACAAGCCTCCTGGGCTCCGATTGTACCAAGCTTGTATAGTACTCAGGCTCAATCTCAGTCTGGAGGCCACTGAGCACATGCACACACACAGTTCCCCCAGACTGAGGTAGATTGTCAGAGGCTCCACGATAAACCAATCTACTGCAATTGACTGGTTGGTGACTACTCAAGTGGATTCTAATGGGTCGTGAAATCAATTGACTCCACTGGTGCTGCCTGAATGGAAATGCTACTGCTGCTACTCTGGGCAGCACATCAACTGCCCTATTTAAAACATGCTCCTCAATTTTGGAAGGCTAATTTTAGGTGGAGGATGTGTGCTACGTTAGTAAATAAGGCATTATATAGTTGGCTCATCTTGTATAGAAGCACTTACCACCATTGAATAGTACAAGATACTACACTCTTCTGGCTGGAGCATGGTATTTTGACTTGGCATACTGGGGTATTTAACTTGAGTCCTGTATGAAATCACCAGACTCTAGCAGGCCTAATATGCAGTTACATACAAGAGGACATCTAGGTTTAAGCATTAAGACTTTTCAGTTATGCCTTCTATTATGGCAGACTGACAGATTTAAAATTCCTTTTTCCTCTTAGGAACTAGAATAAAAGTCTTAAGTATCACTAGAAAGAAATATCTAGTAAAGTCTTTGGATGCAATACCTGTTTTGTATTATAATCTTATACAAAGATTCCCATGCTATTCTACTCCTGGGTCTCCAGGAGTAAACTGAACTTTTTGGAGCTGATTCCATTCTTTCTTTAAATTTTTAGGCAGCCTCCACCAGATATTCTTGACAAGCAAGGCAACAATGCCAGGAGTAGGCTTGCCTGGAATTGGACAGACTATGAGGACTACAGCCATCCAAAAAGCAAGTGGAGTGCAATGAGGGAGGCTAACCATACTTCACCAGCACCTTTGCAGCCCACTGTAAAGGTAGGGTTCTTCTTCTGCCAGAAGGATGGCTGGAAAAAAACACCACAACACACCAGAACTATGGCAGTGGCTTGATAGTCTCCATCTAATTTACCAATTAAGCAAAAGTTACAGATGGAAGTGGAAGGCTGTATAGTATGGCAGCAGTTTAAAGTGAGAAACAATATTCCTGCTCAGGAATCATGCACTCTCTATTCTAGAGAAAATTTAGATGGACATGCAGCTTTGAAATTCAGGTAATCAACATTGCTCAGCCATTACCTTCTAGGGAAATCAATAGCCTCAAAAAAATCCTAACATCTGTAGTGGATCCACAATCCCTTCCTATTAAGGGATCATAGTATCGGCAGTGACAACAATTTATATATTACTGATGCATTAGTAACAAGTAAAACGAGAGAGGCCTTATCTGGGCCTATTTTTTTTGCCCACACAGTACCAGGGCATTAAAATAAAAGCTTCCTAACAGTTAAGAGCCAATGTGGTTGTTGGCAATGGTGGCATTCAGCTGCCAGAAAAGGGCAATCTTTTCCTCCCATTTAGACACTCCAGTCACTTTTGGGAGGTGAAATTTGAATTAAAGTACCCTTGAATTATTCTTCTACAGCTACAAACATCTGTCTCCGTAGCCAGAATTGGAACTTGGTTTTTAGTAGGAAACTCCTGTCTCAGTGTAGATTTTTGCTATTTATTAAAAGGGAGTTGGCCAGATCATTCTGGGATCATTGTGACTCTAAACACAAGAAATCAACTTTATATGAGATTACATTCATTTCTAAAAACTTGACAATCACTCATAAGCTATCTAGCACAGTCTTGAACTTGAGTGATTTCTGGACAAGATACAATTCACTACATGCATCTCAGACTGCCTTAGGTCTGGGGTTGTGCCAAAACGGATGCTTGACTACTGCCAGGCTGTTTTTCCAGTATGCACACTACTAGCATGTGGTCATAAAGCTAATTTCATATGGGATCAAAAGCATCATAGATCAAAGTTTTATGCTTTGTTTACTTAAACCACCCAGCTGCCTTTTCCCCATGTCTAAAAATCACGTCTTGCATTTTCAGTTCCACTCTATTGCTCTTCCTTCAAAATGGTGTTGAGACAGATGACAGAAAAGAAAGCATAGATAATGCATCACTGACTAGTAAACTGACTCCCTCTGACCCATATTTTATTAGGTCTCCTGTACTAAGGCAAAAGAGTCATTCTCTATAAACACTTTTTTTCTTTGTTCTCAACCAGCATCTTGGGTCACAGACAGAAGCTCATTTCTACCAGTAAGAATTTTAGAGAAATTCAGGAGTGCGTGTATTCCAGCTTGATGGCTGGAGAACTTCTCTGTGGGGCTTCTCCTGGGACCACCCTACCTTTTAGGGATCCCATTAATTCGCAGCTTGCTCCCTCATCTGCCTAGGGATGGGGCAGGCTGTCAATCAGCAGCCAAAAAGCAGCAATGGACACAGACAATCCTTCCCATTCTGCTAACCAGCTGATTGGCAGGATGGGTATGGAGGGACATTTTCCCTCCCTGTTCTGACTGCAGAATAGCCCCTGCCCCTTGCACTCTTGTGCCAACCTGGAGAGATGTGGTCACAGGGGCCATTCTGCCACAGCAGCAAGGCCCTGTGCGTCTTGCTGCTATAACAGTGGATTGCCGGACCCTCACCACTTGGACTGACTTGGAGCAGTGTGGGCGAGACGTGGGCATTCTGCTGCAGTGGGAACCACCCAGGGACAGTTGCCACTGCAGAATTTACCAGTTATGTTGAAAGAGGTGAGAAAAAAAAAAAAAAGTTATAAAGTTGGATGACAAGAGCATCAAATAATGAAAGCAAGGATTATAGGGAAACAGTACACGTCAAAACCTTAACATCCGAACAGTAGATTTACTGTTGTGTGGATGTTCTCTCCAGTTTATTCCATTTTTATTTAGAAGATGCATTATCTCCTACTTTTACTGCTCTAATAGTTGTTACCACCCAGCTATACATTTGCTTTTAGCCTATCTCCAAGCTTCCCTTCCTTAACACCTTTTTTCATTTGGAAAGCTTCTTCTAAAATAGCCTTTTATAAAAGCAGGGTGTAAAGGCTGATGTATTAGTTGGACTTTTGTGGTTTTAAGTCACACATGCAAATGTGTTTTATGTATTTATCCTAGGCCTAACTAAATCTTTATGCGCCATGAGTATGGATGTACCAAATTCATGATTGCACAATTTTCATGGAAACCTTTAATTTTGGTGAGGCTCTGTGAGCAAGCAGAAGACTTGTTGCAAAAACTTACTGAAAATAAATGACGATCCAGCAGGTTTTGTGGTGCTGTGGCCTGACTGCTCAGACCACCAGTGGTGGGGAGGAGGGGATGCTGTCATGAAGGGCTGCCAGCAAGATGACTGATGGCCTCACCCCTTATCGCTGATTAGTTGAGAGGACTACCTGTTGTGTGGCCCTGCTCCTCTCCACCAATGGGCAATAAGGGGCAGGGCTACATGGTGGACAGCCCTTGCAACCAATCAGCGGCAAGGGGTAGGGCCATATGATAGACAACTCTTGCAACTGGCCAGCCGCCACCTCAAGTTAGGAGCCATGAGGCAACTAAGAGGTTCAGTGCAAATTGAAGGCTGGTTACAAAATGCCTCAAACAAAGGAAGATGCAAATCAAGGTTATGGTCCATTAGCGTATCTGTGTAAGCAAACTTGACATTCTTCAATCTTCATTCTCATAAGCATATTATTTTTAAGGCAAAGACAAATTAGGTTTAAACAAGTCACCATGTACACAAGAGAATAAAGGACAAGTTAATCAGTTTTTCCCCTAAAAGTGTGCCCAGTGTCATGGTAGACAGAGTAAATGAAAGCAATGGTTTCTTCAGCATGCGCCTAAAGAACAGTTTGGTACGACTATACTAAGCACTGAGATTTTAAAAAGGAGGAGCAGAGGCAATTTTAAGGACATACACCTTGTAAGCATCTTGCTATGAATTTTTCTTCTAGGCTTTTTTGGCTTAAGCTATTATTACTCCTGAAAAAGCTCATATAATAGATGAGAAAATAGTTATAAATGCACATTGGGCTATACACCTCAGACTTGCAAGCTCAATGTGAGGAGTCAAGAACTGTCCTCTTTAAGCATAAGCATGAGCTGCGACCCTCAGACTGCTCAGGAAAAGACCCTCTGGATAACTTCTAGGTGGGAATTTTTAGAAAGGCACTAGATTTGTCAAGAGAAACTTGCCCATAAACAACTGTAAGTCATGTGGGCTCTATTGTTCACATGGTGAAGTAACAGAATAGTAGCCCCTCACATTCACACACTCTTTCAGCTTCTTGTGAACATACCGCAATACCCAAATATAAACATACCATTAAAAAGGGATCACATAAATAGCCAGTCAAACTGTATTTGGGAGGATCAAGTAAAAATAGTGTGAAAACAGTCATGCAAAATGTAAGAGATTCTGTCTTTTCATCTCAGAACATAGTTAGTGAAAACATTCACTCAGTTTGTGTTTGCTCAGTTTTCATCTCTTTGCAGATAACCTTGAAGGTATCAACCACTTGTCTGGATATAAAGCAGGGAGGAGTTATTTGGGTAGGGGGTTAAATGACCCTTTAAGCTTTATGAAGCCTACCCATCACAATTTCATACTCCTCGTGACAGCTGTCTAATCTTTGTTTAGCCAAATGCATCTATCCATTCAGGTTTAAACCCAAGTTCTACCTACTTAAAAACAAGAAATACATGTACTGAGTTTACAAAAGATTCATACTACTACTAATAAACAACAACTTTGCAAACTTGAAGATTTCAGCTACATTTTTATTTCACTGTCAGTTTTAAACATTTCCCCTGTACATTCATTTCACTTTTCATTCTATTAAAAATACAACAGAAACATGCTATAAAGATGTCTGACACAACATTTGTACATACTTACCACTCTGTCATGCTACACTAACTTTTCTGAACAAAATGCTACAAAATATTTAACAGTTAAGACTTACAAAGTTGAAGAAGCCCTAAAAGGTGGTATCCTGTCAACTGAGGTAGTATATTTGGTAGGAGGGAGACACTTTAAATTCCTTTAGTCTAAAGCCAACTTTTTAAAAGAACAGTACAAATACTTTAATTTGCCTTGGAAATTAAATTTAGAAACTAAAAAAAAAGAAAAAACTATAAACACAAGACAGTCTACTTGTGGGTGTAATCTGTGAAGAGCAGCAAAATGTTATGGGAAAAAAGGAGCAAATACAATGAAGAAGTTTCATCTTGGGCTGAACAAAGCTGAATGCTTTAAACTCAACTGATGTCATTCCTTAAATTAAATTAGAATCTTATCAAAAGGCAGAACTATAGGATTAGGTAGCAGAGGGCGGGTTACTGATGATCAAGGTGCCAATCTTACAAAAATGATGGGCATTAGCCAACCTTTGCCTTTAATGGGTTTCTGTGCAACAGCAGAGGTCGGCTGCCTTCATCTCTTTGTAGAACTGGATCCAAGTCAGACCAAATCATAAGCTCCTTTTTGTTTCAAATTAAACTGGAATCAGCCTTTTACTTAATTATTATAAAATAGCAAGAACAACATGAAGTGAGGAGAGTGCATAAAAATATGAAACATTTTTATACTCATAAGTAGGGATCCTGGTTCTCTCTGAAAAAAAAATAAAATCCCCAATTTCCAGATTAAAAAAGTAAAACAAAGTCCACATTTTTCCTCAATTAAAATGGAACACTACTAATACACACACACACACACACACACACACACACACACACGGCATTTCATTTTAAATCAGGGGAAAATGTGGATTTGGGGTTACTTTTTTAATGCAAAAATTGGAATTTTTGGTTTTGGGGTTTGTTTTTTTTTTAAATCAGAGAAAACCAGGATCCCAGCTCATAAAGGAAGGTGTTTCCCATATACATCTTCAGCATAGGGGGAAGTTTGGGAATAGCTGCATTCACTATGAGATTCTACTTACTGTCAATGAAAGTTGGTCGGGTGCCTGCAAGCAACTGGTTGCAGCGTCAATGTTTGGTTTTAAGCAAAGGACAAAAGTGAAGGGTGAGCAGCTCAGGAACCAAGCAGAGGAAGCAGATTTCCTCATGTACCAGCAGTAGGAGATAACTCCACTTCAGGAATATTGTAGCCTCTTTAAAAAACAAGACACTGGCTAGACATATTAAAACACAATACTAAGAAAGGAGGCACCTGGAATGTTAGGTAAGAGAATGCAAACTTAAGAAAACGTGTTAAATTTTTAAGAATCAAAAACTAAGAGGAAGTCTTCCAGCTTGGAAACAAGCCTTTTGTAGAGAAGCTTCTCATGGTTGTGGTTCCTTCCCACGAGAAAGGGAACCTTGTAACAAGTTTGATGTCATTTCAGTCGCATCTGAAAGCAAAATGAAAAACCCCCATAATAGCAACATTTGCCTCCTTTTAACGATTGAAGATACTCTATCGTAAACATGTAAACACCAAGGCAGCACAAAGCCAAACTTGTCTCCTGCATTTCTTTCCTAACACTGGAAATTCTGGAAGCAATGAGAGTTAACGAATCAAAAAATAAGGGAGGGGGGTCACAAATCTAAACACTTCCTGTGCAATGCCCATAGTGTCCTAGAGCTCTGGCACTCGCACTCTAATACTACTTGGATGTTTGCTTTTCTTCTTAAAAAGTGTAATTCCCTTCCATCATTTCCTTGGTCTCCAAATAATGTCATGTACTGCTTCACAGTGCTTGATGCAAAAGAAGAGGAAGAAGAAGAATAATTCACTATATAAGTTAGTTTTTGAAATGGGAGGCTGCTCAATTCTCAAGAAATTTATGGAGGTATGCCTTAAGTCTAAAAAGATTGAAAAGCACTGGTTTATAGACTGTATATAAAAAGGTATCTATGCCTGTGTCGTTTTCTTCTTATGAAACAATACAAAAAATGGATTTTTTGAACTATTTGACCTTAAGGGCAAGTTTCTTGCCTCAAGAAATCAGTCCGGAAGAGATCAAAAGGCACCAGGATGATAGTGCAAAAAAGTTTTGTAGAATGCTCACACGGGTGAAAAATCACCATGTCTGGGGTTTATCCTCGTACAGTTCATTTAAACTTAAACTGCCCCTTCTAAGTGAGTATAAAGGACAATCTCCATCTAATAACTGGAAGGCCAAAACAGTATTATGGACTAAAAAGGTTTTTTGTTTTTTTTGGAATAAGCCTGCCTCATGTGGCTATACATGCTCATCAACCAACTGGCATAAACGCACCAAAAATACATCTGGTATCATGTTGTACATTATCATGTCAATGCAAACATCTCAGCAACAGTAACATGTGATGAAGTTATGATCTGGGACTGATTCCCAGATTTATGGTCATACAGAAACCCCCAAAAAGATGGGTATTGCATTTGCAACAAATGTAAACTTGTAGAAGAAATTCCATAAAGCTTTCCAAAACACTCCCTCTCCAAAGGCTTTCATCCCAAATTGAGATGTTAGTATTTATTATCTGAGCTCATTTGAAATCCTCATCAGTAAAACTAGAAGCAGTTGCAGCTTTCTTAGCCTCTTGTCTTTTTAAAAAGATGACAAGAAAAAACTTCACCCACAGACAGACACCCCACGCAAAACTCAGCTGCTGAGTCCACATTCTTGTTCTGCACTGGCCACTTCTACAATATAAAATCATGCTCACATTCTGCAAAACTTCATGTCCCATCCAGCACGCTTGTGTATAGGAATGCTATTTACATAGTTTACAACTGCTTTCTGCCCTCCCACCTCCAGTCAAAGCAGCACACAGAAACACCACACTATCATAAGTGCAGCATCACAAGAACCATCCTATCCCATTTATTCTTTTTAATGCTACCTCACGTTTTGGAGCAGCATTTCTGCTGACAGTTCAGTCTGCAAAAGTGTTTGCTTTAGTCTTTTTTTTTTTTTTATGAAAGGATACATTCACCTTCTTGATTTGTTAAGTCAGAGGTGATTTAAAAAAAACAAAAACAAAACCTGAATGACTTTTATATCATGTAAACTGAAGTTCTGCGATAAAAATGTCCAGCATCAGATGGTGGTGGAATGCAGTCATTACCAGCTTTTGTCACTATTCCTCTTTACCAGCGCTGGCATCTCTGTCCTTCCTTCAAAATGTCTGTATTTTGCTTAGGGAATGACTACCCTGAGATTTTAACTTATAAGAGTATTTGAGCAACATAAGGAGAGTGAGTGCTTGCTATAGCAGCCAACAAAGGCAGGTCATTGGATTCAATCCTAGAATTTAAAAAACAAAGAGAGGCTTTTCAATACAATCTACTTTTTACAGAAAAGGAATACACACACACATCTTTAGCTTATAAACTGCTTAATTTTAAGACATTGAAGGGATGGTTCATCAATTTCTATTAAATAAAGTGAATGATAATAAATGTGTCTAGATATGCTAGGTTAATATTACAAAATATTCAAGTGACAACAGTATGACACTCTGTGGTACATCACCTTTGCTTTTTTTAAATATATCATTCACTAGTTTGCAAGATTCCACGTTCAGTCACCTGTGCTATTAGTCAGGTTCCCCTGCATAAATATGAAACTAACAGCAACTGAATTTTTAGTATTTTAGGATAATAAGACTTTTTCATTCTGCAAGGATCCACACTGAGGGTCTGTCCACACACCTTTCTGAATGCATGGACTCGACACATGCTGCCATTACAGTATTATAAGAAAAGCAGCTTGAAACAGAAATCAAAATATGTTCTCTTTTTCAGTTGCACCACAGGTCAGAAAGCATAATCCCATTCACTATAATGTTCCGCTCAGGGTATGCAATGTTGCACTAATTTGTTAAGGAACAGAGTATGCTACCTACTACAGGGAGAGAGAAAGGAAAGGAGCAAGGCAAGGAAAGAAGGGGGGAAAGGGAAGGACCAGTAGCCACAGCATTGCAAATATCAGAGATCTGGGTCCCTTCCCAGTTCTGCCACTAATCTGGTCCAGAGTTTTCCTTGTCCATTAAATAGGGATAAGACTGATTTCTTACGTTAAGTGCTTCAAGACTGGCTGCTAAGTCAGAAGCTATGAGAGCTGGTGTAATCACTGGTGTTTTTTTTGTATGACATTCTGATATTATATACAGTATGACATATACATATATACACACACACACACACATGTTCATGAAAGATGTCATTTCTACTCCAAGTAAATGAGAAGGACCAGAGATTTATCCTTACTGATGAATTTTAGACAGTTCAGCGAGTTCCAGATGGCTCAGTGGTACATACTTTCACGCTTTACTAGTGTCTCCCTCTCTCGTATAAATCTAATGAGCAGCAAAAAGCAAGCCTGCTCATTAAACAGCAGGCAGCATTCAGGTTGCATAGGGAACTTGGTCACTAAGGCTTGCCAGAAATTTATTGCAGGATTTATATCTTACTCACCCCAATACAAGTCCTAGCTCTTTCACATGAACTCTTGTATGTCCTCGCAGATATTCTGAAAGCATTTTGCTTTTGAGATACATCTCCTGTAGTTTATCCTCCAGATGCATTATACACTGTAAAGAAATGCACCAAAAAACCTTAGGGATTTAGTATTCATGTCAAAGCATTATGAAAACATAAACGTTTATTTCAACTCCTATCCTAGTAGGAACATAGTGATTGCAGTATAACAACACAGGAAGAATAAGCAAGTGGCGTTCTCAAGCTGCCAACCACAATTTTAAACAAAAAAAAGTTTTTTTCAAAGGATTGGAACAGGCTGTTTTTCCTGGCTAGCAACTTTGTTATACAGCAGTCAAAGAAACAAATTAAATTCCCAATGAAGCTGATGACAGTCTTTTCACTCATTTAGAAAGGAGCTGGATTATATTCAAAATGATAAAAGGCATTTTATTAAGCCTGAAACCTGCATACTTGAATTAGTGATTCTTAATTCTCAAACACTGTTGTTTTTCTAAAATATCACCCAACAACTTCAGTAGCGTGGGCTTGAACAACCCAGCCGAGCCTCAGGTGGCATGGCCTCATTGTGGGTGTGCACAGAGTCCCTGCACTACTGTGACCTGCCCGACTCTGCAGGCCCTATCCAGCTCACAGGCCATATGTTGTTGCCAATCCCTGTTCTTGAAGATAAATTTAAGTAGTTGACTATAAGGTGGAAACTTTATTACTCTGGAGAGAGATCTGTCCTTCTTGAGAAAATTAAGGTTTGTCAGGTAACTGAGAAAGCTACTGTCTTAAAGTTCTTTGACAGGAATGCTTATTCTCACTGTTTACCATGTAGACCAGCTTTTGAACCCATTATAAACAGGTGAGCAATTATTTAGGCCCACGCACCACATAGGGAGTTTTGGAGAGCTGCTACAGGCCAGGTCAGTGCCCCCCTCCCCCCTGCAATAAAACTCACCAAACCTCCATATGCGAGATGGGGCTGCAGGTAGGTTGGGGGAGAGAAACTGGTGTTGGCAGCTTCAACATAGGCAGCTCAGCCAGGGCCCCTGCCACCACCAGCACCTTCAAGCCGCCATCCTACCCTGAGGATGTGCTCTGGCAGATGCCTTGAGCCCCAGCAGGAACTTTCAGGCAGTGTGCACAGCTGATGCTGGCATGTGTCTGGTCCGCTTCTGGCACATGGGGCAGGAACTGGTCTAAGCTGCAGATGGGGCCAGGATGTGCCTGCCCACCCAGCATGATGTAGCAGCCAGAGCCCACCAGCTCCCCACAGGCCAGATCCTATGATTTTGCAGCTGCTCACCCATGGGCTGTATTTTGTCTACCCTTGTATTATAAGGTGTCTTGTAGTCCCAGTTTAAGAATATTTAATAAAAATCAAGTACAATGTCAAAAGTTGGATTGGTATTTCAGTTAGTTTTTTTAATAGTAGTAATTTCCCTCTTCCTTTATTTTAGTGTGCTAGTGATATAGCTGCTTATATACTTTTTATACACTTCTCAGATACATAATGACTTCTGTGCTACAAAGTGAACAAGCTTTAACCAATGTTTTAGTTTGGGATATTATGTGTATTAAAATGTGATATGTTCTCTCTGCAGCAATTGCCAGCAGCAAAATCAAAGTAATTCAGCACTACATATATGCTTCTGAAGATGAAAACAAGTTTATGCAGAACATCATGTTATGGAACATATAATCAGCTGAAAAGCAACAGCAGCAAGCAACTTCAGGCCACAATAAACTTTAGAGGTACATTGAAAGAAAACTGTTCTTGGGTGTCTGAATTTCTTTTAATACTGTATGTGGATATGCAATAATTTAAAATCTAATGGGAAGAGACTTATGCTTGGTAAGCAATGTATATATTTTTATGTTTTTTAAACAAGAAAAAGATTTTAAACAATCAAATTTTGAGTTCATAATTGTTCTCTCATCTTTATCAAGGACAGTGAGCCAAGATTTTAATTATCTGAATAGTAAAAGAAAACTGGTACTGTGTACTAAGTAGATAAGGCAAGCTGACAATATCTTAATTTATACAAATTTCAAATATTTTCACTAAACAAATCACAGGCCAGTATTATAATATGGTGTCAAGTAGGGCAACATTTACTTCCTGCCTGCCATATGCCTTTGTGTGAAATGAGGCAAGGTACATGGGACAAACACCCCTCATTTGTAAAGACTAACTATAATACTACAGAGGCATAAGAAGCGAAGTGGCACCACCTTAAAACTGTACCTCCTTCATGACTGCTACATCAATAGAGTGAAAGAGTAAGTCACAAATCAATTTTAATGAGAGGTGGCAATTCTAAAAGAGGAACAGGAAAGGAGTGAGATTTTAGACTGATATTAGATTTACTGTTGTCAAATTCACACAGCTAATAGCTAAAGTACCTGAAAATAAACTATTTGAAAAATCTGACTTTGAAACATTAACTCCGGTTGTCAGAAAAACACACTTACAAAGTCAGCCGGGAGGTTGAGTTTGTAAAGCTGTAAAATGGATTGTAGTAAACTGGACACTTGATTGGAAACCAAAACATCCTGGCCTAGCTTCATATTGTCCATCAACTTTCTCTGGCTTGTTGCGACTTGTACATTCCACTTATCTGTATCTGCAATGATGCAGACAGCTTCTGCTATGGGCTCATCAAGTACTGGATGCTGTAAAGAGAACAAAATAAGAACAATTAGTCTTCAGAAGTAAGAGTTTAAAAAAGCCACTAGACCAAGTTTAAATTTTTTTTGTTCCAACAGCCAGAAAAACCCCACACATTAAATTGGACTGAAATTTATGAATTTCAGCCTGAGCAGCAATTTGGGGGCCAAAATGAAGAATATGCCTGTTAGATGACTGCTATAATTTATGCATCTTTTTAAGAGAGGGATTCAATGCAATCCTGGGCTTGGCTGTTAGCACAGATTCAACAAGCTTTTGCATCACAGGGAAGAAACAAAGAAATAGACCCAGGGTTACAGCTCAGGCCAGTTTGTTCCATGGACAAACTTATGCTATCTGCTCTTCTGAAAGCAGTTTCATTAAACAAAAACCCATTGCAGTAGCACAATTCTTCTTACTGCTAAAAGGAGTGGATATCTATCAGTAGGCAGCAGGTCATAATAATCTTTAGTCAACCTTTATAGAGCAACTATAAAAGTTAATTTAGTGGCAAACTAGTTACAATAAATTACACTTTGAACTACATTAGGGTAAAAACTGAAGACTTTTTCATGGTTTAATTCAGCACATAAAGCTCGTATTTAGCAGCCAACTGCTCTCTGCAGTCATCTGTGCTAATGTCTGGCAAAAGCTCAGTCCTTACAAGATATTCTATCACCATGGTAACGTGTGCCATAGTAGGTGGCTACTGCAGTAGCAAGCTTACAACCACCTGCAGACCAGCTTTGTTTTGTAAGATGCAAAGCAGTCAGCCTGCCAATGTAACTGTAATGTGAAGACAGCTCAATATTATGTTTTTGATATCGTAAAGAATGGCAGACTTGTTCAACTCTAAGTAGAGTTACAGATTACTTCTCCAATTACTTGGGAGGTAAGACCAAAACTACAGGTGAGAGCATCTTATCTGCAGGCAAGCTCCTCTGATATTTTCTGAAAGGGTCACTTTTCCAAGCCATGGGAAGTGTAATGTCTCCAAAGGGGTGATAAACCGTTATTTGGTTGAACACATCTTATATGCTCCCAATTAGATCACATAATCCTTGCTATTAAGAAGTCAGTGGCTTGGAGCAAATGTATCAACTTACATGTACTGCATGAAGCAAATCTGCTAGTAGACACTGCCTCAGCTTTTCATCACTACTTATTCCATGCAGTACTAGATCAGGCATGTAGGTGGGACAGTAACCACCGAGAAGCGATCTCCCAAAGTTTTTCACACTCTGACTGCTGATTGTGTTAGACCTAAAACATAGAAATATAAAGTTCAGTCAAAACGTTCAAGGACGCAGCTACATTCCAGGCACATCGACATTTGCTCACCATATTTGTGACTGGCTTTTCAAACCATGAGACTGATATAATTCTTTACGTTACTACTTTGTTTAGAGCTATGACATGAATTAGGTCTCACATTCACTGTGTATTTTTATACCTCTTTAACATTTATACTGGAAGTCCTTTGGCATATGACAATAATCTGTAGTAAACGCAGCTAGGCAAAAGGATGAGGAATCAAGTTAGCACTGCTGTTGGAACTTTAAAATCCACCCGCCATCATTTAGTTCTTTAGGGTCACATCCCCGTGCTTTAGTACTTTCTTTTGGAAGTACTAAAGTATGGCACAGTACAGGTGGTTACTGCGCTGTGCACACAGTACATGGGTACACCGTAGTGGTGCGCTGTACCCAGGAAGTGCATCGCTACAGTGATGTAGCTGGCAATCATGTGTAGACACACGATTGCTACGTTGCCTGTAGCACATTGCTATGTTGCCATAGGGCAACATGTATCCACACCCTAGATGCATTAAAAAAAAAAAAAAAAGAAAAGAAAAGAAAAAGCGGGTGTCCAGAGGGGGGAAGGGTGGCACTACATTTTGTAGCGCTCCAAAAATAGAGTGCTATGGAGGCATGCACATGTGCAAAGCCCCCTGGCTGGCCCATGACAAAATTGCCTGAAGAGATGCACTCTCAAGCTATGATGTGATAACATGACTGCTCGTTTTCTCCTTCACCCCCGCCCCACACAGAAGTGACTGATACCACCGCTGGCGTCAGCTAGAAGCAGCTGTAGCAGAAAGGAAGCCCCCAGCCACTGGTGAGGGGAAGGGGGAAGAAGAGGAATGCTCTCCTTGGCTCCCCTTTAGTGGCAGGGGCAGTGCTTCACAGCCCATTGCCTGCTTCATAACAACTGATCAGGGGTGGCTGCAGAGCTGGACATGACAGAGTTGTTTCATGGAATAGCTGCAGATCAGCTAAAAATCAGCTGCAGATCAGCTGTTCCTCAGAGAGGGGCTGGTTCTGTAACAGCCACCATCACCACAAATAGACCTACAGCTCTGGTTGCCTCCCTAGCTATCAGGGAGTTGGCCACTCTCCTTTCCTTCCACTTGGAGAGGTGGGAAGGAGAACAGAGGACTGTAGAAAGCTGAGGGGGTCCAAGAGACGTCCTGTAGCACTACAAAGAAGTTATTGTTTGAAACAGGAACTTTTTGTGGTGCTGCAAGTGGCCCAAACATGCTGATGCTCATTTGTAGAATTAAAGTCTACGATATAGTGCTACAAAAGTAATGTGTACCCAAGGCTCTGCTCTAATGACAGATTAGAGGAAGAAAAGCAAGTCAAGAATCTGTTTAATTAATGGCTTATATCCACATCTCCACACATGTAAATCCAAGGAGGCTTCTGGTGAACAAGCTCATTATGTTTTTTGTATCTGTTAAACCAATTTTAAAGCAAAGCAGAGGTCTTGCTGCTAGCATTAAAACAGAATTGTGCCTAAATTTTAGATTTCAACTCTTCATATATTTTAAGCATTCACACTTTTAGTTAAAAAGAGTTGGGGGGTGGGGAAGTAATCTTACAATCTCAACTCTTCTACATTCCCTTAGTTCAGAGAAAGGTATTTTGCTCCAACTTTTCCAAAGGTTCACTTTCTGGCAGAGTACAAAATGGAAAATTTCAGTTCCCAGGGTGCAGCTTCTTGAGACTTGATGAAAATAATAGAACCCAGATACTGGACTCTCAAGTCAGTAGTGCTGTCTGCTCACAAGGAGTTCCCTTGCACAGATCAGAGCCCAAGGGGTAAAAGCATGGGCCAGCTAGAATCATAATTGTGAAAACTGTTTGGAAACCTTTCCCGTAAATGCCACTTTTAACAAGTATTAAAAAATAAATTCCATTTAAGGACCATATTTACAAAAAGCTGGCAAAATAAGCTCACTGTCTGTCAAGACTTCAAGCATTTCATCCTATTCAATCCTGGACTTACACACACACTGCCAACAAAGGACTGCAGAGTTCTTAAAACACACCAGGATATCTAGGAAGTAAATGGAGACCCCCAGTACATTTCATAAATGCACTGGGTCACAAAAGCTTTTGACCCTATATTTATTCACATTTTTTACCTTGGTAAAGGAAGGTCTACTTCTGCAAATTCTTTATGCCTCTTGTTGACCTGACCTTGAGGGTGCTGATCACGATCAGGGACATGTGAGGTGCCTTCATCATCACTGTCTCCAAGTGCACTATCTGAACTTTCATTCCTAGGAATGTCTCCTTTGATTCTAATGGAGAGTTTCTTTCCAGCATCCCCAGAGGAGATATCTTTATGGACTACTTGACTGCAGTCCTGTATGACAGCAGAACTTGTTTGAATAGTATCACAGGAATGGCCCTCTAGATTCTTGGAGTTCAGAGTTCTATCTTCTTCCAAGCCTTTTGTTTTCATGGTTTTCTTTTTGTTATCAGTGGGTACAACTATTTCACCTGAGAGTCCAGGAAGAGCAGAAGTATTCGCTACATGCATTTCAACTCTATTAGCCTCAGCCAAGAGGTTATTAAACACACTCTCACTCCCTTTACATGATGGAATCTGTGCATAACAAATATTACGTCTAATACATGGCTGAAAGGGGGCCTTTGAAGATTCAGGCCGATCCTCTGCATTTTCTGCCAAGGCATTTGATGTACAGCTTATTAGCTCTGATTTTTGTCCGAATGTCCCAAGATTTTCATCCACTTTCTGCTGGCAGGTTTCTAAATCTGACTCTGGTGATGTAAAACTACCAATCTGAAAAGTGACCCTTTCTAAACGAGGACTCCTGTGAACAAGCCTCTCAGGACATGGTACAGCTGATGATCTACCAGACAGCTTTTGTTCTACTTCACAAAGAATCTGGCTGGGGCTCTTTAATTCATTTGTTAAAACTTCCAATTCAGCTGGGTCTTCAAAAAGGTAAGATACAGTTCCTGTAGCAGTTGCCATCTCTTTCCTGTTATCATCCACTGTTCCTTTATGAGACCCATAACTGCCAGTTGAGTGGTCTTTGGATGCAATACAGGCTTCCTCAGTGCTTGCATCTACCTTTCCTATTACTTCTTCATTCTTTTCTTTTGAAGATGGTGGCACAGCACAGGAATATTCTGGGTTGCTTACACACCCTATAGAGATACTGTTTTTATTTCCACCATTCTCTTGAGGTAGGATTGGAGGCACAAGAGCAGGTTCATTGCTAACAGTGACAACAACATAATCACTTTCTTCCATCTCTCCCTTTTCCAAAACAGTTGTGATATTACTTCCATTCAGCATTTGCTCCCCCTCTCCAATCTTCCCACTCCAGGTCAGTTGATTTTCCTGTAGCTCAGAGCACCGTATGAAGTATGTGAGAACAAAAAGTAAGCGCTGAACCAATTCTTTACGTTTCCCAACTATCACAGTCCGTGTCAGCCTAACTGGAGAGCCTATGGCACCATACAGATCACCTATACAAAGGCATAAAGAAAAGAGATTTACACAGTTGGATAGGATGATACGTATAAAGTTCCCAATCAGACAGAGTTTAACCTCAATACATATTACTTCAAAAGAACACTTGTAATTTGGGTAGTTACTTCTTAAATAGTTAGCAAAATGCTCTCTTTCATGGTAAATTCATGAAAGTTTGAAGCTTGGAAAACCATGCATCCTTTCTTCTATTCATATGCTAGCTTGTTCTTGCACAGTTGATTATAAAGGCTAGGCAACTACCATTCCAGCAGCTTTGAGGTGAAAAGGATGGAAGTTTGTTTAAAAAAAATGGAAATTACAAAAAAGTTACTCTGATTTAGAAATGGTCACAAGGAAAAGAAAAACAAGTCAAGGATAAGTTTGACACTTGACCAAATCAATAAAATTTTACTATGCTTACTTTCTCTCATACCAAGTTAAGCAGTCTTAGAATTTTGCATAAAATATCTGAAATAAAAAAATGAAATGCCATCTACAGCATCTCAGAAAACAAATACTTTCTCTTTAGGCAAAGGATATGAACGTCTATGCACTTCAAGTGACACTACCCAAGCTACTGTGAAAAAAAAAACAAACCAAAAACTGATAGTGTTGTATCTACATAAACAGAATATAACACATGGTGAATTTTTACTTAGAAGTAGGTGCCCTGTGCATAGGGTTGGCACCTTTAGGATTGTTTATAAAATTTAAATATACATGAGCTTTTGTAAGTAAAGAGGTAGGGTTCTAGCATTGCTGGCTCCACAACGAAACATGAGTAATCAACTACAACAGTGGAATATCATATGCTAGGTTTCTATCAGATGTTTCCCCAAGTCCAAGCAGCTTGGTCTGTACAAGTCCACAGAAGGCAATGGAAACCCACAGGCAGGGATTGGCAACATACGGCTCATAGGCTGGATCCAACTCACTGGAGCCACTGAATTCAGACCATGGAGCCAGAGGGACTGAGGCTGGCCAGTGAGGAGCTGAACTGCTGCTGCTACTTCTCCCCACAGCCTCCTGGCTGCAGCACAGGCACGGCTTCCAGCTGGTGGGGAACTGAGCTGGGGCCAGCCAGTTTCCAGTTGCACCTCTGCTGAAGGTGGGAGGCAGGAGGAAGAAGATGGAAAGAAATTGGGTGGAGAAAGGTGGCAGCAGTGCAGATGCAGCTTTTTGTGGCAAAGCCCTGGCTCAGTTCCCCACTGGCTGGAAGACATCTGAAAACCAGCCAGAAAGCTGGGGGCAGAGATGGGCGGTGATGACCCAGGCATAGTTCCCAGCTGCCTGGCTTCAGCACGTGTGCAGTCCAACACCTTGCTTGCCCCCTCTCCATTGATGTGCCACCAAAGACACCCGACCTGTGTTGGGCTGGGGTTAGGTTGTTTTGGCCTGTAGCTCACAGGATGTTTATTATGTATGATGGATGGAAAGAATCCAGATTGAATCTCAAAGCTACACCATTCAAGAAAAGAAAAGTCAATTTACTTATAAGCTGAGCACAGCTGCTATGGAAATCAAATAAGCATGAAGCTTACATGACATTATGAATTAATGAAGAGTAATAAATAAATAAACACCCCCCCCCACACACACACACTTTAAAGCCTTAGTCCTGGAAACATATTTGCACATTACATAACTCTAGACATATGAACAGCTCCACTGACAGGCATATTAAAGTGAAGGCTTGTTTGTAGGACTCAGACTTAGGTTAAAATTGATTGCATATAATTAACTTTAAACATCTCTTAGAGCAACTTGCTAGCAATTTAACATGCAAATCATAAAATTTCCAGACAGGTCTACCATTAACAGTGACAAAGATTTCTTTGAGTGATAGATCTTCTATGGGACCAACTATTTAGTTGGGATAATGCTAGAAAAACTTTCAAATGCAAGACATCTGGAATACAAAGAGCAACCCGAGGAAGAATGTGTTGCATGTGAAAGCTTGTCTAGCTTTATCCCAGCTAAACAGTTGGTCCAATAGAAGACAGCACTCTAAGAAATCCTTGCCTCTTGCATAATTTATAGACAATCACAACTACAACAACACTGTTATGCTACCATTAACAGCAGATTTCTATCACATACAAAAGACTGAAATTAACTTAAATTTTACTGCAATGCCATGATCTAAGAGAACATAGCATGTCTGTCTACAAATTTGCCTCTTTTCAGAGTTATTTACATACCAGTCACCCAAAATGTTTTTTTAAGGAAGTGATTTTTTACCAAGAACCTTGACTTTTGAAAAGCCAATGAACCACCAGGGGGCAACATTTTACTTCATACTGATGCAAGAGCCAAAATATGAATGTTTTGTAAATGCAAGGATACAGAACAGAAGAGATAATTTGATCTCAAACTACTTAGCTCTAGTTGCATCTTTATAATCTTCGTAGGAAGACCAGATTGATACTACCTTTCTGTTGTACCTACTCCTTTCTGGATACTATTATTAGCATAAGGTTTGTAACAATGTTCTCTCCTTTCCTATGGAAAACCACTAGAAGCTGCTTCTGGAAGAAAGGACCAGATTACACCTTCATTTTACACCTTCACTCCAACTAAATTTTAGACTCCTGAGTCCTTTGCTCTTCTCCTTCCTGTCCAAGCCAACTCCATTTTGCCCATTTAAAAAAAAAAAAATCCAGTACATCACTCCTCTTGATAACTCTTCAGTTTTAAAGCAGGCAATACTAATGCTGCAAATGAAACAGCAGTTCTCAGGGTACCTGCGTCTATGAATAAGAGCCTCATCACTACAGCCAATAGAATAATATTGGATAACAAGTAGCCAACACATGAACATCAACAGTTCAGTGTCTACATCTCATTTCTACTATGCTAAGTGTTTCTGCCTTTTTAGAAAACATACAAAAAAACTAGGACAAGAAGTGTTTTCCAAAAGGTAAGAATTAAGAGCAAGATTTTGTGCAAAAACAGAATACTGGCATCTGAATATCTGTTCTGCAAACAATCATGACCAAGTATGTTGATCACTATGTATCACCTGTATGAGGTACAGTTTCTAGAAGGTTGCTGTAGGCAAATGTATTTATGTTTCATCAGCTCTCTTTTCACATGCTTATCATACAGAAGTCATACCACTCCTGGCAAATCTGATCCCAGTTGTCTTTCCTGCTTGGTGCAAGAGGGCTGGACCTGATGATCTTGTGAGGTCCATTCCAGCCCCTTACAATCTATGAAACTGAAGTGTTAAATTAAAGCCAGTCCTTCCCCACCCTCTGTCTCTCCCATCTGAAGATTTAGGGCCAGAGGCTGCAGCTGGGTTTTGTGATTCTTTTGTCCTCTTGCAATTGCCTATCAAAGAATTCCCATGGGCTACAGTTGTCCCCGTTTGCCCATCTACTCTATAACTGGGCCCTGTTCTTCTTCCCAACCTCTGTCACCTTTTTTGGCTTCCCTATCACAGAGGTATATTAGAACCATCCTTGGAAAGTGTTTCACTGCCACAGGGGCCACTAATAACCCCAATCTGATGGCAAATCTTAAAGCTGCATAACAGCAGCTGTGCTGGACCAGGTCCAACTTTGAGAGTCAGTGATCCTAAACCAGTTCCTGGATATCATGCCACCCCCACATGTAGGGAGATCAAGTGCAGACAAGAATGAAATACGTGTACTTTGACAGCTCCCACAGAAGAGGCGTAGAGTCAAGGGGAGGGCTGTTAAAAAAAAAATAAAATCTGATTTAAAAATAAGAAGAAAGTTTGCTACTGACCAAGCTGAGCCCAGAGAGGGTTATAAGGATGCGATTTTGCCAGCATGTTCACAGACTGCGATGTGCGTTTCTCAGAAAAGGCCTTTATGGGAGGATGATCCACTGGCATTACAGTCGGGACCCACGCCAGATGATAAGTCAGCACCGCAGTTAACAAAGCGGCAAAGAACCTGAAGGAAATAAGCAAGGTAACCAGAAAAATATCCTGCTGTATCAGCATGCTTTTCATTGCATTTTTATGCATTGGATGACAGGTTCCCAAGAGGCAAAGGAAAGAAACATACTGGTTCTTATTGATGTGTTCTATCAGAAGTGTAAATTCCTTAAGAAATCGCTGACATAACTGGTTCTTTTCCAGTGTGCTGGACATCATGGTAAGCCACACAGGTTCTGCGATTCTTGGAACCGAATACAGGTTCCAGATTGTAATTCTGTCACAAAAAAAGAGAATGAAAAGCTAAGTTAACCTGTGTGCAGGAAGGCTGTCAAAATGAGTAGTTCCAGTTCCTCTTATACAATCTCTTTGAGCCATGCAGGATTTATCCATTCTCTTCAGAAGCACACTTTTGGACACCTTATCCAAAATGCATCATATTGTACTCAATAGTGTACTACATAAAACAATATCCACTACAAGGCAAAAAAGTTGGGCAGTGCATCTCAGCAAAGTCCACATATCTGGCTGTAAATGCATTAATAAACTAGAAGATCATGCACCAAGCTGAAGTGGCTCATTTTACGTAGCAGCTGCTCCACATAAAAGCAATGTTTACTTCATCATACTTTCTGGTACGCAACATCAATGTGCAAATTGATACTATAGATTTTCCCCAAGAAATTCTGCCTAAAAATCTGTACAACATAAAATAAGATGTGTATGGAAAATCCTTGAACAGGTTTAATGTTTGTACGTTGTACAGATGGAAATCAGTACAACATGCATAGAAGTTGTATATGACATCAGGAAAATCCCTCTACCAAACACTTAAGTTCATGCTCAGTGAGGAAATTCTACTGCCTCATCAAAAATAGTTAAGATTAAAAAAAGTTAACAAAACAATATTAGTTTCCTCTTAATCTTTTCATTAGAAATGGACAAATCACCTCTGCTGAAATTTTCCAGTGCAATCTCAGCTGCACTCATAGACCTGTCATAAGAAATCTCAGCCAAAGTGATTCAAGCCTGGAAGATGTACAGGCAGCTGAAAATGGGCTCTTGCAATGGGAAGCACTGGGTAACCTTAACTACTGGCAGGGCTATCAGCTCAGCCAATAATTCAATTCAGCTTCAGTTCACCTGAATTCTCCCAGGGCATCCATGACACGACTGATGTAAACTTGCATTTTTTGGCTGGATTCTGCTGTCTTCCTACAGGAGATCATTGCCTAGATGAAAATTAAGTGAGAAAAGAAACATTCTTAAAAGATTCAGGTAATTTATCTATGTAAACACAACATTGACATATACTGTCATTAATAAACTGCAACGATGCAGTCACTTAGGATAAAGCTTCTCCCAGTCCACTGCAGGGTTACTTAAGACCAGTCCAAATATGCAACCACACGTGCAGGAGAGGAGCCAGGCAGAGCTGTTCAGACAGTACTTCTACCAACTTTCCCTTTACAAGCATACCCATATTGCAATGAAGCAGCCTGTTTTATTTAGTGGTAATCAGTACCAAATTAACAGATGACTTGCTTCTCTGCATGGTGGTGCAGGGGAGGCGAGGGTGGGCAGGGGGGATAAAAAAGAGCTCATCTCCCCATGGAGGTTCTGCCACAGCTGTGATAGCAAAACAAGCCACTGCCACCTCAGAGCAAGTTTCCCTGAAAAGGGTCTGATTCCTGCAGCAGCACAGGCTTCCTAATAGCAGCTATGTGGTACCAACTCTGAACTGATGCCCAGGGCCGATGCCCCCCACCCCCAAGATACTGCTACTTGACATCTAGTTTAATGGTCCACTGAGATGGAATTCTGTACCTTTTCAATTGCACACTTTAGCTTATTCATATGAGATTCAAAGAGAGGAAAGTGAGAGAAAAAGAAATCCTGGAAGTTCCTCTGTGCTTCTTCTCTTTCAGGCAAAGCAAAAATTATGCTAATAGCAATCTTCTTTCTCCGGATCGTTGCAGGGTTGGAGTGGCAGCTTTCATCGGCCATGCTGAACATCTCTTCAGTAGACCTGCAACAGTGTAGTGGTAGACTAGTTATCTGCATGTTTCTTATGCAAGTTCTGTAATTTCAGAAATGACTTCTGATAATTATTCAGTCTTCAGATTTCTGCATACATTTTGCTTTGGCCTAACTCCAAGATTAAAAAGAAGACATCAGCCTAGCCAAAGTCAAAATGCAAGATATGCTCCAAGTTAAAATGCAAAGCAAGTTCCTAATGAAAGTTTCTCTCAAAACTGCCTTCAAATCATGTCTATCCAAGCTGCTCTGTGCATGTCCTTTCACATCTGACAAAGGGAGCTCAGACTCTTTAAAGAATATGAACTTCCAATTTAGTTTATATGGTGCGTCTTTAACCTGCCATCTGCCTAACTTCAGGCTAACACAGCTAACAATCTCCCTCCGCCACCACAATTAACACCACACAAAAGTATCTCATAGGAATTAAAACTACTTCTGTTCCCCATCCATAAATTTAGAAGATTGCTCCTTATTGCACAAGGTTGTTATGGTGGTAGAGGTGATGAAATGACTTGTTGAAGATCACTAGGGAAAGTTTGTCAGAGCTGGAAACTGAACCCAGCTATTCCAGTGCTATTCCTTAATACCCAGATGATTGTATCTTTAAGATTTATATGCTCCTGTACAGGACAGAACTCATGAAAGATATAGTACAAATTACTAGTATTTATCACAAAACCAAAGCCCCAGTCAGGAGTTGGCAATGTCCGTGTGCTAGGTATCATACACACATTAACAGAGAGGTTTCTCCTCTAAGAGATTATTAATGAAGCAAAAGCCTTTTCATGGATGATAAACCATAACTGCCTTTGGCTTTCCTTACTGCAAAGAAAGAGTTGTGTTCTTACGCAGAGATACAAGGAAGTCAAATTGGGTATATAGGATTTTGCCTCTGTCAGACCCAAGGCATTTACGTTGATGTGAATATTTAAGGCCGAGAAGAAAACTGGTCTCTGACAGGATTTTACAACAAAACAACTAGTTAAAGTAAAAAGATAACTTGGTCCTGTTTAGCGTTAAAAAGGGTAACAGGTAATCCAACTACCTTCTCTCCCATTCCTGCCAACTCTTGTTCATTGGCAGCATCTCCTAGCAAACAGGAATAAGATCTTCAATAAGTTCTTTGCCTCGGTCTTCCTGAGGAGGGACCGGGACATCCCTCCCATTGGAGGAATGTATTCCCCCTCGGAAATCGCTGCTAGGCCAAGGGTGAGGGTTGACCTAGTGGAAGGGCTTCTGGAAG
>JAGPOW010000290.1:21031048-21043449 GCA_030014935.1 Caiman crocodilus
ATGGTCACAAGTTACTAGAGAGCAGGTTCAGGTTGGACATTAGGAGGCACTACTTCACAGTTAGGGTGGCTAGGACGTGGAACTGGCTTCCTAGGGAAGCTGTTCTTGCTCCTACCTTGGGCGTCTTTAAGAGTAGATTAGATAGGTACTTGGCTGGGGTCCTGTGACCCTGGCACTTGTTTCCGGCCAATTGGCGGGGGGTCAGACTAGATGGCCTGCTCTAGGCCCCTTCTGACCCTAGGTACTATGATACTATGAAGATGCCTACTTTAGAGCTTTGCTCACTGCCAAAAAAAAATAAAAAAATCAACCAATCAACTATTTATGCTGCACAAGTAATCATTCTCTGTAGCAACCACAGAAGTCCATGGTGGAATACAGCAGGGCCTCTTGACCTCTATGGCAGGCATCATCCTGAAGTCAGTGATGGATCCCTCCCAACTGGATAGAGCATCCCCAACTTCCATGTACCAGCTCTTACACTATATGCCAGTTCCAGGCTGTAATTTGTGGATTAGACATGTGGCCCAAGGGACAGAAACTAGCAACAAAAACTGCAGTCTGGACGCCAAGAAGACAGAGTCAATGATTAAAAAAAAAAAATACAATGAGCTATTCAGTGACTTGATATATGCTTGGGAAGTCTAACGGTAAGAAGCAGTGCTATCTTCCAAGATTTGCCTGCAACCAAAGCATTGATCAACATACAGCAATGGAGGTGCCAAGCACAGTAGATTGCATAGCCTTCCATAAAATACTTGTTGGCTTTCAATATGATAAGTAATGGAATAATTAATCATGCTATTATTTCAGAGCAGGTTACTGAGATAAGAAAACTGGCTTTTCTCCAAGCTATTGCAGGCTCAGGCAGATACAGTATCAATTAAAACTGTGTTTAGATGTTGAAAGTTATGTTTACAGCCTGAACAGCTAGAACTTTTTATAAAAGGGAATAGGAAAGCACAGGACAGAGGAAGAGAGAAAACAGTGTCTGATCACTTACAGAGGAGCTACCTACCCATTTGACACTTACATTTGCTCGCTACAATGAACTCCTGAAGTCTCCATAATTTTATGCAACATATTAGTGAAAATACAAAGCCCAAACTGCACAAGCCAGTTGTCAGCAACCTTGAGGATATGGGCCAAAATAACTTGGCTGGGGTATGAGATAGGCTGGCTCTAGGACTCGCCCTCTGCTACTTCCCCTTACCATCCAGCTGCAGCACATGCAAAGCTCCCTGACACTGACGTCCCCAGTCCAAGGGCTGAATTTAGCCCATAGCCACAGATTGCCAACTCCTGCCACAGGCACCTCCAATCACATTGAAAAGAGCAAGCCAAAAAGCCCACTGAATGACTGGAGCATGTTATCAGGCTTCACAGACATGAAGCATTTTTTATAAAGCTGGATCTTTCCTAGAGATATAGCACAGAATGCCCTTAAGGCAACGTAAGTGCTTCACTCAGCTAATGAGAAGTAATCCTATTATCTATTATTGATTTAAGGTCATGTCAGGGAAGTAGGGGAGGGAAGGATTTAAATGCTCTGAATCTTCAAATGTACTGTCAGCTGCCAAATTGATTAAATAGCCTTTCACGAGAAATCCCAAGTGATTGGATAAGGGAGGAGGATGGTGGTGGTGGTGGTAGCAGTGGTGGCAGGAGAACATGCATGCACAGATACCACAAAATATTTGCACTGCAATTCCAAATTTACTAATGGATTTGCAGGAAGTGCTTTTCATAAATTGAGTGACTTTTCATGACGCTATTTTATAGTGCTGTTCTAAATATACATATGTGATTAAGTCCTTAATATTCTTAACATTTTTAGATAGAAAATAATAGAAAATGCTAGCATTCAATCTAACCCATCCACCAACACAAGAAAAAAGCAGTTTCATGTTCATTGTCCCATCACCCATAAGACAGACCTGGTCTGTCCAACTTAAGAGGTCAAATGCCAAATGTCGTATGGGCTGCACTTGCAACGGCCACACACCATACAGGACATATGAAGGTGAGTCACAGGCCTCCCAGGCCACACGCCACATCTTTCAGATGCACCCCCACCCCACAACTGTATCATGAGCCCACAGGGTCCCAAGCTCAACCTCTGTTCCCCATCCTGTGCTGCATTGCCCTGTCCCCAAGGTTAGGGCAGGGAATGGAAGCTGGCAGGAAGGGAAGCCCAGAGACTTTAGCTGCCATTGCCTCCAGAGCTGGGAGGGAAGTGGCAGGTGGGTGGAAGCCTTGGACAGCTCTGGAGGTAGACAGACTGTAATATCCAGAGAAAAACTCGCAAATAAATCGTCTCTAGACTTAACTTTTCCAAATAAGGATAATGCAGCATAGTTTGCCTTATAAAATGGAAAATCCTAATAATAGGCTTTGTAAAGCATCAGCTACTACTTTTTTGTGGACTACCATAAGGCAAACTTGGAGGATAGTTTTGAGCTGGCTATCTGAACAGAGAAGTGAAACTTCTCTGGAAACTCACCCTAAGCAGAGACTGTTTTCTGGGTGATCTTTTCAATAAGTTATATATACACACTAAGTTTATCAACAGATAGGGATGGGAATTAAGGCATTTAGGAAAATGAAAACAGCTTGTGGGAAAAGAAGAGCTCAAGACAACATTATGTCATTTGACTTCAGTGACTAGTATAGAGAGACAGAAATTCCCATGGATGTTGTGAAAGGAGTAGCTAGTCAGGATCTAAGAAACATCACAACCACATTCTTGTGCTGCTTCCCAGAATCTGAAATTGAGGAACTAAAGTCTGACTGGGCAAGAACAGCTTTCAGAAGCTGCTAATCATACTTGTGCGCCAAGTGACTATATGGAGTTCCAGATATAAAAGTTTCATTCTCTTTGAACCACTGCTCTAAATGATACTGTGCTGCTTTGGCTATGCCTGAGGAAGTACAGATTCAATTTCCACTGAAGTAAATGGCAAAAATCCCATTGCTTCAGTGGTGCGTGATAAAATGAGATCACAAGTGACTATCTAAACAAAACTTCTTAGCCTATTAGAACTATAATGTTTGAAATAACTTCCTTATTGGCTATGGCCAATTAAAAAAAATCCCACATACAACACTAGAGAAGCCACTACCCTCTAGAGAACAATTTGGTTCTGCATACTGTAAAACATTACACTGAATAAAGAAACCACTGTTCTGATAACTAGGTCCCAATTTTACCACTTAAAAATACGATGTGAAACAACTGAAACATGAGAATTTATTTTACACTAAATTGTAAGTCAATTGATTTGAATGCAATTTAAATAGTTAATGCATTGTAGTTCGTTTAAAAAGCCACTTACTTCATTTTTTATTATTCTGTGACTTTTTCATTTGGTGGCCTTCAACACAACCTCTTGGGTGAGCCAAAAAAATTAAAAGCCCAAAACAGCAGAGCACTCAGCATGTTTATCTGTCGCTATAAAATGGACAGAAGATGAATGGAGTATAACTGCAGGATAGGGAAGCACTATAGCATAGTGGATTAGTGGGCGCTACTTCCATGCTGGAAATCAATCCACTAGTTCCCCTACTTCATCCCACCAACAAAAGAAACAGGCTATATGCCTACTCAGTAACAATTACAGAGGCACTCTGGTAAGCTTGGGGGAACCCTTGGGAATCATGGGGGATGAAGGTCACCAACTCTCATCATTCTTAATTCCATCCACATGTTGTTTCATTAAGTCAGCCCTGCAGCTCTGATCTCCACATCCCCAAACAGAGCAGCACTAGGCTGAATACCCATTTTGCAGGGAACATCCATGAAACTGGGAGAAAACCACAGGGATTTCCTACACCCATCACCTCAGTGCTGTCCCTTGCCCACTGGGTACCAGTACACATGTACAGGTACTGGAGTAAAACCCAGATAGCTGACAGGGCTAGATTCATGAAAATAAAGATTTGCAAAGCAGCAGGAAATTGCACACAGCTGCAGTAGATAGCAGTGTGCGACAGCTGCAGTAGCCCAGCTGATGGGGTGGGGAGGAGAAATCACAGTAACCAGCTGAGTGACTTCTTAATTAACCTGCAAATTAAGGAAGTTACAAACCAACCAGATACAGTATCCACTTCTGATATTCACTCTGTATAGGAGTGATAGCCAAGACTCAGTCCTTAATCTCACCCACAAATGACAGTCTGTGAGTTAAGAGTCTTGATGCCTTCTGTGATTCAGATATATAAACCAATGAAGCCAAAATTTTGGGGTTTTTTTGTTTTGTTGTGGGGGGAGGGAGGGCGTTGGTTTGGGGTTTTTTTGCTTTGTTTGTTTGGCTCAAAGTCCTGTTCCTTTCTGTCCCCCTCGAGTTTTCCCAAAATCATGCTGGAGTCATTCTGGACCTGCCAAGAGTTGTCATGGGCTACTACACCAAAGTTTTGATCACTAGTCATTAATCAGAAAGTGTTTCTTTAATAGAATACCATTTTCCCCTGTGATACTTGTTTGTCCTTCATCTTTACGTGTAGTTCTGTTCTGCCAGAAACAGCAGACAGTTTAATTTTCCTGTTTGTTTGAAAGGCTGTATTAAAGCTAAAGGATAAACTTTTATTTGCAGTTTTTTCATTTTCAACTTGGTTTTGTAGTCCTTATTCACATAAAATGATTTTCTTCACTTCTTGTAATCTTAGACCACGCATAAACACTAGTAAGTGACTAGACATAAGTGCCAGAGTGCTTTAAGACTACATCATGTTCAAGTGCAGAGTCTTGCGCAGTTATAGCGAGTGCAGCCAAGCTGCTATTTTCAATAGCAGTTTGAATACTCACCACCTTGGAATAATTCCATTCTCTAAACTTGTTGTTTGACTTCGGAGCCAGCGGCGCTGATAACTGCTTGAAGAGGAGGATGACGAGCTTGGAGATGGGAATGGCGTAATCAAGAGACTGCTCAGTGATGCTATCAAGAAAGCAACATATAGATCGGCCTTTTAAGTGCTGATTAAATGAAAACTCCCCCCCCTCTCCTGGTAAGTATTATAAGTATTGTTCTTGCTTGTAGACTTTAATTTTGGCCCAGCCTTCCTCCAGTAAGAGATTATTATTATTATTATTTTAGCTATTGTTGCTGCCTTGAGAAAAAACTTCATCGCTGCATTAATAGGCCAGGAATGTTACATAGTCTTGGTCTCCTTAGTGTATCTCATCATTCTTGGGTTTGTACACAGCTGAAACAATGTCCTCACTAAAGTCTTTCCCGTTGTACAAGCCAAACAGTACCCCCTCCCTTCTGCAGTCCCCCCCTCCACCCTCCCCTGCCCTCCCCACAAGTAAAATGCTTTAGTTGAAACTAATTGGTGGGGTAGTGAGACGCTTGGATTGGTTGCTCCCAAGGATAGAAACCTTGTTTATAGACAGGGAAACTTCTTAATAGATTCTCCAAGCATGGACTGATGTGTTGTAAAACAGGGGTGCCCCAAATTTAGCATCATTGTGTAGACAAAAGTCTGAACTGGTAGACTGTGCTAACTTTTGCTAATGCAACAAATGAGGGGGAAAGAGGGAAAAGAAAAACAACCATGAATACCTGACCGAGCAATTCCACTGTCTCTGTCCTCATTTTGCCCTCTGCTAGGCATATCAACTGGTGTGCTGTGCGCTACAGCAAACAAATCAGAACAGAAAAATGTTATACGACTCTTCAGTGTGTTTGCCAGTATTAAGAGGAGCAAAGTTACATTTTTGTTGTTACTTTCAATAAGGAATAGCTATGTCCACAGTTTGGTGAGGTCAGAAGGAACAGTAAGTGATATTTTCATATAGCATGCCACAATTTTTTGGGGGGAGAGGGGGGAGAAATAGATGTCTTTCTTCTTTAAAGCAAACAAATGCTTTTAAGTATCTGTAGGAATGTGAATATTGTACATATTATTAAAAGTCATATATAGTTTGAATATGAGGCCCCTGTAAAATATTTCAGGTGGATAGAGGCAGCCGAAATATCTTGAATATTTTCAAGAGCTGAAGTCACTCTTGAAAAATCCTGGTTTGTTTTATTTTTGTAGGGTTCTTGGTCCTAAAACAGCAAACATCACTGTAAATGGGTAGCCATCAATAAATGTAACTAGATTTTAATTAGTTTATTATTACCGAGCATAAAATTTCACAGGATGGAACAAATATTCAGGGTAATGGACAGCACCACCATTAAGCGTTAGTATCACAGAATCAGCTAAGTTACAAAACATGCAAAATTTGAGCGAGAGAGATAAAAAAAATCATTATTAGGACTTTAATGTCCATTTTTATAAATCAACAGGGTCAATAAGGGCTGAGGTTTATCCACCTGCATGGGCCATCATTACATCTGTAAAAGAAGACTTCAAATCTGCGAAGGAGATGGAATGCTACTTAAAAATGCAAGAAAAGTCCACTGTTTTAAAATTCCAAACATTAAGCCTCTCAGACACAGCTCAAGGAGGACTTAAAAAAAAGTTATCATCAAATCAGAGATCCACAGGTAAGGTAAGAAAGAGGCAAAACCTGCACATCAGGAAAGAGGTAATCTGTACACCAGGAAGAGACCTGCACACTAGCAAGAAACCCACGATAGATCAGGAAACATAAATCCTCCTAGAATTGCAAGGGCTCGTTTATTATTAAAAACTCATTATATATTACTCAGGAAATATCCTGAGTATCAATACAGGAGGTGGGGTGGGGAGAAGAACAAGAAGCTATTAATGCAGCTTGGTATTTCACAAAGATTTGACTCAAACAAAGCCAATATTTGCCTATTATTATAAACTTAGCCCTTTCTATTTCTAGAGAGCAATTATGGATCTCCTGCCAAGAATCAGAGGGAGCTGCATTTGTGTGTATGGGTGGGGTCACACTGTGCTCATCATTCCTCACAAACCTGCAAAGAAAGAAGCACTCCGGATGAGCCGGAGGGGGCCTCCTTCAGATACACCTTGCAGCAGTTTGCTGCTACACAGCTGTAACACACCTAAAATGAACCGAGGAGAAAATTCAAGACATAAACAAAAAGATTAAAGAGACAATACAAGAAAAATAAGATTTAAAAAAAATGGCCTCATGTTAGGAAAAGATTTTTTTTTTTTTTTTTTTTTTTAAAGGAAAGTATTTACCTAGATTACTTCCACTACGACAAGTGTCCAAGCCATTTTGATTAGAGTTCATCTTTCCCAGACTGGGATCTTGGTTGATATATTCAAAACTATCCTGTAAGCTAAAAAGAGAAAGAGAGCTAAGACAGACTATTGTTAAGGGTAGTAATTTTTTTTAAATGGTAGTTGATGTCCAACTTCACAACCGCAAGGATCAGCAAATTTTCTTTCAATAGATATTAACAATCATTACTTATTTTCTATTGTAACACCTTTTTTTGGATGATAATTCCAAAATGACCTAATTTTGGACTAACCTAGAACAATGTTGCTCAACCCCCAAGCCTGCAGCACCATGTCATCTGGCTTGCAGGACTCCTCACTGGTCTGGAAATTTGGTGGCGGGGGAGCAGTGTCACCACTCCCCTGCTGCCAAATCTCTGGACCCATGGGGAGTCCTGGGCAGCACTCTGGATCTAGCACCTGATCTCAATACACAGAAAGTGGGAGGAGGCGGTACCACGCCCCAGAGTCCAATCCCAGTGTGCAGGTGGTGAGAAAGGTGAACTGTGTCCCAGGGCCTGATCTGACCCATGGGGCCAAAATGTTAAGCCCAATGACCTAGGTGATTTTTGTGTTTTTGGAGTGCAGTAAATAGTAAACACACATTTTCAACCATGTTAAAGGGAAGAGGGGAGTAAAGAAACACATATATCCTTGTTTTATTACAAAAAACCAACCTGTTGGCAGTCGGAAGGGTTCACTAGATCAGCGTTTCCCAACTCATGGGTCGTGACCCACTTTTGTATGAATAGGGTTGTGAACAAACTTTAAAAATGGAGTCTCCTTTAAAGGAGAAAAACATGGGAAAACTGTGGCTTTTCCCTTGCAGGCTGGCAGAGTTCCAGCGGGTTGGGACTGTCCATCAGTGTTTACAAATGGGTCCTGGTACAATAAAAGGTTGAGAACCACTGCACTAAATGAAGAAGCTTTGAGTTTAATGCACTGCTTTCCCAGAGCACACTGTGAAAAGCCTGAAGGATCCCATTCCCCCACCAGCTGGGGGATGAAGAGATTCAGCATGAGAACAGTGAACCTCAGAGTCAGCTTCGGGTTTTCTCTTTTTCATTCTTTGCCCACAGTAAGTTTATACCATTTCCTTTAAAACAGTACATGCTTCCCTGTTTTATATCAATAAAGCTTAGAAGCAGCAAACAGACAAACTCTAAAGAGGAGAGAGGCAGGAAAAAAAAAAAAAAAAAGGGTCTTACTTGTTTGTGCTGCCACTGAAGCTTCCCACTCGGGCTGAAAACACTTTACTTATCATCAGCTGTGGAGGAGAGCTGAAAGGATAAACAATCCCCATCATCTCAGTGACTCGCCAGTTCTAATACTTCCTCTTTCCTTCATTTCCAAATACCTGGTAATACTCATAAAGGGGGCACTTACCGTATGTAGTGGATTTTCAAGGTAGAACCCTTATAACTCATTGCCACTGAACCAAACATCATTTCTCCCAACATGTTGACATCAGAAGCTGGTCTGGTATACTGCAAGTGAGGGATGGAAAGAAACAAAACAACCATTCATATCCAGTTGTCTATACTAATTTGATTTGGCACAAAACTTACTTCTGAATGCGGAATAAAGGTAATCTCCGATTCTTGGCGCAGTGGCACACACCAAGTGTCACTGATTAAGCATGCAAGTATGGCTTCAGCACACACTTCATTTCAGTTGATTAGTAAGGCTCGCTAGTACCCATTTCCATGGGAACACAAGGAAGTAGGCAAAGATTATACCCCTCCCGTGGCCCAATCTTTCCAACTGGCCCAAAATACCTAGTACCATATACCCCAGTATTAAATATTCACACATCATTGGAGATTAAACACATTTATTAAAGTAAGTTTTAAATGGTTATTTTAAAAATAACTTAGGTGGTAAAATATGCTAAGACAATTAAAAAAAACCCCAAACCTGCCCTACCAAGAGAATCAACTTCCAACATGTTGGGTGCCTCTACACATGCAATTAAGGTGGAGCAATAAACCCAGGTGCAGTTTGTGCTGGAGTCAACTGCTCCCAGGCACAGCATCTACATGTGTACATGGGGCAACAAAACTTTGACCCAGGGCACAGCAGCCCCAGGCTGGCAGCAGACCTGGGGGAGGGTCAGCCCCAAGCTCTGGGTGGCAGCGTCAGGGCTGGCTAGGGCACAAGGGTGCTAAAGTATGGGGTTAGGTAGCAGGCAGCCCCCTCCCCACCTCTGCACTTTATCACCTTTGTGCCCTAGCCAGCCCCTATCACCCTCTACAAGCTCATTTCAATGCACGCAAATACTCCACCATAAGACAGTACTGTTACTGAAAGTATTATCTTATGGCAGAGTTAATTAAATTTACTATGCCCTAATACCAACACACATGCAGATGGTGATGCTTTACTGAGGAACTAATTAGTCTGTTCCACAGTAAAGTGCATGTATAGATGCATCCAGTACAAACACAACACTTTCAACACTCATAAGACAGTAACATACTTTGCAATGGAAAGTCAAAACAAAACTAAACTGCATAAAGTCTTGATTCGATGGGTTTAAGGACATTCACATATGCGATTTTACAGAGCCACACAGGAGGTGCACAAAAGTTTTTTACTCTTGGGTCACGTCCAGGTGAGAGTGGCTGTGTGGTGTGTGGTATGTGGTGCTGCAGACCTGTCTGTGGCATCACACCTTCAAGTATTCCCCATGTTCTTACCTTGTAGCAAAGGGGGGAAAGGGGAGTAGGGGGTGTTGACCTCAGGAGATACCAGTGTCAAAACAAACCCACACAGGAAAAAAAAAAGTGGGGCAGCACATGTGTAGCAGCTAAAATTACCAGAACTGCAAGATTATAGAATTGGACCTCATCAATACACAAACACACACACTTTGAATTAAAGGCATTTAAAAAAAATATGTTCAGTTTTATAGACTTTCATCATTTTTTCTGCATATTCCACCATAAGTGGTGCTGGATCAAAGTCTAAATGGAACTTGCTGAGAGTCTAAATTTTTGCAGGAACCATCCTTCATTTTTTCAGGTTTCAGAGAACATAGGACAGAAATATTTAAACGTAGAGATTGGCAATCACATTTTAACAATAAACCAGCTATTAAAAATGGACTTGATTCATACTGCCATGGTTTCTTTTACAATCTTTAACAGAACTAGCTGAGTGCAACAGCTCCTGCAGAAGTTACGAAAGATTTGATTCACATTATGAAGGGCACAAAATTAAATATGGACAAATGTGTTCTAATTTTTTTAGAACATACAGCGCCATAAGCTACTTACAATTTTTTAAAACCAAATAAGAGTTTACATTACAAATACATGACATGAGATGCATTTAAAAAGGTTTAGAAAGAACTGTAAAAAGTTTAGAGTGAACATTAGAAAGTCAGAAAATCCTAGACTAAACATCGCATACAGATACACTCACCCCACCATCCTTAAAAGAAAAAAGACATTTTCAGGTATTAAGTTCTTTTTAATAAATATACAACAAACTCTAGATAAAATGTAGCGATAATGCATTTATTATGCATTAATTCTTAGCTCATTAATGCTATATATACAGTTTTCAGATGTGTTAACATTTACCTGGTACTTTGGAAGCTGTTCCTTGACATGTTGAGGCATACAGCTCACTGAGGGACTATAGGAAGAAATAGTGTTGGTGCCATTGTTTGCCTGGTAACTCTTGACAGAATCCTTTACAGGAGCATCCTCCGATATTCTCTGTGTCAGAACAGGTTAATAATGGAGATAGGAAACTTCATGTTAAATTTCTCTCAACACCTGAAGGGCTTTTGTTAAAAAACAAATTAAATAAACAAATGCACTGATACAAAAATTATATTTTGAAAAAAGTATTTTATTGATTTAAGTAAGTCACCTTCGTCATCTTTTTCTTCTTTAAAAAGAAGACTTAAAGACATTCAAGGAGAGAAAGCACAAGATTATTTTTGCATTTAAATTTTTCTATTGTAGAAATACAGGCAATATACCAAGTGGCATTCTGTTCTTTCAACTCATTGTCTTCTTGGTCAAAGTAATGTGTCAGATACAATTATCAATAGCAAAGTTGTCTTTTTTTTGTTTGCAGATTACTCCCCATTTCCATGGATGTATGTTATCTGTAACATTTGCCAAAGTTTGTGCAAACAAATCTCAGCTGATGAGCTGCTTCCAGGTTGTTCCCTTTAACCATTTGTGATACATAGTGTGCAATTATTTACTTAACTTGCATGGCATTGCTTCTGGTCCCAAACTAAACAGCATATTTCCTAAATAGAAGAACAGCCAGCAATAACAAATTGTGATCAGTGCATTATTTATTAGAACTATGATATAGAAACAATTTGTAGAGACTGCATAGACATTTTTAGATGTCCACTGCTTTTTCATTAACACTTGGACACAGATTATTCATAAATATTAGAGAAGGTGAACACACCAGATTTACACTAAAATTACCCTGCCTTTGACCAGCTCTAGAAGTTCCTACTGCAGAAAAAAAAACTTTTTTTGCTTATATCCTTGCAGCAATTAAAATGGTTGGAAAACTTGTACCATAATTTCCCTGAGGAAGGTAGCTAGCTAGCCAAATAAAACTATCATGTATGTGGCAGGTTTATTTTTTTTAATGGATAAAAAATACCCATTCAAGGGATCATTTACTAGGAATGAATATTGCTGAAGTGTTTTGGAAATAGTTTATATTAGGAGAACAACAAAAAAGTTTACCATTTTCGCAGTATTAACTATTGGGAATCTGGGTCTTATGGTGCTGGGCTCCCTGCACAGACTCTAGAGAAGCCATCCCACTTCCATACAGCTCACAGAATTTATTCCTCCTACATTAAATATTATCCCTGTAAACATAGAGCTAACTGCTCTTTCATATTTTGCCACATTCACACTCCTTTTGTACAGCTTTTGTTGGGTGCTGCATTTATTTAACTCCTGCTTATCTAATGCCAATGTGACTGTCATTAGGGTTATAAATGCACAAATGCTAGTAGTCATGTGCTTGACGCAAGGTATTGACAAAAATGCCTTAATAAAGTGTACTGCTCTACACTACCCACAGGAACAGCTATGTATTAAGTATGCTACCGCATGATTAGCTACCCATTCAATACTTCTGTTAAATAAAAAGATAACCTGCAGTTTTTCAAATACATTTAAGGTAAGAATAGGATATTGGAAGCAAGATGCTTCCCAAACCAATACAAAAAAAAAAAA
>JAGPOW010000290.1:21043549-21075451 GCA_030014935.1 Caiman crocodilus
AAGTCAGAAGTAATTTTATCACAGGTTAACGCAGCTGCTGGTTTGGACACTAGAGGCATTTCCCCAGGGACAACTAGCAGCAGCACAAATGTTAGTTGTCCCTGGGCACATTTCTGCATGTGCCCTTTGGTACGCAGCAAACTGCTCTGGATTGGGTAGGGGAAGCTGGGGGTTAGCATCTGGGCTGGCCCCAGCAGCCTTACCAGGGGTCCTGGGGGCCTCCTGAGACAGCAGCAGTGGTGATCCAGGGGCATGGAGCCTGCCTGGCAGCTGAAGCGTGGCTCTGGTGGTGTACTCTACAGCCACATGCGCCACCCTGCTTTTTTCTGCTATGCTTTTTTTGTTTTTTTAGATACTGGGATTTCTCGGCATCTAATTTTGTTGCCACACTGCAAATATGCAGTATGGCAAATGGATTCATGAGTACTGTGCATCTTTCATGGCACTTCAAAAGGCTTTGAGGCACCGCAAACCGCACGTTTCCCCTTATGGGGGTGCAGCCTAGGTGAGCAGTCTCGTAGGTGTAGTATTACAGTATTATAGTACTTCATGTTATTCACATTTTCTAAAGCATTTACCCTTATTGTAAGAAGAGGGGTTATTTATGTCCAGTATGCAATGGACATAATAAGGAGTGATCTCTTATTATGTAATGAAGTATTTATATAACAAGAGTTTCCTTTTGAAACAGGGGAATACTTTGAAGGGAGACTTAACCTTTTTGTTTAATTCATAAAGGTATTGATATACAGAAGAAAATAAACAGTCGTTTTCTAAAGCAAATTCAACACTGAGCATCAGCCTCTAGATACCTAGGGATGACTTTGGTTTTGGGGCTTATGACAGAAAAAAAGGATTAATGCAGCCATTCTGACCTATTTAACCTCATAAGCAGATGGTCTACCATGCTCATCATGCAACCCTTGCTGCTTTGGTTAAGCCAGCTCAATATGCTGCTCAATTTAAATACAGTTTCAGATAGCTGTATTTAAGCAGTTTCATGAGGGCCATTTCCAGAAATCACTGGTATTTATATTAATATTATAGCGAGTATTTCCACAATAAACTACTAATTCCCAAAGTACTACCATTTTTCATAAAACTTCTTTGTAACAAGAGCAATTATAACTGGAACAATTATAGCCAGACAGAAAAGAAGAAGCATCTAGTTAATAAGGAAGAACAACTTTTGATACCATCCAGACTGGATAAAAAAACCCTGTCATTTCCCAAGAAACATGCGTTGAGATTCTGGCAGAGAGAATACCACACCTTTATTGTGCAATTCCTTCCTTAAGGAGAGTTTAATATAATGACATTGCAAAATTGAATAATGGCCCAATATCATTTCTCAGACATAAGAGGGTTTTTTAGTAGGAAAAATTAGTGATTTATCTACAGAGACCTAAAAGGTAGACCAGTAGACCAGGCAAATGACCTCCAACTAAAATAAGGATGTGTATCTGAGAAATTACCTAAGAAGCAAAAACTACATTTAAAGTATGCTGGGTAAATTGCCAAGTTTAGACAGGAATCACTTCAAAAGTGCTTGTGAGCTAAGCAAAGCTGATATCATTTTATCTCAGTAATAGATTTTAAGGAAAAAGTGAGAGCATGAGTGTGAGAAAGCATGAGGGCACTCACTTGTGAGAGAGGGTAACACACACATCAAGCTGGTATGGGTTATCTTAATGGGGTGGGTTTTTTTGGTGTAGCTGTAAGCCGACCCATTTTACAGGGTTTTTTAAAAAAACGAATCGTAAAAATGTTATAGACATATTGGCTACTTACAGACGCTAAAACACTGCCACTGTCATCCTAGAGCTTTACTTTAAACTCAGCATGATCCTGTGCCGAGCCCTGTGCGTGACCAGAACAGGCTACAACTTGCCCAACATCTGTATTGGATCCAGTTCACCCAACATCTTAGGCACTTCAGTGGGGCCTTTTTGGCACCTTTAATCTAATAGCAGATTGACTCAGCTTTAGACAAGTGCACTAAAAAGGCCCACTGAAACATCTGATCTATGCACACGCTCTGGAACTAGGTTGTAATAATGCGTTGCTTTTTCCAGTAAAGTATGTGGGTTTTTTTTTTAAACAGCTGCAAGCATTCTTAATGTCTAGATATTATTTTTAAATTGACATTTTAAAGAGGATTTCCACATTGCACTACAAAACAAGGAGAAAAATCACAGGGCAGAAACAAAAATGAGTATGTCATACCTGAGCTGCCACTTCAGCAACTTTGAGGACTGCTTTGGAATCAAATAAGACCTGCCTGCCTCTTCTCTCACAATCCTGGTAAACTATCAGGCGGATCTCATTCAAGTCAAACTCTGAACAGGACCAGCTGTAGATTGCAAATAAAAGTAGGCGTTATAGTACTTTACCAGTGAATGAAGCAACATGAACAAGTGAAAGCAGTGGGTAATCATCAATTGCATCTTTTAGCCAATGTCTGTAGGAACCAACACAAAAATCAGAGAAGTATGGGGCTGGCAGGGATCTCAGAAGTCATCTAGGGTTACATCATCACTATAGTCATACCAGTAGTGATTCTGAGCTAGAATCAAAATATACCTAGACCAGATGTTTGGAAGTTTTAAGAACTAACTAGGACAATGAAGGCAATTCCACAATCTCTCTGGGAAAATTGTTTTAGTACTTAACTATAAAAGAAAAAACTTTATTTTAATATTGGTTTTAAATCTTCTTTGTTGTAAAATTTTCTTGTCTCACTAACATGGACCTGGAAGATCAGTGATCATCTTTTTTACATCTTTCTACATACTGGAAAACTTCCATCTTCTTCCCTCTGTCTTTTTTCTAACCAAATATAGCTGTTCAGCCTTGGGCAGGTCGTATTTTCCCAAGACTCAACTCCTGTGGCTTGCTCCTGGATTCTCCCTCCTTTGCCTATCTCTTACTTAAATGGTACCCAAGGGGATGCAACATTACCAGTGAAGACTAGAGCAGAACAATTATCTTGTGTAGTAGCAGGAGGGTCATAAATAAAGATCTCTCTCAAAATAAGAGTTATCTTTTATGCAACACCATCACAGCATTGACTTAGTGAGTAGGTGGTTGACTAATACTCGAAACCTCTTCTGCCACTTTTTCCACAGTTATTCCCCCATTTTGTATTTGTACATATGATTTCTCCTTCCTAGGGACAGCACTTTGTTTATCTTCACTGAATTTCATCTCTCCCATTTGTCAATATTATTTTGAATTGGGAATCGGTCCTCCAAAGTGCTTACAACTCCTACCTTGCTTGGTGTCACCCACAAAGTTTAAGCATGCCACTATCTAAACCATTAAATAAAACCAGATACATGAGATTCCTGTTGCAGCTGGTTTAGACAGTGAATCATTGATAACTACACGTTGAATACAATATTTCAAATAGCTGTGAACCCATCTTACTGTAATTTCATCCAAAGCCTACTGCCCTAGTTTGTTTATAAGAGTATTATACAGCACTGTGTCAAAGGACAGGATATATCACCTCTACCATTTCTCTTTTATCCAGTAGGCCAGATTTTGTAAGGAACAAGTCATGTCCAACCAATACCATTGCTTATTACCTTACCATTTATTCTACTATCAAAATTAAGCTAACTAGTTTATAATTCATGGATCCTCTTCCCCTGCCCATTATATAGAGATACTGATAAAAGTAACAAAATTAAGCAATATCCAAAAAGGACTAACCGGAAGTATTAACAGCAGAGTATGCTTTGATAAAGTAACACCAAAAATTTGCACACCACATAATTACAAGAGAAAAAATATGCGGAAAGGGCACGGATGAAGGAATAATAGTAGCGGAATTAGTCTTCCTTACATGCTTACTGATTCAATAGTATAGTAATTGTCAAAAGAGTTGCTTGTGCATTTCTGAGATGGGGGAGGGTCTTTTCAGGGCAGTAGTATTTTGCACAACATTACAGAAAGCTGGCACCTAACTATACACTAATAAAGATCAGGAAGAGAAAAAAACATGCATAAGGATATGGAAGCTGTGCTCAAAAACAGGAAAGAGAGCACACGCACTGACACTTGGCAAGGAGAGAGAGACCCACACACCAGTGAAGGTCATAGGTCAAGACTTGCATGAGTGTGAATTAAAGCAACTAAGCTCTTGTAATTAAGGAAATAAAAGAGCAGCAGTGGCATGTTACACTGGAAGTTAAAAATAAACATTTAAAGCAGATCACCTTCAAGACAACAAACATACCATTTTTGTTAAAAAATAGCACTGAAGTGCATTTATTAAAAAGACAACAACCAAGCTGGGTTCAGCAGGTTTTTCCACTGTGCATAAACCCTAAGTCTGGAACTATGCCATCAGAAAAGTAGAGGCCCTCAACTGATTGTTGACTGAAATCTAAACTTTTATCTCAAATAAGCATGTGACACAGTTAAACTATTATTGTCCAAAGTGCAGAGTTAAAATATTTGTCTCTATTTAGAATGCAGGTACTACAGGTTTTTGCAGTTACCATAAAATGGATAACTTTTTTATTGCTGAAAGCTATTGCCTACATTAAAAGATCCACACAGTTTAATAAAATGTAGTTAAGATTATGATCTTAGAAACACAATAGAAAGAATACAGCAAACAATTGGCAAGATGCATTTCCACTAAGGTCAGATTTTTACTAGTGATTTAAAATGCATGATTTACTAGTGATTTAATACACATATTACATGAGAATTACTTCAACTTGGTGCATTAGCAGTTGATGCTTATAAAAATGCAAATTCTAAATAAGCACAGTCCCAGGCACAGCAAGAACTGTAAGGCAAAGGAAATCACATCACTAACTCCATCAATGAGCTCCATCCAAAGAGCTTGGTGTTCACCACTAGCATTACAGTAACCCACGGGTCACGACCCAGAAGTGGGTCACAAGCATATATAAAAGGGTTAAGAACAAACTTTAAAAATAGTGTCTCTTTTAAAGGTAAAAAATTGTGGTTTTCCCCTTGCAAGCTGGCAGAGGTCCAGCTTGCACACTGGGAGGCTGGGGGCAAGGGGCAGCGGGTCAGGAGTGAGGGGCACTGGGTCAGAACTGGCCATCAATGTTTACAAATGGGTCCTGGTATAAAAAAGGTTGAGAACCACTGTACTAGACAATATCTTGCCAACAGACCTACAGAGAACCTGAACGGATCTCAGCAACACATATAAATTTGACAGACCTTGAAACAATAAAGCCCGGCTTCAGAACTTCAATGAGACAGCAGATTCCAGAGTTCAGCATAAAACCAAGCTGGTATTTGACAGTATCGCAATGTTGCTGGCAATACAAATGCCAGTAAAGGAGATGATGCTATTACGTGCTTTCCTAGTTATTAGATTGCACAGTGAAATAGTTAAGATTAGAAAGCTATTAATTTATCTGGTATTACTGCCTCATGATTTTTCATTTGCACACAGAAAAACAAAGTCACAAAGCAAGCGTGAAGAAAATTCAGCAATCAAGTTTCATTTATTAGAAATTCAATTGTGCTTTTAGTTGAAGTAGTTAGGAGTCTTGCCCCTATTCCATCTTGAGTAACAGCACTGAGTTTGAAACCAACACCTTGCAGTTTCAACTGAAACTAAGGTTTATTTCTCCCAAGCTGTCAGATAAAGTTGCATTATATAATTAATCATTGTTGCATCTCCGACAAGGGGACTAGACATTCCTTTCTAATCCCTCAGGCTGTTAGCCTACACCTTGAAGCATGGAGATTTGATTATCCTTATCTGCAGTTACATAATAGTTTTTACTTTAGAGTGTTTTTAGAGCTCAGACAAGAAACTGGAACAACAGATCTGCACTGAAACGGGCTACCCATGAAGTAGCATAGGTAGATGAAGTGCAAGCTGCTCCAGTCCACCTTCAGTGGCACTGTCCTGACCTGGAGAGACCACATCCTGGGGGACAGGGAGAAAGTACAAGTGTTATTAATAGTTGTTCATTTTATGTTACATAACAGACTTCTGTCAAGGCCACACTCATGTTCTACAGAAAAGTGCCTTTGGAAATAGGAATTTTCCTGACTGTGCTGTACAGAGACTAAAGCAAACACACACAAAGTTCATACTATTTATTTGTTGTTTTAATCCATCCTTTCTGAAAAGGCCCAAACTTGCACAATCTTGCAATGAAAACACTCAACTCCTACAAAAGATAATGGGAAGAACAGACAAAGCACCATGCAGGATCAACCATGTGAATGGGCTGGAATCATATTAATCTCCTCTCTCCTAATGTATTTTTAATATACATTTTGGTGACTCTTTGATCTCAGTAGAATCCTGTATCAATCACTTTTGTACTCTGAAGCTGGCTGCTTTTCCTTGGGTTCCCCTTGTGATTAAAAAAAATTAAAATCAATGATCTGCCAAAATACAGGTCTATATATTTTCTGGCTCTTTGAAAAACATGAATCTGAAGCTATTCCTCTGAATTAAGATTTAGTATGCATCTATATAGCATGATTTTTTTCTTTTGAGATGTTTGATAACTTTTTCTTACTTTGCTGGTGTCTGGCATTAGAATAGATTTAAACTAATATAATTTTTATTAACTGATTTTAGCATGTGGCCTAGTACGTTGTGAGCAGTTGATCTTGGGGTGTTGATAACAGACACACACACACACACGTGTGCACACATATAACAGAGCTAAAATATTTGTCTCTACTTAAAATGCAGGTAGCACAGGTTTTGACAGTTACCATAAAATAAATAACTTTTTTATTGTGAAAGCTATTGCCCAAACTAAATGTTAAAAAGCCACACAACTTAATACAATTTAGTTAAGATTATGAATTTTGAAAGGCAGAGGGAACACAGTAAACAATTTGCAAGAGACATTTCCACTAATGTCGGATTTTTACTAGTGAATTAAAATGCATTTATATTACATTAAAATTACTTCAGCTTGGTGCCTTAGCAGTTGATGCTCTGTATACACCCACATTCACATACATAGTCACACCCACCCTCTGGTCTTGTTACCATCCTATGGAATCTATCACAAGGCACAAGACTATCAGATGACTGAGTTTCCCCACACACCCTTCCACAAAAGCTGACTGAGCAAACTGACTGCTGTATTCCCACCCTTTGCTGTTCAGAGTGGTTTACACTGTGTACGGATTCAAAGCCTTTTTTTTTTCACCCCCTCCCTCCCCCCCCACCATAAAGATACTAATATATTTTAACAATTGGTCTAGGAAACTGTGTATGTCACCTTTTCAAAACCTGATTATGCTTACAAGTCATATCACCCAGGAAGCTAAAGAACAGTAGAAAATCCAGGAGTCAGAAATGATACTCATAAGCAAAGTCACATATCTGTTTCCTCATTAGAATTAGGTTAAAAAAATCCTTCATTCCAAATAGCAGACACGCTGATTTCTGTTCCATTTATTCAAAACACTCCTTTGGTTATAGAGAAGGGAGCATGAACTGCACGTAAGGAGACTTTTTTTGCTGAAATAAAACATTTTTCCTCTGCATTTTACGAATCTTACATTAACTTCTTGACATAAGTATTTATCAATTGCAATTTCACTTTCCACTTGTGTATCGCTTCTTCAGTGTACATTGATAGAAAAAAGTTATCAATTACTTTAGAAAGTTTCAAAGACAGCTGAAGATCTATGAAAACCTAAGATGCTATTAATATATGGCATTTAATATGGACCCAACATTGAAAGATTCACAGTCCGCTTCAGTCTAAATGGCAATCAGAAGGTTGCGATTATCTAGAGGCCTGAAATCAGCAGTGGGCTTTCAAAACATCAGCTCCTGAAGAAGGGAGTCATCTCATCACTGAACTCTGAGTTCTCCTTTTGCAAGCAAAGCCTTCAAGCTCACCTTTATAAAAAGGCATTTACTGTAAAATATGAGTGTACTCTAACTGAGCAGTGAGGTATGTGTTTAGGTATAAGAGTATTTCACTTTGCATTAACACATTTGGGAAGAAGTATAAACATAAGTTTTAATGTAGCAAATACAGTGCAAGTTATTTGGCTGGAGGCAGAAGTTTCAAGAAAAAAATTTCAAACATCTTAAAAAAGGCAGATGTTACCATTTACATTAATCATGGCAGACAAGGACAAAGCCCCAGAGAGCTGATAGGTAGTAATGTACAAGAACAATACTGTTGAGACTACTTTGCCAAAAAAAAAATAAAATAAATCAAACATCATTGAATAAAACCCCCCATTACTAAGAAGTTACAGCCCAACAGTATCCAGACTGAACATGAGTTTGAGATAACCAAGATGTTTTGAGTCTGGAGAAGGTTTGGCAAACAAACTAATATGTCTGTCCTCTCACCCCTAAATTTCATAACTTTCTTGCACATTGATCAATTAATTGATTGATCTGGGAGAAACTGAAAAGGAATAGAAATAGAACTTACAGAAAGGAAGTGGTTTCAGCTGCAGACACATACCTTTCTTTCTATGCCTTACAAATTAAAAGGTCTGTCCCAGCAATCATCATTCAGAACTCAATTTGCATTTACATACAAACCTGTATACGCATGTGGTTTTAACAACTGACAAACAAGGAGGAATGGCTGCAGTGTCATTAATTCTCTGCTCAATAAAAATTTCTGTATCTGAAGCACTGTTCTGCATTCATCAACACTACAGCCTTTTAGGCATATGGATCCATTTCTAGTATTAGTCAAGCTAAAACACAAGTTCTTTCTGAAAATTATTTAAAAAAATTGTATCTGTGTACCTGGTCTGCAGCAATTTAGTGCCAGTGCTCATGCGACTGGTGCTATATTCTTCCAAAGATCTTTTGGTCTTTTTATCCAATCCTGTGTTAGGCAAGTTATTTCCAAATGAGCTAGCAGCATCATTACCACTCCTTGCTCTGTCTGTTTGCCCTCCTGTGCTGTTCGCTGTTTTTGAAGTGCCTCCACACATTTTCTTAGCTGAGCTGTGCTCTCTCAAAGCTTCTTTAAAATACTGAACACGGGTTGAAGAGATACAGCTTCAAGTGAGTTTCTTCACTATGATTCAACATGCAGACAATCATTTCCACCCCCCACAACAACTCTGTTTGTGGGGGGGGGGGGAGAATAAAAGCAAAACAAAAACTACACAGGTAGGTCTTCTGTAGCAATCTGCTGGATATTTTATTTTAAGAAAAAAAGTAGCATCTCTAAATAAACTGTAAAATTACAATTGAGGGAGATAATTGCATTTAATATCTTGCAATATATATCCCCAGGAGAAGCCTTAAACTCAAATTTCAAATACCAAAAACCATCCAAGCTTCTGTCCTCCTGCTTTTGAGTTTTTTCCATTAAGCCTGGTGCAGATCTGTTGGCAGATACAGCAGCTAATATTGACTTTAGCTACCTTTGTTTCCTGGTATGCGATTAGGTAGCTGGCAATTATTTGGTCACAAGACTGAACCATATGGCCTCTGAAAAGAGTGCATACTTGCTTTTGCACTGACTCGCCCTTAGTTGCAAGGTTGTTCTAACACTGGCTACAACACCCTGTTAATGGCTCTCATGTGAGCAAGTATCATCTGACAACTCTTAGCAACCTTCCCTGGCTCAGCACCACACTTCAAATACAAATAGGAATCTGTCATCAGCAGTATATGCTTATCAGTGAAGAATGATTAACATTAGGAAACACCCCAGAAATTTTGCACTGTAATGATTCTACTCTTGAAGGTAAACAGCATGTTCTCAGCTAAAAAAATGAGATTGCTTTAACAATAAACCTTTCACACAGTGGAAGGTAAACCTGTCTACAGATCACAATCAATAATAAGATCTAGTGGATATACAGAGAGGTAATGTTTCCCTTTTACACTGCCTGAATGTGTCCCTAAAAATCTTTTTTGGTTCCGAAGCATTACATAAAAGTGGTAAAAATGAAAAATGGTAGGAATACAACTAGGAGGGACCAAGAACAGCAAGGATGCCACCAGCTGATCTTTACGTTTCTCCCCCAAATTCCCCTGCACATACACACACAAAAAAAAATAGCAAACATTCACTTAAACCATTCCAATACAATGTTAACACCTGGTGCTACGATGACTATCCATCTCCAATCCATCTAAGATACACCACTTCATGATGTCATTATGTCAGTCTTTCTGAATAAAATTAATTCCAATAGCCATAAAGGTGAGATAAGTATGGACATCTTAAAAGAATTGTATGGAAGTGGGGGGAGGGGAAGAAATAGAAAAGAAACCCTCAGACTGATGCACAGACAGTGCAAAGTAAAGGCAAGACTCCTGGCCTCCAGATACAATCCATTGAGAAAAGGAGTTTAGTTATTCTTTTCACCAAGATATCCGACAGCATGTCACCTACTCTATTTGTAAGTGACTTCTAACTCTAGTTAAAGATCTCCCAGCTTTTTAAAGCAACAGCTGAAATGACTGTCTACTTGTTTGGTTATGATAAACTATCAATCCCAAATGTAATTTCCTTTGTTTTTAAATTGCACAGTTCATTATGTTTCAGCATTATGATAAAAATCTAATTGGGAAGGCTTTAACTGTCTACATAAAATGAAAGCTATCCACCAAAATCCAGACATTATTACCAATGTCACTTTCAGTACATTGAAGATGCTTCACTTCCATGTCTCTAGCAGAATGTTCTTTCCCACATGAGCCTTAACAGGTCTCACTATCTTGTCTTTTAGGCAAGCAGAAACTTTCATAATCAAACATTCTTGCCAAACCAGTGAGCATAACACTGAAGGACACTCAGCGCGTCTACATGTGCAATTAATGTGCCTGAATTTTCTGCACAGAAAACTCAGGCACATAAAAGAGCTCCCTGGCACATATCTACATGCGTGCCCTTGTTGGGAGCAAATTGATCCCCACAAGAGCAAGATTGGGCTGCTCCTGCCCTGCTCTTTCCTTCTGCAGCTGTCCCAGCTTGGTGAGCAGTTCTGTCCCAGCCAGGGGGAGATCAGGCTGCCCAAGCTGTGGGGGAAGGGGAGGGAGAACTGTTTTGCCTGGGCAGGCAGCTGCCTCCCAGCCAGGTAGAAATTGGGACAGATCTCCATCTCCACGTGGTTGGTAGGTAGTGCCCCATCAAGCTGGGACATGCTTCCTGCCCCTATGACCCCCTGCTGACTAGGAGCAGTTTGCTCCTGGTCAGTATCTACACATGCAGTATGGTGCATTAGTTCATGTGCCATTTTTCTAGTACCTGTATTTACAGGTACTAGCAAATGGTACATTAGACTAAAATACTGTGCAGTAATTACTGCATGTATGTAGGCAGTGACATTTAGTCTATGGCATATTAGTCTAATGGTAGTAAAGCACCTCATGTAGATGCAGCCACTGATTCCAATTTGGTTTACTAGCTACAGCCTCCTTCCTCTTCATTATATACTACTCCAAGTTGACTGGCTCTTTGAAAAATGAAGCACCAAAAAACCCCAATAGCGTTGAGAAGCAAAAAATAAATTCTCCGTATGTAAACCAATACAAAAAAAGATGACAGCTAGATTCCACTTCAGCTCTAAAGATGTGATTTCTGCCATCTAATTTGTTGAATGATTAAAAAATGAGACTTGAACACAGGACCTCGTTTGCTCTTTAACTATAAATATTTTCCAAGATACTTCTCTCCCTATTTATCTCAAACACATTAAGTTCTGACCTCTCAGTTGCAGCCTTTTTTTTTTAAACTTACTCAAAATTGTTCTAGCATGGTGAAGCAATGTTCAACCTCAGTTCAGCCTATGTAATCCACTTCATTTAAATTTGCTATGCTGTTACCTGCTCCACACAATTTAGACAATATCCACTGCACATTAATCATTCCACAGAAGAACAGTTCTATGATTTACACTGCTTCTCTAACTGTAGATTTTCATGTGCCATTATGGAGAAAGTTCTTGACACAAGGCCAGACATCAAACCATCTTAAAGAAAAAGTTAAGTTTGAAAAAGCAAGGTTTGTACTTTATAAAACAAAACACTAAGCACTCCAGATAAACCTAAGTACATCTCTTTGAGACCATTTGCTTAATACAAGCCACAGCCAAAATGCGGGGCAAGACAAAATATATAGAATCTTTGCCAGATTACCTGAAATACTCTTTAAATTGCTAAAAAAGCAGTATCCTCGAGTCAAAGAAAAACCTAACTATGGGATGCAAAGACAGGAAAGAACAAACACAGCTCATTTTTCCGCACAGAGCTAAACATTACCATAGAGTATACGCATCAGTTTTGGCTCTGAAGTGACAAGAGACAGCATAAATAGCAAACTAGTGTTTCACAAACTTGGCCAATTTCTCCTTCAACATTTTTTTGTATGTAGATTCCAAAATCTCCTGAAGATTAAAATAATCCCAATATCATGCAAAATATTAGTTTAAATAGTCCTGGATGAGTCACAGAAGTAGAGTGCTTCTAGCAACATTCCCAATAATGAAATTCCTTGCCAGAAACAGAAAAGCAAAAAGAGACTGAAACTAAGGCTGGCTGTGTTTGTATTGAAAATAAAGCCCACATTTTTTCCATACTAAGAGAATATGGGCTTTTTTAGCGGTAAAAATTTTTACTAGCCAAAACCTTAAAAGAAAATGAGCCAACAAATGTTTAGTCAAGTAGGTTAATTACAGTTGAATCCTTAGCCTAATCTTTCATGGACTAAACAAAACTACATATAAGCAGGCACAACTTCCTTTAGCCAAACAAAGCTCTGATCCATCTCTCAAATCAAGGAGATGAAGTTCTCCCTGCAGCCTTTACCACTTACTAAATCTTGCTTTATCATTAAAGTACTTCTCAGATTTTAGTTCCCAAGCAAAACCAACCAGTGTTCCCCCCAAAAATGCATGTTTTTGTTTATTATTTTGCAAAATAAGGATACCAAAGACAACAAAGCACACCTCCAGTAACTAAACTGAGCCTTTGACCTCTGAACAACAATTTCAGGTTTGGCCAGACACCAGCCGCCCCCCCCCAAGCAGGCAGTACTCGTTTCATCATCTCTGCTGAGCATTCTGAAGTACGGTGCACTGTCACAATCAGCAGGAGAGCTCCACCTCCTCCCATATTCTGCTTTGTGTCTCAGCTAACGCATCATTCACATGTCACTTGTTCCAGACAGAATCATGTGATCGGGCCGGCTTCCAAGAACACAGCTACTAAATAAAGACGCTGCCAAGGCACGTCTGAGAACGGCTTTTGCCAGAAAATGAAAGGAACAGAAATCTCTTATCCTACCAGTTTTCCTGCCTATGCCTGTAATCTTACCACTTAGTGGAGCAGTATAACACTAAGAATAAAACCAGACACCATACTTTTAATGGAGGACAGTTCTGGACAGTGCAGGAAAAATTAGTATTCTTACAACTGGACTAGTTCCTGTTTGCTTATTTATTTATTTTAAAATAAGAAAATGCCAACTGGTCTCAGAAACAAAGATCCCCTAGGTAAGTGATTCTCAGGTTTTTTTTGTACCAGGATTCATTTGTAAACATCAATGGCCAGTCCGGACCCAGTGCCTCTCACTCCTAATCAACTGCCCCTCTGTCCCCTAGTGTGGGGCAGGGGGTGGGTGTGTATGGGGCAGGGGCATGGGGGGCCCCTAGCAGCCCCTCGCCAGCTAGAACCCTGCCCGCCTGCAAGGGAAAACCCACAGCTTCCTATGTTTTTGTGCTTTAAAAGGAGAATCTATTTTTTAAAAGTTTGTTTGTGACCCTTTCATATTATTCTTGTGACCCACTTTTGGGTCGCAACCCACAGGTTGAGAAACGCTGCCCTAGGGTCATTTGGCAGGCTAACACATGTCTTTACACCATACCCCAAGGCTGGCATCCTGACACACAAACCCACTTGCCCCTTCCTGCTCTTTTTTCCTCAGAGATATGGCCTATTCTTTAACTCACTTGTAGCCTCGTAGATTTAAAAAAATCCTATACATAAAATGGCAAATAACACACCCATCAGTCTTTGGTATATGAGATGCAGATCAGTAGGATCCATGAAAACAGGGGATTGCTCAGGGCCATAGGTGATATGTAAGGGGGGTACGGGGGGGCATGCCCCCCAAGAGTACTGGTGCCCCCCCCCGACAGTGAGTGCTTTGGTTGGTAGGGGGGCACTGAAATCAGCTCCGCTGGCTGCACATTGACTGAGGCAGAAGTGCTGCTGAGCCCCTCGGTTGTGCCCCACTAGTGCCCCCTCAGATCTGGGAGGTACCAGTTGCCTATGCTCAGGGTTCAATAAAAGATTGCTTTGGTCAACACAGAAATGGTTGATTTTTCAAATATATTTTACCCACATTTTTATTTGGCTCAAAATGAAGTGCTTTGTTTTGAATTAAGATGTTCACTATTTTCTAAACACAAAGTTTGCAAGCACAGGACTGGATTGACAAGGGAACTTGGGGGGAAAAAATCACAAATGACAAAGGAGGCACTAATTCCTTCCCCTAAACTCTAGTACTCAGTGGTTGGAGGCATACTGTCCTGGGATATGGGACATTGATTTAAATCTGCTCCGGTCTTAATCATGAGATGCCCTATGGTGTTCTGGAGACAGCTGCTCCTTCCAAGTGAGACAGTTTCTTCCACTGAAGGATACAAAGCTGCCTTTTCCCAAGAAATAAATTATAAAACAAAAAAGATTCAGCTATCTCTACTGACAAGCTCCAACTTTTACTGACTTCAAAATGCTTTTGAAGACACTGAAGTAACCAATCACAAGACTTTTTAAAAACCAAAGTGCTCAAGAACTAAGCTTGCGCTCACTAGTGAAACAATTTAAGGTTATGCATTTTATTTTTAGAAAAACCACCAGTTGCACCTAAAACAGAAGCACTGAATGCAGATGCTTTGGTGCTTGCCACATGAGGAAAAAAACCCCCAAACACCTGACTTTTGGAGAAAAAGTAAACAGTAATGTGTGACACTAATCAAATCAATAAGTTGTTGGTGAAATCTGTCCCTAGGAAGTTTCCCCTCCTTGGGAACTAGTGTTGGTGAAGCAGTTAGGCAAAAACTTTTTGTCAGGATATGCTGAACAAGTTTGTGTTCTTTTCCTGAAGGTAGAAAAGACCAGGTACGTACAAACTGCAAGCCAACCATTAGCAGATGAAGGAAAGGAAGACATGAGAAATGGAGTTTAATATAATGTGTTTAATGCTCACAAACCCTTAGTGGCAGGAGGGCAGGTAAAGAAAAAAAGTGCCACACCTAATAAGAAGCTACACTTAACCAATCCAAAAACTACTGCAGCACTAATAGCAACAGTCCACTGCCAGAGTGGAGATGAATGCCAGGAAATCCTGACTCAGATGAATTAAGTGATAACTGTAGGCGGATATAGCGTCAATCCCAGTGTTTTCCCCAGCTATAGCCAGAGATGTGTTTCATTTCTCTTGATGGTAGTACAACAGTTTGCCTATTACACACAACACATTCTTTAACCCTTTCATACAGAGGACTAGTAATACCTTTCCAATAACAAATTTCTGAAACTTATTCTTTATCTTCACAAGTTCAAGGGCACAATAGGGAAGAAATTTCAGTTACTACAGTACTTCATAAAAAGATACAGGGTAATTATTACCAATTTATTTGTAATGAAAAATATGACAACTTTGCAACAGACTGGTTGCAAGAGACTAGTGTGGCTGGAACTGGCTTCATTAGGGCTGGAAAGGAGCTCAAGAGGTCCTCTAGTCCAGGAGCTCCCAAGCTATAGTATACATTCCCCTAGGGGTATGCAAGATATCTCTGGTGGGTGCGTGGGACAAACTGTGTAATGGTGGCTTTCATTTTCATTATAATTGACATTTCAGGGGTTAAAATAAAATGCCTGCTGGTAGGGGTATGAAGGCAACTGGTAAATCTGGAAGAGGCTACACAGAGTAAGGAAAAGTTTGGGAACCTATATGCTCTAGTCCAACCCCTTGCTAAAAGCAGGATCACTCCCGACTGAACTTGGATTCATGAAAGTACGTTCATGCTCTCTCTCATTTAATTACTCCATAAAGGTGAACATCTACCCTGCCTTCTAAATCATCCCAGTCAACTGTCTAATCTAGTCTTAAAAAGGACAGATTCAGCAACCTCTCTAGGCTGCTTGTTCCAATGCTTGATCACCAAGGATTCTGGTTTTCTCTGATAAAAAAACGCCAATTTTTGGATTAAAAAAAAAGTAACCCAAAAATCTACATTTCTTCCCATGATTAAAATGAAACCCCAGTAATATATCTTTATTAGGATCCCTGCTAATCACCCTCGTAATGAGAAAGTTCTTCCTAATATCCAACTCAAGTTTCCCTCGTTGCAACTGCCCCGTGCAGTCAGAGCTACTTCCATTCTCATTCTAACTATCTTTCAGGTATTTGAGGACTGTTAACAAATCTTCACCTTAGTCCCAGGTACTTTGAGCTCTTCTTCATAAATCATTTTTGCTGCTTCCCACTGGACTGTTTCTAATATCTCTACATCTTTCTTGAAGTAGCCTGCAAGTTTTAGGCATGACATCTGGATGAAAACACTGTATGTTCCCTTAGTTTACTATGAGAACATCATAGAAATGTCAAAAGCATTGGCAAAAAATCAAGGATACTGGCCCAGTTTCCAATCTATTACATGGGGCCCAAACTAAATTCAATCATCATGTTTCAATACAGACTAATTCTAATCCTAGTTTAAATGAAAACATAACATCTGATTAAGAAGCAATAACTTTACTTTCAACTAAAACACGCTCAAATGTACAATACATACTGCAGTTCAAAACTACATACATAACGTGAATCAGGAACACTATTATATGCTAACGAAAGGTTATACAAATCCCTGATTGCAACTCAAATTAATGATTCAGACTTCTGGCATGGTACTTTGAAGTGTCAGGAGAAGTATCTGTATACATGGATCTTAGGAGATGAACTGATGATTTTTATATATAAAAGAAATAATCTTAGAGGCATTTAAGTTCGTATATGTCTAGATGGGCCAGGTGACACTGGCTTCTCGCTTGTAGCTGGGTCAGAAAAGGTGCCTTTAGAATGATCCAGGACAGCATCTCAGTGAACACATTTTTCACTATAAAGCAGTGGTTCTTAACCTTTCTATCCTTGAGGCACCCTTCTGTAGCCTCAAGGGACCCCTCAGAAAAGGTTCATGTCAGCTTTGAAATTTTCACTTTTGACTACAGAAAAGTAATAGAAGAATTCTTTTGTTACAAAGAAATAGGAAACCTCACAGCTGGTCAGAATGTTTTAATCACCATTAATTCCCATTTGAAATCTCTGGGTTTGTCTTGAGAATCAAAGATCTCGAGTTCCAAGTTTCTGCTGACTGAAAAAAATTTGCCCAGATTGACCAAACCTGCTTTGCATCATTATAATTTTAACACTTGAGTAATATAAAATAGAAAATTACTTAGTTTAAGTCCCCTACTTAATGCACCTATGTTAGGATCATTCCTTTATGTGGTTGGAACAAAGTTTTACTCATAGGTGCAGATTATCCTTAACACTCCATGCAACTTCATTTTACAAAAAGAAAAATAAGAAAGATGAAGTACGAGTAATTTGACCCCTTGTTTTAACTTCAGGTACAATCATATGAGTTTAAGAAAAAAAATCTATTTGCAGCTTCAACATCCTACTTTCCCATTTTCTTCTCAGCTGTACTGCTAGCTGCCTGATGGTTCTGTCAGTAAAAACTAACTCTCCATAGGTATTTTATAGTTACAGTGAGTTGTTTTATTTTTCTTCTTTAGGTAGAATTAACCAATTTCACTGCATATGCTACTTGCCTAACTCTATACAAGCTGTTTCCTGTTCAATGCCCATAAAATTATGTGGGAAGCCCACTAGTTCTTTGAAAAATTCTGAGGTAGACAGCACCAACAACAGACAGATAAACAGATAGATTTAAGTACAACCTTGAGTCTCCCAAGCACTGAACTTATTGATTCAGAAACTAATGTCTAAAACTGCTTTAAAGCCTTGTACCAAATGTTATTTGTGCCCACAGATGTGATTGATACGTCCTTTTAATGCTTGTTAAAATACAAACTGATACTTTCACAAGTTACTGGAGAGCAGGTTTAGGTTGGACATTAGGTGTGACCCTGGCACTCGTTTCCTGCCAATTGGCGGGGGGTCAGACTAGATGGCCTGCTCTAGGCCCCTTCTGACCCTAGGTACTATGATACTATGACTTCCGCAGCTCCATTATCTGACTTCAATGTAAACTAGGCTACAGCCAAACTAAAATGAGGACAGCTGAAACAGTTTCAGACATGTTTGCTTAAGGCAGTGATTCTCAACTAAAGTAACTTGAGATCTTTTTAGGTGCGCTAGAGGGTGCCATGCAATGTCACCACTGCTGAGTGTGCAAATATGATTCACAAGATAAATCTAGAGATTTCAGATAGGAATCCACAGGGTCAAAAATATTCTGACCTATTGTGAGTTTTTCGCGTTCTTTGCAAAAGAAGAATTGCTGTATTATTTTTCAATAGTCAAAAGACACATGAAAACTAAAAGCTGGCATTTTCTCAGGGACACCCTAAGCCTAACGTGGTTGATATCCACTGGCTTAAGGTGATCAAAAAATCTTTGTAATTCTTTTTAGGATGGAGGCCAACTCAGCTGAGCTCACATGATTAGAGAATCACACTCCCTTTCTATCAATCAAAAAGGGCCTTGGTATTCTCGTGTTTAAGATAAGCATCTGTAAAGTCATCTCTGTTCAGACCCTAGGTAATAATCAGAGTAGAATCAGATTTATTCTAAAATTGTTTTCAGAAATTCCTAGTTTTGTCAGCTGGTCCCAATTCCTAGTTTTGTTTGAAAAAGGTGGTTGTGTGTGTTCAACCCCAGCACTCCCAACACTCTGTCTCTTTATAGCCCCACAAGTTAATTACGTGGTCCCAAAGCAGTGACTCCTAGTATGCCAGCAGTCTGCTGTGAAAGACTAACCCAGGGTCATCCAATAAAGAAGCCATCTAAGGGTATGGGCAAACCCACTCTTAGATGGTTTAAACAGGAGAAGGGAAACTGCTGCTGCTCTGGAGCTTACATCAGCTGCTATGCTGATGTATGCTGTAACTGAGTGAAGTTTCAGCAATAAAAGCTAAATCAGGGGTCAGCAATATTTTTGGGCAGACAGCCAAAAATACCTGCACCCTCAATTTGTAAGGTGCTGGCACGCCGGAGGGGGGGTGGCAGGGGAGCCTCAAGAGGCCCTATCTTTGTTATGGTAGCACGGTCCTGGCCCCTTCTCTACCATCTGCTCTGAGGCATGCAAGCAAAATGCCTGTGTGCGCCATGCTCTGGCACCCTTGCCAGGGTTCACTTACCCTGAGCTAAATGTTCCAATGTTTAACCCTGGCTAACCCAATCAGGATCCAAGTTGGAAATGGTTTTGCTATATTTGTATTGCTACAGAAACATGCAGATGCAAGAGTATTGATATTAAAGGATTAGCCAATTGCCTGTCAGGAATGGCGGAGGGGGGGAGGAGGGAGGGAGTATGGTTGGACAGAGCCCCGTGCCTGCTCTCCCCCAGCATCTGGGCCTGCTCCCCCTTTATCTCCTGCTGCTTTCAGTCCTGGCCTGCTCCCCCACTTCCCACTGCAACAAAGCCAGCTCTGGTGGCCTCACCACCCCCCATGCAGGGTGGTGAGGCCACCCTGTTCTACAGGGTAGATCAGGGATCCCTGATCTACAGGGATCAGGGCAGGGGGGTGGGGGGGTGAGGCCAGCACTGTTCCATCTGCTCCGTTGTTCCCACCTCCAGGAAGCAGGGCGTGGACGAGACCAACTGTACTGGTCTCGGCCCGCCCTCCGTTCCGTGTCCCCACCATCATGGCGGTGCTCCAACATGCTGCGTGTTCCTGTGTGAACGTTTGTATAAACGCAAATGGAGTGTGACAGACAGGCTTAGGCTTGTATAGTATGAGAATGCTCATACAAACTGATAATGCAGTTGTTACACCTGCCTTCAGAGTCTGAGGTGAGAACACCCGATAGAAATTGAGAAGCTGGTTTTTGGAGACATTTGTTTTTAATAAATCCCAGTAACTAGGAACTATCCAATAAGACAAGTGAGTCAGGAAAAGGAAGAATACAAGACTATTTTGTATTTCTTATACTGCCTCCAAACTAGAAATCCAAATGATAGCATTCAGCCTCTTAGCATCTGTGCAGTTTGTCTACCTCACATGAGTGTTGCAAGGCTGATTTCACATGTGTGAATCCTCACTGGAGTATGGAAACAGATGTCACATAAACAGAGTATTGGAGTATGGAAATAGATTCATCACCTTATGGCCACCTTAAAAGTTTCTATAGCAGCACAAAGTAAAACCAAATAGACATCCATACCCTTTGACATGCCACAAATGGCAGAGGCAGTAATGCTGTACTTGCCCAACTATAAGATGACCACCCCCAACAAAAATTAGATTCTATATATGGAAAAATATATACATTTGTTATAATTTTCCAGGTATAGAATCTAAGTATTGGAAGGTAGTTTTCAATCTTTCCCAACTGCTACAGCAGGGAAAACAGTGGCTGGAGTGGGGGGGAAAAAGGGGCGGAGGACCAAGTCAAAATGGCCCGATTGCCCTTTGTCCCACCCACTTCTCCCTATGGTCTTCCTGCCCCCACCCTTGCACCCCTCCAGCCCCAGGTCCCTACAACCTTTGCCCCTCTATCTGTTCCTCCTTCCCATCTGTGCCTCTGCCACCTCCCTCTCTCCCTTACTGTCAGACACTGCTCCACCCCAGAGAGCATAGCATGTGGAAGCCCATTCCTTGCCTGGATATGCAGCAGTGTCAGTGCTGCTGACTGGCTGGGCAAAGGAAGGAGTTTTCATGGGCTCCTGCCCAGGAGAGACTCTAGCCCCAGTTGGAGCTGAGCTGCCCCTGCCAGTAAAGGGGAGGAAAAGGGATGGGTGGGGCTAGAAGCTGCAGAGGGGAAGTGGAAGAGGGGGACAGGAGACTGCTGCAGGTCTGACTCTGGCCCTGACCTGGGCTCAGAGCCAGAGCCAGAGCAGCTGCCTGCTCCTGCCTCCACTTCATATGTGAACATAAAATGAGGGGCTTCCTCCCCACACACACTGATCAGCAGGGGAAAAAAAACCAAACTTGCTTTATATTAGAGTAAATATGGTAATTGATGTCACTCTGCTGCAACAAACACCTATTTGCTTTATGGTGAAAAAGTACAGACAGTCCACAGAATTGCCCAGCCCTCCCCAACTGCCCCGGGCAGGCACTCTCGGCACTTAGTTCTGCATGCCCTAGAAAATTTCAGCCCAGGATTGGGCTCTCAAAGTCTCAGGAACACCAGCCGGGCTTTCCCTGCTTTCAGAGACATGTCCCAGGATCTCCAGGTCACAGCCATGGAAGTAAGGAAAGTTAGCGTTCCCTGTTTCCAGAGATGCACCCTGACTATTTCTGTACCCATCTCTTGAAGTAGGTCATCCAAGATCAAAGGGTGGGACAATGGGTGATGTGCGTTTGCTTGCTAAAGTTGATCCGCTGTGCTGGGACACATCCTGGAGCAGTTCATGCCCGTCATTTGATGACATCCATTTCTGTAGCCTTAGTGTGTTGGAAGGAAGAAGCTCCCAAATACCATATATTTTAATTAATGTGCAGGTGCCCAAGCTGTAGGTTTTAATTCTCACAGTGCAAGTTTGATTTAACTGCAAGCTCTCTTCGGTACCAGGGAAAACAGGAGGAACTGCTAATGGTAGTAAAAGAACTTTTTATCCAGGAAACTTTAAGATTGTGGATAAGAGGGGGTAAAAACAGACATGGGATTTCTCCAGGGACATAGCTTTTTATTCTGGAATTTTATAGACTTACAAGTACATAGCCCCACTTTAAGTACCACTTAAAGAGGTCCAGATACACCACTACTCCAAAATCAGGGCTAATTTAAGTTGATTACCATTCAAGCAGTATCTGCAATAGACTGCCCCATGTTTGTGATGCCAAACAAAACCTGGGATAATCAGACCTAGGATAAACCCAATGTCTGTTTTTACTAGGTAATAAGTTTGTCCTAGGTAATTGCAAAGTGCATCTGTTCGGGTATCAGAGGACTGCATCACTGAATCGATAGCAGAAAAGCACCACTTCATTCAGCTGCTCACTAAACCGTGATTAGAAGGGCAATGTGTGTACATGCTAATCCTAGAATATTTTTATTCCACGACAAAACACAGGCACAATTTATCCAGGGAAAAATGCAACATCTGTTCCTAGCCCAAGTGAAGCAGTTAACTCCACAATATTTTTCCCTTCACTCTGTACCGTAATCTGCTTTGTCACTTAGCACTCCTATATAAAAATATTACTATGGTATTTGTGCAAAAAAATTGTAAGAATGAAACAGAGTACCACTATGTGGACATAATGAGGAGAAAAGACATGCAACTAGAAAAAAATAGAAGAGTTAGAGACTGTACAGAGGACAACAAGTATGATCAGTTGAATGGAGGAGTTTCCATGATAAGACACTAAAGAGGCTGGGTTAATTCAGTTTAGGAAAAAAAAAAAAGAGATGCTGGAGGCAAGGACATAAGGGCTTACAAAATACTAAATAGTGAAGATAAAGAAAATAAGGATTATCTATTTACCATCTCTTACAATACAAGGACTAGGAGGTCATAAAATGAAACTAATAGGTATTAAGTTTAAAACTAACAAAAGAAAGTTCTTTTTTTTCCCCACAGTGAATGTAATTAAAGTGTGGAACTGACTGTCACAAGATGCTGTGGAAGCTGACAATTTAACCAGATCCAAAAAGGGATCTGAAAAATTCTTGAAGTAAAGGGGTAGAGTTAAGGCTTCTAAATCAGAACTTCTGGACCTTAAATGCTGGATGCTGCAAGTGGGAGGGGAACATGTAAAAACACTGGTCATATCCTATTCACTCTCCCTTTTAGCATCCACTCTCTGTCACTGTGACACAGGCTATTTGGTTAAGATAGACCTATGGTCTGACTCTGATCTAATAACTGGCAGTTTTTATGCATGACTGAGGTTGTAGTTGAAGAATAATCTCTTGCTCCACATGTAATCTGCTTTAGATGCAAAGCTAGGCTCAGTTTATTTACTAGTGTATCGCCATCAGTCACATATGATGGGAAATGTCCAGAAGGGACATAGCCAGACAAATGCCTGACTTTCTAGCTTCACAGAGACCTCATCTTGTCATATGCATTCTCCCAACAACTGTCTTTCATGTGCTACCCCTGGTGCTAGTCCCTTGTTATCCTCACTTTTCACACACATCTGAACTCTTGAGGGCCTTTCTACATCTCTTTTCTATGCACTTTATCTCCCAAACTCACTTTTGGTCATTAACTTAACTGGTTCATAACTTTCACTATTTAATCAAACTTGTCTATGTATAAAAGAAAAATATTTAGACATTACAGACATTTTATACATAAGAGTTGAGTATTCTTCCCATAGCTCTTTGCCTATGTACCATATAATAAATAATTACCACATTTACCTGAAACTAAGACAACTTCACAGTTAAAGACAACCCCAAAATATTTGGATTCTAAAAATGCAAAATGTATAAATGTGTTATAATTTTTCATGTATAGACTCTAATTATGTAACTCCACCCCCCCACCCACTTCAATGGGGCAAGTAATAGCAGGGGTGCAAGCAAGTAAGCAGAGGGGGCAAGTGGCTTGAGCCTTGCTCCTAGCCACCTGTCTCACCACATTACTTGCCCGCACCCCTGTGCCTGCATACTCTACAGTACTTGTACCCCCAACATCTAACTCCCCCTCTCCCTCCCCACCACGTGCCCCTCTCACCACTGATAATCCTAAAGCAGGATAAAACAGCTCGGGCTATAGCAGAGTCTCAACCTGCCCCCATGCCCCACACACATGCTCCTTCTGAACACAGAAGCATGTGGGACAGTTCCACCCTGACTAGGAAGGGCAACAGCCCAAGCCACCTCTCCTGTCCTGCTTCAGGATCATCAGAAAGCTCTAATGCAGGACCACAAACATGTGCCACAGCCCTTCCCAGGCTGGCTGCACAGCAGGTACATGCCAGAATAATGCATAGGTAAACTGGACACATGCCTAGGGCCCCAAGTGAAGAAGGGGTCCATTTATGCTTATTTAACATATTATAATTGAGTGGAAAAGTAATATAAATATACAGTATTAAGTAGGAGCCCATGTGTTTGTATGCCTAGGGTTAATCTAGCCCTGCATTGGGCAGTTTTACCTGGTGGCAGCATCACCCAGTTGAGAAATATTGAGGTACATTGAGGCAGCAGCAACAATGGTTCTCAACTGGGGATGCCAACACATTCAAATAAATGATCCAGAGGTGCCATGACTCTGAAAATGTTGAAAACAGCTAAACTAGATAACCCGATTTAAAAGTGGATTGTGCATGAAGTGTATTATAGATGCACAGTCTTTCTACTACCCTTACAACTCTGGATTAGCTTGTACCAAGTACATCATGGGGCAAGACACCTGACTATCCAGTCATGCACATGAGAATTAGGAGGCTACTTTAGGATTACTTTAAACACCTAACTATGAGTCAAGTCTTCAGAATTCAGTGCACAGGACTGTATGAGTAACTGGTGTCCACAATCATTGGCACGGCATTCATAGATGACTTGCTTATACTCCTTTTACGAGTGCTACTCACTTAAAAAAAAATTAAGAGCAGTCAAAATGACACAGTCTTCATGAAAGTACAAAATAATTTTGTTCAAGGATTTCATGAGTAACAGCTATGGTGTGAAAAAGAGGTGAGATTCTTTCCAAACTCCACATTAACTGTTACCGTGGAAGATAGTTGAGAATGCTCCTGTGTCAAAGCTAGAAGAAGTCAGAAATCTCTAAAAGATAATAAAAAAAAAAAAATAACTTGTCCCTGCCCTACCACAAACAGCCCCAAGCTGGGAACCCAGTTTCCATCTCAAAGGTCCATACTCTCCAACATTTCCTTATTACGCTGTTCTCTGAAACAGAACTGTTTGCAGTACTGCGTTAACTGAACTCGTCTGCAGCTGTTGCTCTTGAGAAAGGCTGGGGTAAAAGGGGATGTCTTGTTCCAAGCCTTGGTCTTATCCTTCATCCGTTAGCAAGGAGGTCCACATTTTTTGGCAGGCATGCTACAAGTTATCCTGAAAGCCACTCCAGTTCCCTTTTCCATCTGCTGCCTTGCTTTCTGCCCCATCTGCTGCTCTTTTGCCCGTACCCTCCTTAATCTGCCACATGCCACAAAACAGAGGTTGCCTATGCCAGTTATGGCACACGTGCTGCAAGTTCACCACCTCTGATCTAGACTAGGGGTAGGCAAACCCCAACATGGGTGCCAGAGCACAGCATACAAAGACATTTTGCTTTGCACGTATGCCTCGGGGTGGATAGTGAGGAAAGGGACAGCACTACGCTGCAAGAAGGATTGGGCCCCTCGTGGCCTTCCTCCCCCCATGCCAACATCTTAGAAGTTGAGTTTGCAGATATTTTTGGCTCTCTGCCCAAAAACGTTGCAGACCCCTGATCTAGACCCTTCATTTAGTGTTCTGGGCCCATACTCTGATTGCTTTGGAAAGCCAGGCGAAGCCTAAAGTCAGGCTGTTTCCAAAACAGCCATTTCTAAACCTTTTTAGAGATTTGGGAATTTATTTTTTTTAAGTATTTAGAAACCTAAAAATACATATGGATGCTTAGTGCCTTTTGTAGCTGTTGTGCTATTTGGATACTTATAGAGAAGTAAGGAGCTCAAAAGCAACCCAAGTACGCTTTAGGAATGTATTGGTGTCTGTATCTTTTTAATAATAATAAAACACGACTGACATACAAGTATACTCACAGCTCACTACTGCGTTCTTTCCTTTTACAGAAGGTGGAATATTGCCAGGCTTTCAATGAAGTGCTGTGAAATAATGCTTAGCAAGTGGGATCTCACCAAGCATTTCAGCACTATGACCAAAGGAATTACTAGCATCAACTGCCAAGTGAATGATCTCATATACCAAGGCTAACAAACTGTTACCAACCAGAAATGCTGTACAACGTACATCCATTTCATTGCAAACACCAAAAGAAACAGTGAATATTTAAAACTGAAGTAATGGCCTGTTTGCCAGTTTCAAATGCAGCTAAAAGATGATTTAATCTTTTATAGCATGTGCATTAAATGAAAATATATCCTCTCCTACATTCTCACTATTGGCAACTGAATGAAAGGAGTTTTTACTGAGGTTATGAAGCAGAAACCAGACACTGTCAAATGTAAAAGATAATGCAGAAAAAGCATCCAATGTATTTTGCTTCCCACTTTCTGACATGTTCTGGAAAATCACTAACTTCACACCAGCTCCTCACTCCTTTGTAAAGATGTTTGTATAATTTTAACCCTCAACTGCTTGATCATGGTAAGCCCATTTCAGTCTTCCAAGCTGAAAGATATGGCACAACATTACTATTAAACCCTATTTTAGAACCAAAATGATTTATAAAAAACTTTGAGCCTTCTGGAAAGGGCAGGATATAAGTTTGACAAATAAACTTATCCAAAACCCAATTCCTCTCTCTAAAGCTATCTCCATTATTATGTTTGATTTGAGGAATTCACTGCAATACATTTATACTTTTACACTGAGACACTAAGTTCTTGTAGGAATATTTTACTTGTCTTTCCAAAGTTCAATATGTCTAGTGCCTGACTGTCTTAACAGATTTTCTGTTGAGCACATGGATATGGAAACAACCAATAATATTCAAAATCGGTTACCCAATCTTGTTCTTTGAAGTAGAGCAGTATCCGATATTAGGGGTCTGAGGATTGCTTGGGGTCTTAACAGAGGTATGTGTGTTTTTCTGCAGGAAGTATTGAAGGTTTTAGAACACTAGAAGAAAACCAAACACCAAACTAAAAGCAATTACATGTTTCTCATCTTAAATACCATACATTTTTTCTAGTTACGAAACTTGAGTCATTTAGAACACAGCAAGGAATAACATGAAGAAAAAAAATTAACTAAAAATTTAAAATGTTGGAACTGGCATATAAAATTTGCTCTCACACACACCACATTATATTACAGACATTTTTTTGTTCCTCAAGCGCATTGTAACAGGGGTGGCCAACATGTGATGTGTGCTGTAAGTGGCATGCACAACTGCTGCATGTGGCACCAAGCAGAGAAGAGAAGGGAAAGAGAATACAGTGGCAGACAGAGCAGGGAGTAGAAAGCGGAGCAGCAGATTAGACAGGGGAAATGGGATCAGTAGCACCTGAGTGCGTGGGGCCAATCTGTGGCACCAAAAACATTGGTACCCATTGCTTTGCAATTATTTGCACTTAAGCCCCAACCTAACTATCCCCCCCGCTCCACTATCCAACCTAATCAAAAGGAGGGGAAGGAGAGCCCTGACATTTCAGATAAACATGTTCCAACCCCAACACTCCTACATTCCCTCTCTCTTCATTTCAGCAGCTCTAGGCCCATTTTAGTGTCCCCATATTCAGATACAGGACCCAAACCTCTTTTACCATAAAATAGCTACAGTTTACCTTAGCTAGGAGGTATGGGTCTTTCTCCATGGACTTACTGAATGGAAAAGGAAGGAAAGGGAAAAATATAGTTATTAAGGGGGGAAAAAAAAAAAACAGCACACATTCATAGACATTAACAAAACTTGAGAAATTCACCTATTAGTAAATGCACCCTTCTCACCATCTCTAGTTTCTGAAGAAAACAAGCTTTCTGATTATAAAGTGAGTTCTCTGCACGTCTTAGATGTAAATACAATTCTCCAAAAGCAAATCCTAGAATGGAGAAGAGGTGAGGGAAAGGAGGACAATTATCTCTGCGCTCTCCGTGAATAACATTACAATACCTTTCTCTGCAATCTGACTCTGCTTTCTGTTTCTTATCTGCTGCTTTGCTGCCTGTCCCCTTCCCAATCTGCGACAGGACGCTCAGAAAGCTTTCCCGTGTCACAGGTTAGCCACCCCCATCTTAGAAGTACCATCTTCCCAAGTCTGCAGATAAACAGTGTTCAGGCACTGGCTATTGCTACTAGTTAAGGAGTAGCAGAGGAAACTGAATAAGACCTGATCAGTTTCCCAGTAACTCAGGACCTTGGGGAAAGAGGTAAAATGTACAGATATTTCCTAGTTTCACAGGGAGTGGCTAGGAAACCAAGGGTCAATCAGTAAAAGGCATTTACTTAGTGTAGAAGGGTGGGAAAGCGACTGGCAGGGAAGTAAGAGCTACACAGAACCTCTTTCTGCTTCTCTCTCTGCATGTATCAGCCACATTTCTCTCTCTCCCTGTTTGTATTAGAAGATTTGTCCTAGAAGGTGACTAGTTGAACCATACCATACCAAGAGCCTGAAAGACCCCAGAATACTTGCTGCTGACCACCAGAGCAGTAGTACTGGGAAAGGAAAAAAAAAAAATTTAGCCAAGGGATCATAGCAAAGTAGGGCTGGAAGGGATCTCATGAAGTCATCTTGTCCATCCCTCTGCCCCAAGCAGGATCATCCCTAGCTAAACCAACCTAGTTAAGTGTCTGTCTAATCTGCTCTTGAAAACGTTCAGGGATGGCAATTCAACTGCCTCTCTAGGTAGCTCATTTCAATGCTTAACCACCCTCATAGTGAAACAGTTCTTTCTATTCTACAATCTAAATTTCCTCTAATGCAGTTTAAAGCCATTGCCCCTAGTCCTGTCCCCTAAGGGCACAGAGAGAGGCTCTTTCTAGCCCTTTATAAATCATAAACCACCCTTCAGGTGCTTATTGTCAATAATCCAGCATCCCTGCCCTTTTCTCTGCAAACTAAGGTATGGACTACCATCAAAAGGTTCCTTAAAGAAGAGACGCGAAACATTTGGCAGGGTGAGGAAAAAGATAAGCGAGAGATTAACAGGCATAAACACTCTGGACATTCCAACGACACAAGAAAAAGGATGGATAGAAATGGGAGAAGGAAGGGGAGAAGAGAGAAAACCAGAGAGTTTAGGGACAAGAAGACAGACCACATCTCAGAGCAAATGCCCATGGTACATAGGGACATATAAAAAGTTTGGATCTGTTCTTGAAGTCCAGTAAAACACAATATTAATTTATTCTAAAATGTAGGTTTGTAACATACCCTCTGAAAGGCAGACCTTACTTTAATATAGGCCCTGATCCTGAGATAGCTCACCTATATGGAGCTTCGGTCATTTCAGTGGGGTTCTGTGGAATGGTCTGCCCACATGAAGCAAATCTGCAGAGTGGTTTTCAACTTAAGTTTCCAAAACCAGAACAACTTATTCAGAATTACTCTTAACTACAAAAGCCTCCTTAATGCAAGTACGGAACAAATGTTCATGTTTTTTTAGGTATCCAAGTTGTAGCTGTATTAGTATAGAGGTAAAAGCATTCAGAACATGTGGTAGAGGAGGAAAAAGAATTCAGGACTTGTGGTAGAGGTGGTATCTTTTATTAGACCAACTAGATTTTGGCAAAAAAATATTATTTAAGTGCAAGCTTGCAGGAGTAAACACCCTTCATCAGACATCAGAGAAAAGATTGTAAAAGTTCTCCTGGGTAGAAATTAAAGTTCGTATTTCGTAGGCAATATGAAAGGTAAAATCTCCTGTTTGTAACAGTTCACTCAGAGAAAACACCATTGTTTTTTCAAACTTTTTTCCATGTCCACTAGGTATCTCTCAAGACATTAACCCACACTATGAATTATGAAGGAACTGTACAATTTGGGAACAGACACTTTAAATCAGCCTGATGCACTAACAAGCATTTTAGGATATAATTCGGCAACAAGAATAAAACCCAGTGACCCAGCACATTAACAGGAATCACTTAAAACCTAGATATCTAATCATAATTTGACATGACCCAATTTTGGCCTTGAGCCTATAACTGTCTCCATAGCATATGGGTGGCAAGAAGCCCAGGCAGACCACCTCTTAAAATCAAAAAGATTAGATGTTGGTAGCCACTTGTACTTTCACACTATGCACAAACCATTCCTTAGATGAACTCTCCCTCCCCAACATTCTTTGCATTTCATGCACAGGAAGCCAGAAACCTTATCAACTTCTATACATTATCTACTCACACAACCAGTCTACTCATGTTGAGCAGAGAGAGACGACACGTGAAGTTTTGCTGGACACACGTAATGCAATCGCTCTGCTGGGCATGACTAGTTTGGTCTTGTGACTAGACAAGAGATTAAAAAGTGACAAGATTCCAATCTTTCAGCTTGCTCAAAACGCTGTCCCTGAGGGTTAAAAAAACAAAACAAAAATGTAATGTCAGATCAGAACTACATATCTAGGACCTGGAGTCACTGTATAAGTTTCACATGCCATAATTCGTGAAACATGTAACAAATGCAGTGATGAGGGGCCAGATATTCCACATGCTAGGGAAAGGTCAACTACAAAAAATCATTTGGAAACGTCATTCTATTAAAAAGTTAAACCACTAAATATTTTGATATATCCCCTAAAGTTAAGCCAGTAAATATCTTGATGCAACTTTCATACAAATTACCTTAGCAGCAACACACAAACTAGGACAGAGGCAGAATGCCTTCTGTGATATTTTACACCAAAGCAAGCATTATAAACTATACAAGAGTTACAAATATGAGGAGACTGAAACTCAGATACAAGATGACAGATATCAAGCTGAAGAAAATAACTTCTATACCTCTGATCAGTTGTGTAGTTAATGCTCCTATTACTCCTTTGCATTTATGTTTAAACTTATTTATTTAAGGGCATTGATAGGGAAGTACCGAAACGACAATTCACAATTATTTCTAATTTGTTTTGTTTTTGCTCAACTTGCACATTAGAGTCTTTATTTTAAGTCAATCAGGAACAAAGGCGCGCCTCACCTGAAGGCAGGTCCTCTTCCTTCGGACCCTTGACAACTCTGGCATCCGTTCTGCAGCCTACCTCAGACATCTCTATTCTGTGACACCAGAGTTACGGCACCTGCGGCCCAGTGACTTACAGCAACCGCAGTGTGTTCAAAACCCTGGGGATCTGAACAGCAATCCTAAAGGCCCAAGCCCACACCCCACTAAAAAAATAAAAATAAAAAGGAAATTGGGGCACTTACAGCAAATGCAGATTACCCTTAAAATATCCAAACCTATAGGGAAGAAGGTAGACCTTGTTTCATCAGGAGAAAAAGAAGGGAGTGGAGACACAAGTGCCGGAGCAATTGCACACTTACAGGTGCAACAGAGCAAAAAATAAATAAACAAGCACATTGCACATAATAAAGGTGAAGACCCTAAACGACAAGGTGGTGTCAGAGCCCAAACACATACCCAGCTGGGGGCTAGCACAGCCACCAGGCTCAAGGAGAACATCAGGTCCCTTTTGAAACAGGTGGCAAACGTGCACAATGGGTGCATCTGCACATGCACTGGTGCGCTTTTATTCACGCACGCTCCATCGAATAGTTCTGGTATGAGGCACGAAACCCAACAGGGGCCCCTAATGCGCAGCAGTGCAAACAGTGATGCTTAATGTGCAGCACACATTAACGCACACGTGTAGATGCGCCCCCCGGAGGGCTCTCACCTCCCGCCCCAAACCCGTCGGCCCGAGGGAGCATCGGGGGAGGCGGCCCCCGGCTCGGGGCAAAGCCACGCGTGCGGGGCCGCTTCTCCGCAGAGCCGCGCGTCCCGCCCTGCCCTGCCCTGCCCCGGGCTTCACCTGAAGGCAGGTCCTTCCTTCGGGGCGCGGCACGGGGGAGAAGCGGCGCTGCTGCCCCTTTTGTTGAAGAGCTTCTGGAGCAGGGTGGGAGCCATGCTGCTGCTGCTGCTGCTGC
>JAGPOW010000290.1:21075862-21088462 GCA_030014935.1 Caiman crocodilus
GCCGCCGCCGCCGCCGCCGCCACCGCCACCGTCCGTTCAGGGGGCAGGCGAGGGGCGCGCGGGCGGAGGCTGCATCCCCGCCGCAGCGCTGCGGGGCCGAGGGGCGAGGAGGCGGGGGAGCTGGCAGTCATATGACGGCGGGAGGGAGGGAAGGAGGCGCTGCCAGCCCCGGAGCCGGATCCGAGCGCCCGTGCGGCCCGAAGGCTCCGGCCCCGAGCTAGCGCCTGCCCCGCGCCGGGCGTGTGCACGGCCCGCCTGAGGGAGCCTCTTGCCCGCCCCCTGCCGAGCATCCCGCGGGCAGGCCTGTCCGGCCCCCTTTCGAACACGTGGGCCCTGGCCTGCCTTAGGCGGGGAGACTGCGGGGAGAAGGGGAGACGGTTTTTTGTGAGGGGACAAGTAATGAAAAAAAACAAGGAGGGGAACACTGGTCGGAGATTCAAAACAGTTGGCGGTGGGGGCTGCACCCCCGGAGCGTGGTGGTGCACCCCCTGCACCTTTTCTGGTGCTGCCGGTGGTGCCTGCAGGTGGTCACTGCCGACATCCCCAGTAGCATCTGCGGGCAATCTTGGCTCAGAGCAGGGTGCATCTGGCAGTGCCCACCAGCCCTCAGATGAGTCCAAGGAGCCAGCCCAATGATACCAGCAGTTCTTGACTTAAAACACTTCGAGTTACAATGTTTTGCATTGATGCCATTTATAAATTGAAGCCTCATTTCACCTTTCTGAGGTCAGAAATTTGGTCTGATGCCAGGCCAGCAAACAAGTTCACTGCGTCGCCCATCTCCCTGGAAAACATCTGTCCAAACTTCCTTGGACATTTTCTTTAAGCAAGCAGACAAGACTCCAGAAAAACCAAGAGCCAAGGCTCTTGAGAAGACTCCTGCCAAGAACCAGTAACTTGGGTAAATTCAAAAAGAAGTTGGAAGAACACCTGTCTGGGGTTGTGTGATCCCAGCATGTGCTCTGGCCAGTGGCAGGGGGTCAGACTAGATGATCTGTTCAGGTCCCTTCTGACCTCAAACTACTATGAAACTATGAAACCCTTCAAAAATCCACCAAGAGTCTTTCAAAAAGTCCAGCAAAGTCACCTCAAAGAAGTCCTTCCAAATCAATATGACAGCTATTTATGATATAAAAACATTAATGTAGCACTATTACTCATCTATAATTGATTGAGTACAAAATTCTGGGTTATTTTTGGTGAAAATAGGGTAGCGGGCCTTGGTCAGGAACCGATCCCCAATGTTTCAACTTAAGACACAGTTTTCAGGAACCAGTTATGTCGTAAGTCGGAAGACTGCCTGTACTTTGCTCTGAGATGGGAGTGAAAGCAGCCTCACAGTCCCCAGGAATCTTCCCAGCCAGAGCCTCCTTCCTGGTCAAATGCAGGGCCGGCTTGGCCAGGGCCAGGAGGAGGTTGACCAAGAGGTACCTGGACTTGATGGGGCCACAAACAGGGACTAAATGGAGGGTAGGCAACCCTCAGCATGGGTACCAGTGTGGCAAGTGAAGGCATTTTGCTTGGCACATGTGCTTTGGGGTGGACCATGAGGAAGGGGTTGGACTGTGCTGCCGCAACAAGGATCAGGCCCCTTGCAGCTCCACCCCTGGCATGCTGACATCTTACAAGCTGAGGTTGCAGAGGTTTTTGGCACTCTTCTGAGCCCTGATCTAAACTGCTCTGACACAGCAGGGACCTGATACCTTCACCTGCCCCAGGGGAGCCACAACAGCCAATGTCCTGCTTCTGTATAGTGCTGTCAGTCTCGAATGGGAACCAGGCTTGCTGAGGCCTCCCTTCATGTGGGCAGGTTGCTTAGCCTCAATCACTAGGGTAGCGTGTGGGTTGCAACTCCAAATAGGGTTGCAGCATCAGCAGATGGGTTTGTAGGGATGGCACAGGTGATGTGTGGGCAGGGCACATGCCCCTGGAGATTGGCCACCACTGACTTTGGCAGGCAGTCACTGCTCCCCCCCCACCCAGCTGGCCTTGCCACAACACCACCAGTCGTGGGAGGCACCAGTCATTCATTGGGGGGGTGGGGTTGGGAGTAAGGCACCATGCTGAGGAAATGGGGCCAACAATGGGGTCCTGCTGAGGAAAAGTTTGGGAAGCACTGCACCAGGGAACTGATCAGAGCAATGGATGGAGAAGAGGCCTTTTATGGCAGTGCGTAAAAATCCTGGGCTGAATTCAGGGTTTCACAGGGCATCAAGCCCCAAGCAAGTCCTGGGCTCCAGAGCGTCCAGGTAGGTTCTGACCTGAGCACTCTCTGGGGCCCCTTTCCCCGAGTCAGGGCAGAGGTTAGACAGTGCTTTTGTTCCCCATGGGTTGCATAGGACTGGTGCTGCCTCAGGCACTAGGTGATGTCTGCAAGTTCCTTCCAGCCCCGCTGCTCTCCGAGTCTATGGATCAAAGTTTGGAGAGGTTTGGATCCAGCTGTCCTTCCCATTCTTGTTCCTGCAGTGGACCAATAGGAATCACTTGTGCTGTCAGATCTATCAAGGAGCCACCTTTGGACTACAGATCAGGCCATTTTGCCCCTGAGCACTCCAACAGGAGTCTGGTGCTTTCAGATCTATCAAGCCACATTTGAGCTATGCATCTGGCAATTATACTCCTGAAGGCCACATCCAGATGAGCACGTTTGTGCAGTATGTGGCACCACGGACCCATCTGTGGCACCACACAGCACCTTCAGGTGTTCCTCATGCTCCTACATGATGTGCCACTGCTACTTGTCCCTGGAGAACCAAACATCCGCACTTGTGTGAACAGCTGAAGAATCCAGCTAAGACTCTGCACGTGTGGTTTTTGCTCCTTCTAGTTGTTTCATTTATCAAGGAAACAGTCTAAGAATGATGCCACAGTCCCACCCATAAATCTCTTTGCCTTGTCAAAGGCTTATGTTTCATGGGAACTGAGGTTAGATTTAGTCACAGCCTCAAAGTGAGAAAGTTATTCCTGTTCTGCAACCTAAGTTTCCTTTGGATGCAGTGATTCTCCCTTTTCTTCCCTCATCAGCTCCACAACTTGCAGCCTCCCAAGGACAAGGAGGGTGCTCTGTTGTGTCTGGCCTCTGCACATCCTTGATGGAGAATTCTGTTTTAGAAATGCTATACAAGCCCAACATGAAGGCCATTGTGGCTGGCATAAAAGGTTAGTAGAAATGAATGAAAAATATGTTTCTGCAATTTTTTTTTTAAGAAGCTCTCTTTTGTCCACTACATCCTAATTAGTTCACATCTGTACAGATCCAGTTTGGATACCCCAAGGTGGTAGGGCATATGAACAGCTTCTACCATTGTACTATTTGGCCCTCTGTAAGTTAGTTATCTGGCTCCTGAAATGAACAATGAACCAGACTTTGCCAATAACATTCTCAAGCAACTTTTAAAGTTGCAAAGACTCTGGAAGCTAATCTACCTGATATAAAATGGGTGTCTGATACAAAACTGTTTCAGATACAAACTGTGTGTAATAGTATGCACTTAGCTGGGCATCAAGATACACAGACAGTCTGAATGCCTTTCACAAAACCATTCTGACAATTTTTGATAAACTATGGAGTAAATACAACTGAATTTTCAGCACAGGACTGGAATGATTTTCATAACCACTGTGCAGTAGCACAAGGTAGATAGAGTTAGTCAGAATAGACAGTCTGATTCTTCACAATCTCCTAAGAGCAAAACACAAGCAGGATCAAAAGAGGCATCAGTTTTGTGATGCAGAAGGGCTTTTTTCAAAGCCTTTTCTCTTCTGAGGCAAGTGTGTGACTAGAAAAGTGACAGATTAAAATCTACCTCTCTCTAGTATCTATCTGAATTCAGACTCACTGTTTAGTGTGGGATGCAATCAAACTGATGAAGCTTCTTAGTCAGAAAAAGCTAATTTTTATGGACTATCAAAAAACTTTGGTACATACACAACTTTCGGATCATTGAAAACTTGGATAATTAGAGGCTGCAACTCTAGAGATCTGAAGTTTCATAAGAGTTAGTTCTCTGGCTGCAAATTTAGGAGCACCCAGGACAGGAAGGGAAGGGGGGAGCCTGCCAACATACATCCTTCAATCTGGAACCAGATCAAAGTTTCAGTTCTCTTTGGATTAGAGCTTGTGACTGCCTACCCCTTCTAAATTCTGAGTATGTTATTTTAATTTAACCTTATGTTATGTAAGGTTCCTAAATTCTTCAGAACTGAAACCAAGTTTGAAAAGGCTGCAAAGAAATCTAGGAGCTTAACACATAGGTTAACACAGCAAACATATTGAATATCTAGAGGTAAGTTTATAAAAGTTGACCTTATTGTGCGGTATAGTAAGTAATATATGCTTCAGGAACATTTTTTTTTTTTTACAGAGGGCCATGTCTTTTTATTTATTATGCAAAGCCCATAGCACATTCTGGATACAGTAAAATAAGATTTTTCTTACTGCTTGAAAATCATTAAAGTTAGGTAATATCTACAATCTGGTATTTCTATTTTTTTTGTTATTTTGCACAGCAAATTTGAATGGATCCTTAAGAAGAATGAAAAAAAGCACGATCACTGCTTTAGATTGTATTTTATTTTGCAAGCAGCCAGATAAGCTGACAGCAGCACAGAGCTGGGGACTGTGCACCCCTTGAAAACAAGCTTACTCATCCTTGAATGAATGGAATGTTATATAACTTGTGCTGTTGCTGCAGCAACTTTCCCACCCCCTGTCTCAAGATGTTGCCATGATATAGAAGTGCAGCTTCACCATCTTTACTGCCATAAAAACACATCCTGTTAAAAGTAGAATAATGTTTAAAGGAGCATAATCACCTGAAGTAATTATCTTAGCAGAATGAATCAGATGCATTAACAATACTTGTGCTAAAGCTCTTGTTCTTTAGCATTCTGTATTTAAAAGCTGACACAAAGGTTGTACTGTAATCCAAATCTTGAATAGTTTAGTAGAATTAGAGGATAAAAAGATGTGTGGCTTTAGCAGGTAAGCATTACAGTCCTTTGATACTATTATATATGCATGTTGTCCAGCTCTCCAAAAGATCACATATACATACAAGCCTCTATCACACTCAGGGTCAAACACTAGCACTGGATATGGTTTGGTCCCATCCACAAATACTACATTTCAAAAAGTTTAAACTTTTAAGACGTTGTCCCTTGCCTGGTATCTGATCCAAAACCTAGCAGATCATCCTAATATCCCAAATTTTCAAAGGAGAAATTCCTCCAGAATTCCCTGTTGGCCTTATTACTTGTTGCTTGCACAGCTGCTTGTTGATTTAACCTATGCTCTACCTTTCATCTTGAGATCTGCCTTCCCTAACTAAGCCAGTGGTCAAGGGCACTCTCAAAATAATAAAAAATTGACTTATTTATACCAAGGATCAGTTTTACATCCCCTTATGGACATATAAAAGACACTCCTTGCCCTAAAGATGTAGCTGCAAAGCAAAGGTAAAAGGAACTTAGCTACAAAGCATAGCTAGAGACAATCTCATTTTTGCTTGTAGGTCAGCCAGACCTCCTTCTCTCTAGAGGTAAGGACATCTGAAAGGGGTAGAGGTTACATCCCTGACTTTCCTGTAATCCCTCCTTTCTGATTTTACCTGAACATGCGTAGGTGAGTTTAATTATTTTAACTGCCTCACATATTTATGGCATCAAGGTCCCTGCCTTGGATACTAGATGCATTTTAATTCAGTTTAATGACATTTTCTCTAAATCTATTGAGAGTCAAATAGTACCCTTGGTAAGCTGACTGCAACATGGACTTTGAGGTACACAGCAAGAGAAATGAGTGGGCAGGTCTTGTTACTTGGCGGTGCTCCTGCACTGGTCAGGAAAGAAGCACAGATAGCTTTAAGACCAGAATTCCAGGAAGGCTCAGACCCCCCCCCATGAATCACACATTAGTTATAACATACCACGCTTCCCTGGAAACTATATGGAAAATTCTCAAACAATTACAACCCATACTAGAAGAAGACCCAATTCTTAAAGAGATCTTTTCAATTAAGACCCAATTCTTAAACAGATCTTTCCAGAATCACCCATCCTAGCCTTTAAACAAGGACTGAACTTCACCAATCTCATCTCCAGAAGCAAGCTTCCTATGGCCCAAAGCACACCAAATGATCCAGACCATGCTGGGACAAGAAATGCAAAACCTAACAACACATTTCCAACATCCCCACAATAACTACACCTAACTACAGAACCGTCAGCATTCCTCGATCTTATACCTACACCTCCAGAAATTTAATATATCTCATTGTAGCAGGACACTAAGACATGCCTGATCCTTAAGGCTGAAGAAGCCTGCCCAGAGAGCTCTGCAAACCAAACAGCTCACCAGCTGTAGGTGCTGGGATGACAGCCTAAGGCAATAATTGGCCATACTGCCAACATCACCTGACCAGCAGGAGGCAGGGTTCTAGGATATATAAGACTATATGTATAGGCTGTAGCTAGCAGACACATTCTCTCTAGCAGTGGGCAGGAATGGAATTCCTGTCTATTGAAACTACTTGAAATCTAGTGTTCCCTACCTAGCTTTCCCTGCTACTACCTGCTCTGCTATCTAGGTGCTATATGCCTACAGGCAGTCTCCCAGGTACCTGGATAGGGGTGTGTTATTCTGAGTGGAAACTCGTTCCTTTAAAGGGGGATAGCGTGGTTGTTCTTGTTAGCATTTAAATTATAGCCTAGGGGCTTGTGTTTGTGTTCATGTTTGCCCCACAGGATTGGGATGAGGCTTAAGGGAGGTTGAAGGCCTCATTAGTACTGATATAGAGAGAAAGAATATGATTTGGTAGAGCCCAGAGTGCTAGAGGGGGTGCAGAACCAAGTGCCCAGGAGAGAGGCACAGAAAGCCAGTCACCAGAGAACTCAGTGCCTGCATGGTGCAGACAGACGGGAGTCAGAGGGTTCAACACCAGGGGTGTATGGAGTTGAAAATGGTAGAAACATCTGTGAGGTGTGGGACATGTGTAGGGGAAGTCAGAGCATGTATGTACTGTTTGGTATAGCCGGATGCATGAAGGGCAGCCTTCCACTTAATAAAAAACATTCATTTATTTACTAACAAGGCATGGTAGGTGAAATAGGTGTGTAGGCTGATGCAGAGGTCAGCCTCAGGGTGGTCCCCTGTAACACTCATCCAGTGCACTAGATGTTCTGATGGAAAACAGGTAAGAGAGACCAAACAACAACTGTGTACCTAAATGAATACACACCAAAAATCTATCAAAGGCAAAAATACCCAATTGCCTGTGGTGCACACTTCTCACAAAACAACCACTCTCTCTCCAATCTCTCAGTTCTAATCCTCAAAGGGAATTTACAAAGCATCTTTCATAGACAGTTGTATACAAACTTCATTTTGTATATCTACTGGATGCAAAGAAGTCAGAAACTAAATACAGACATTGGATTTATAATACAATATAACCTTCCTGCTATCCAATAACCTCTCTACATTCTATCACCAGGTCAACATTCCCCCATTTCTCCCCATGCCTACCTGTCTCTTGCCTATTAGCACATATTGCTGCCTCTGATTCCCCACTGTCACACATTCACATTTTCACAGACCTGTATGTTGCATATTGACTTCTGTTTCATCTAGGAGAACACAAAACAACAGCAGACTCTTTCTATGCCTGAAGAAGGGTGTTTGTGCCTGAAAGCTTGCAGAGAACAATTTTCCCAATTACTTAGTTGGTCTAATAAAAGATATCACAATTACCCAAAGAACCTTGTCTGCCAGAACTCAGAAGGCACAATTGTAGACAATGGAAGCTCTTCAATTCTGAGCTCTATACAGATCTTTGTGGTTTTCTACTGCTTGGGTTCAAGGAATACCTTACTTATTTATTCAGCAACCGGAAAGATGCTAGTGATGAAAAAACCCACTAAATCACATGATTAATTGTGTTATTCCTAAAAGAATATTACAAATTAATGAGTCCTGTTACTCCTGGATTCAAAAAGTTAAGCATGTACTTTTGCTGAGCTGTAAAGCCAAAATGTTAAAGCTTAAATTTTAATGCCCAGTGTCAAATACAGGTCCACAGGAAAAAAATAAAACAAGAATCAACTTATAACTCAAAAATCAAAATCCCAGTCTGTAACAATTATATCATGATCAAAGAACTGTGGGAAAAAGATAAAATGAGACAGTTGTTCCTGAGTTCAGATATTTTGTACATTGTATCCCAGCCTTCTCTGTTTTACAAGCTATGATTATGATGAAATGTAGTTAATATCTAGGTCATTATTAGGGACCTAACCAAATTCATGGCAGAAGTAGAGTGTACAACATCTTTAAACTTTTATGTTCCTCTACATGCCCCTCCCCTCCATTGATTGACAGAGGGACCCCACTGCTCCCTCCTGATTGGCAGGGAAGTGAAAACTATGGTTTTATACCTGGCGTGGTTTTTGCCTCCCCGCCAATCAGCAACAAATATCAGGGCCGCTGGGGCTCCTCAGCCAATCAGTGCGGGTAGGCAAAAACAACACCACATTTAAAACTGCAGTTTTCACCTCCTTGCCAAGTAGAAGTGAGCTGCAAGTGCAGCCCCTTCACCAATCATCAGTGGAGGAAAACACAGGAGAACCTGTAAGATTAAAGGAAATTCTGCTCACCCCACTTCCACTTTGAATCTGTTAGATCCCTAGTCATGGTGTTCTTTCATTAATTAAAATCACTGTGTATTACTAGCATTTGAATATTGAGTTTTAGGTAGTTGTGATTTTATACATTCTGTACAATTAACATGATTTTTCCTTTTAACATTTTTTATTTAATGCAAATGACTGTGAAGATTAGATAAGTTTTTACATTTGCTTCAAATTGTTAACTGTGCACTCTAGGAAATTCTGTTCTTATATAAAATTGTCTATCTAGCATGAAAAATTGTCACAGTATCATGTTTCAGTCAGGTTTATTGCTGGAAAGCTGAGAGATGGGAAGTATCGCATTTGATCCTTTTTTTGGATGTGTTGGCTGATATTAAAATGCTTTTTCTTTCTAATTAACTCAAGTAAAAGAAAAAGAAACAAAAACAACAACAAAATCCTGTTTAATAATAAGCAATCCAAATACCTAGGTTAAATCCCTTTTAAGTAATTATGACCATCTCTTACGTTCCCCAGAAAGAGCTTGTTTTTGCTGTCACATTGGAAGATTCAATACAATAATATTTCCAGTTTGTTGGAGCAGAAATTTTCCTGCTTTACGAGAGGGCCGTGCTGCCTTTTGGAGACATCTGGTGAGAGAAGTTTTAGCTGCTGGATGTGTTGTACTGAAAGAACATGCATGGATGCCCACCATACTCTTGATTTCCCTCTTAATGTGTTGGGGTTTTGAAGGAGCTGGAAACAGGGAAAGGAGTTTGTCCAAGGGGGAAAATATGGGCAGAAAAGATGCAGAGGGTCCTGTGTATTTTTTTTGCTCCCATCCTAGCCTCAGACTCATCAGTTCCATCATGGTCACTCCCACTCTGATGAACTATGATATATCAGAGATTGGATTAAAAAATCATAATGGTCTCACTTGGCTTTCAAAAATGTCTATATAGTTAGCACTAGTGAATTGCCCGTCAAGAATGATGTGGAGGGGTGGTAGGCAGGGACAGAGTGCTGCCACCCACCACCCCATGCAGCTGCTGCCTCTCTCCGCCAGTACCTTGTGCTGCAGCCACCTCCAATAAGCAGAGTCAGGGGTGAGGCCAGCACCCTTTGCTCCATTTCCTCTGTCCCCACCAACAATGGCGGCACTCCGTGGAGTGCTCTGTGAAATCACAATAATTCTCTATATATAAAGGGCTTGGTCTGTCTGTCTGTCTGTAATGCTCTTGGAGCACTCTAATTGGTTGTTTCAGTAATCATTGTTACTGGCTGCCAAGACAAGCAATCAGAGTGCTCAAGAGCATTACAGACAGACAGACAGACCAAGCCCTTTATATATAGAGAATTATTGTGATTTTATTGATTGTGATTTTCTGGACATACACACACACTCATCCCAAGCACAGGTTAGTATGTCAGGGAGGGCAGCTCAGCAAAAAACCCAAGAAGCTGATTTTTAATTGGTCTGATGTATAAGATCTGCATGAGAGATCCCATTCTGACTGATTTTGAGGGTAGAACAGAGCTTCTGTAGACCTTCATACGTCTGGACTTACATGGCTGGTGAGATGGGAGAGTTACACCTGCATATGATAGGAAGGAATGTGGCACTGTGGGTAGTGGCATGGCAGGTTTTTCTCAATTGATTGTCTGGTGGAAAGATTCTGATTGATTTAGTAAGAGGTGAATAGGGCACCTACAGCTAGATAAGCAGAAAGGTAAGCATTTGAAATTAAGCATGGAACAATCACTTCAACTTTGAAAATGGTTTATAAACCTTTATTAATTAACTTAGCTAATTAATAAAGATAAGAAATGTAGATACATCTTAAGTTAAAATAAGGCTGAGAGAAGCTAATAACTCAAATTTGGAAACGTAGAATTTATTTGACCTTATATTTGTATTTTTGAAAAAAATTACACCTAAATTCCATGTAGAATTTTATATATTCATTTGATCATGATATGATTCAGCCCTGTTATCATGATGATTCAGCCCATCATGATATGATGCAGCCGTGTCTCTGGCAGCATTCAGCACTGGAGTTCTCCCATTGTGCTATGTCACAATGGGGCACCTAGAACTCTGGTGGAGGGGGAATGCTGCCTACTCTGTGCCACAGTTGGATCCCCAAGGCTTTGGCAAAGGCCATTTCTGTCCATGCCACACCCCAGTCAAGTGGTATGAGTTCTGGCAGATAGAGGCACGTGGCATTCATGATATGAATCACACATAGTCCCTGCTCCAGCCTTTCCAGGATGGGTGTTACATGCAGCCCAAATCCCAGAGTGGGTGCTGTATGCCAGTGCTGGATACAGAATGCAGAGCGGAGAAGTCCTTGGGTCCTTCCACATGCCAGATTTAGTGCCCGCTCTGCTTGGTATCGGACTGTGCTGCACACAGTGCCTGCTTCAGCTGATTTAGGATCTGCGCTGGATGTCTTCCACCCCAGACTGGCTGGAAGGGGTTCTGTGTGCATCTTGTGTCCTGGACTGGCCAGAGTCGGTGCTGGATCCAGCATGTAGGGTGGGAGGAGTTCCATGTGCCGAATCTGGTCTATAGGCCTGGTCCAGTGCCATTCGTTGCAGAACCAGATGACTTTGACACCTCTGCTCTAGTTTTTTTAAGTCCCAGCAGGAACATCACTACATTCTAGTCAACATTTCCAGCCTTTTTTGTGGCCAAAACCAATGCTTCTAAGGAAGGTGGAAGCAAGTTTGTCCTGTAGCCCTCCAGTCAAGTTTGTTCTGTAGCAACAGGACAAAAAATTCCTTTCTGCCCCCATGTGGCAACCAGCAAAGCCCAAATGCATGGGATAGCCAGACACTTTTCATGCTGCCCTGCAACCAGGGGACCACTAGCATGATTCCACACATTTAAAAAGTCTCCCGACTATTGTTTACTGGAAACTTAGGGTCTTTACATTCAAATTTCAAGAAGTTACCCAATCTGGAGAAAGAATCTTCTCCCAGAGCTTCAACTATAGTTCTGTTTATTGGAGAGGAGCACAGACATGAATGACAGCAGACTTCAAATACCTGAAGGGCTACCATGAAGAAAAGGGAAAGCACCTTTCCTCTCTTGCTGCAGAGGCAGACACAGACCAATGGCCTGAAGTTGCAGCAAAGTAAGTTTGGACTGAATATTTGGAACAATTTCTTCACCGTTAGAACAGCAGACTGTCTAGGGAAGTTGTGGACTGGAGGTGTTCAAGAAGGTCACATCACTGGAGGTGTTCAAGAAGAGGTTGGACAGTCACTGTCAGGGATAATCCAAGAGTAGCTATCCCTATGTATTACCCATGCTTCTGGGCTTTGCTGGTTGCCTCCCTGCCACACCTCTTTCACCTCTCATCTTTTCTGTTACACATGCTAAGATGTTTTTAAGCCAAAGTCAGACCAATCACCATATTTGGGGTCAGGAAGGAATTCTATCCCATGGTCAGATTGTGGGGTTTTTTGCTTTCTTCCATAGCGTGGGGTACCTGTACCCAGAATCTCTTGATCATATATTTACAACATTATAAGTGATTGGAAGCTGGTTCGAATCTATAACACAAAATAAGTTCACTGCACATAAATGGCTTTTGAAATGGCTGAAACTGGTTTAAGATGAACCTGCATGGATGTAGTATCAGACACGACTTAGGTCAAATTGTTTTATCAAACTTCTGCGCTAGATCCCCTCCAGTCAAGTCAACTCACAGTCCCTCAGCATTCCGGGATGTTTTGCACCACCCCGCAAACCCCTACCCCCCCAGTGTGGGTGAGTTAGCCTTGGTTCAAGGTGTCTGCTCTTGTGGAGCAGGGAGGTCTGTGATAGCTTCTGACCTGGGCCACTGCAGGTGTGATGCTCTACAGACATGAGAACTTGACAAGATGGGACTTGCAATCTGAGATTGATGAGCTGCCCCAGAGCACCTCCCTGACATTTGTAAGATAGTGCGTCCTTGGTACCAGTCT
>JAGPOW010000290.1:21093858-21125147 GCA_030014935.1 Caiman crocodilus
AATATTTCAAAACCATCAAAGTCGTGGCGGGCGAGAAAAAGGGGTAAAGGAACGTCTCGGGAACTACCCACGACCCAGGGGCCCATAGGGGTCACACTCCATTTTCCAACTCAGTCTTTTACATAAATACATTTTAGACAGATGTGGCATCTATGTTAGTCTGCTGAAGGCCCATCTATCTATCTATCTATGCCAGAAAATAGCCCGTACCATATACACGTAGGTTATCAAAATTATTTTGGGCAGCATGTATCATTGTCTAAAATTGTTTATGGTGGTTACTTACCTTCTTTACAGGTTGCATCTGTGATAACAAATTTTGTAGTTTAACCAGTAGCAGTTACAGAAATATACAAGAATTGTATATATATGTTTTTAAAGTAGGTTAATTTAATATTGGCTTAAATAATGCTAATTATTCATTTAAAAATAGCTGGTACGGAATAATGTTTATCCTGATGGATTGGGGCCTGCAACTTATTTTGGAGATTGGATTCCAAATCATCTCTTTCTTTCCAGTTGGTCGAATTGTCTTTGAATTATTTGCTGATATTGTACCTAAAACTGCTGAAAACTTCCGTGCACTGTGTACAGGGGAAAAAGGACTAGGACTTACTACTGGAAAACCTCTTTATTATAAAGGATGCCCCTTTCACAGAAGTAAGTTTGATTTGTCTTTATTTCATTGTTCTTTCTTGGAATAATGTTTTAGGTTAAAAGTTACATACTATTTAGGAGTACTTCAAGATTTTAAAGTCAATTCAATCAGTATTGTGTTAGTGATACATGGATTTCTAACAGTGATCATTAACTGCAGATATGGATGCTCTTTACAATGATGTAAGTTGTGCTGGTGTCTCATGTGAACAAAGAACCAATTTTCAGAAGGTAACTGCCTGCAATAGGCACTGTTATGCTTACCTGGTAAGGGCACCAGCAATAGCCTATTAGTATTAAGCTAATGGCTGTCTTGGGATCAAGCTGATCAAAGCTGGATCACAACTTGGACATTACTGTAACTTATACCTGCTTATGTCTGCTTCTTACTTTCAGGCAGGTAACTTTACCCTGGAGCAGGACAGCTTATGCAGTTATAGAGCTGTGTATCATGTCTACTCTAAATTTACACTGGTGCAAACATATTTCATCTGCATGCTAAATTAGGGACTGAATTTATGTAACTGGAAAAAATCCTCCTTGGTACTTTCATTACTTAAATCTTTTTGAATTAGTGATTGAAAAAATGGAAAAATGTGTGTCAAAATACAGTAGAAATACCTTTAAAATGATAAAGTGTAATGAATTATTTTATTAAACCCCCCACCCACCCCCAAAAAAACGTTAGTTCTTTGTTTTTTGAAAGAGAAGTTGTGGCTTAAAGAAAAGTAGAACTGCATTGTTTTTCCCTATTTTATTTTACTCTTTTTTTCTGGACCAGGTTTATAGCTACTGTTTCCATTGCAAATTGGTCTGTTAATAGCTAATGGGAGTTAATAGCTAATATGCTGAGAGTGTGGGGGGATGTTACTTTAATTAGAACGGCTCCAAGAGCTGCTCTAATTGATACACAAGACACTGGGGGTGCTTTAGTGTCCCTGTGCTTCAAAATGGCGGTAGGGGTGCTTTAACTAAAGCTTATTTGACTCGATTACAATGTGTCAGTAGCCTCTTGGCGTTTCTATAGGTACCCACTGATACGTGGATTTGGTGGTAGTTGTTTCACTGTTAATGATACTTTATATGAGCAAGGGAATTCTTTTGCTCCAGGTCTTTATTGATGTTTCCCCCCAAGACAATAAGCAATGAAGTTATTAGTGAGGTCTGTCTTGCAGCCCTAGCCATGGGCTCCACTTCATTGTATGTGGGCATTGTTTTAGTACAGTAAATAAAGATCATTGAGTAATGTAAAAATATAAACAATGTTAGCTGTGGCCTTTGAAGGCTTTGTTGCATGTTGAGGTGATAAAATGCTGAAGCTTTTTGGAAAAAAAAAGTTCTCTATTATATTTGAGGATATACAGTTTTTAGAGTTATTAATTTTTTTTTTTTTTTTACTTTTTTGTCTGTCATTAAAGCATCTTAAAGGGCCTTCTGAAAGTGGTGATACTTCTTTATTAATTTTACAGTTGGTAAAACAAGCACAGGGAAGTCCAGTGACTTGCTTAAGGCTCCTGAAACATTGTCTCCTTTTATAATTGCTAGCCTATAAGCACAGCAAAGTACTTTGCAGAGACTGACCAATTTGGTGATGTGGACTTCGGGCTGAAACGTTGAAGTCAGGTCAGCAATGAAGCTTAGATGGAGTAGATAAGAGGTGGTTCCAGCTTTGTTTGGACATCACTGATAGCTGTTCTTGATTTTTGTGTATATGGTCCCTTTGAGATTGCATTTCTTTCTATTCCATCCTTCCTTATTAGAAGGAAGTTCTTGATATTAATGATTAGATTTTGAAAGTACTCAGGTGTCTCAAACTAGATGCCTAAATATCTTTAAAAAGTTAGGTCTAAGGGCATATGGTTTGTCACTGCTATTGTACAATGCCATCTGTGAGAAATTTGAATGGGTAATTTTGCTTTTGATTTATTAAGGCACAATAGGGCCTGAATTGCTGATAATAATGATAGTTGAGTTAGGGGTCTAGTTCAGATGGGAAGGGAATTAAAATTCCTGTTGATAAAGTGAGGCTGGTCTTCACCTTTGAATATAATCTGATTTCCTTTTTTGCATTTTCTATGTTTCATATTTTTACTTTATAGTTATAAAGAAATTCATGGTCCAGGGCGGAGACTTCTCAAATCAAAATGGCACTGGTGGAGAAAGCATATATGGTGAAAAATTTGAGGATGAAAACTTTCATTACAAGGTAAAATCATTGGAAATGGAAACTGTTTCCATAAAACTGGTTTAGAATGTTCTGTTCCACATTATTTTAACTATTTGATTTGTCAACTATTTCATCTGACCCATCTCAAAATATCTTCTGCTAAATTCTGTAATGAAAAAGGATCGAGTTATTATGGGAAACACAAAAATGTGTGATATGGCAGATTCTCTCTTTAAATCTTAATCTTGTAGAAAATGTAAAATGAGAAATCCCTTGTTTGAATTCATGCATATGTTAGCATCAAACAGATCTTAATACTTTTTGTTATACGAAGAAATTTGTATATGAAAATTTGCTTCAGAATATAAAGTTTTCTACTAGTCTGTGCATACTTTTATTTAACATATTTCCATTCCCTCAGCCAAAGTTGTTGGTAACACTCAAACCATTTAAAAAATAAGGCAACAACTATTTTAAAAGTCAGGAACAAAATGGCATGTAACCCACTGTACTCATTCTTTTACCCCTAAATATAGTTCTAGTCTGAAAGTCTTGTTTATAAACAAGCTCTTTGAGTTTACATCAATGTGGATCTGTTTGTGGGTGTTCGTGTTCTTCACGTGTACAATAATTAGTTTTGAATACTAGTTTATTTTGGGGCTGTATATACACCCTGTGCTGTCCCCTGTTCCTGTGTGAAGGCAATAAGGGACATAGTGTCCATGCTCACTGTCAGTCTGTGGCAATGAGACAAAACTCAACAAGTGTCTGAAAACTACTTCCAACTAAACTCATTTCCTTTTTAACTTTTTGATGACGAAATCTCCTTCACTTTCAATATTCCTAGTGTTTTAAAAGATCTTTTTCGACAGCCATGCTATAGCTGGGCAACCTAAAGCCTACTGCTGTACTGAATTTCAGACTCTGGTTTAAATACCATCTGATCTGTGACAGACTTACGTTAGTCAAAAGGCATATAATTAATGCCTGTTCTGTTGGGAGAAAGGTTGCATCTCAGTAAGCGGGTTGAATGCATATTCCCCGTGAGGACCAGCATAGCTGAAAATGTACCTACTTGAACAATTGATGCATGTCACTTTGGACTCAAACAAAAGACTGAAGAATAGAAAGGATCATCTTTAGAGGTGCACTAATAGAGAATTTTGGGGCCAATACTGATATCCGATTATTTAAGAGGCATATTGGCTGATACTGATCCAGTTTTTGATAGTGTATGGAGAGCTGCCTTCAGCTGGTAAGTCCGTTATGGAGGAAGGGGAGGGAGATCAATCTCTCCCAAATAGTGAGGGAAGAGGCAGTGGCAGGTGCTGCCCATCTGGGGTGGGGCACAGGATTGAAGGTGTGGCTCGCTGGGGAGTAAGGGGGAGGGCTCCAGTCACTGCTTGCACCCTGGGAGGGTGGGGAGTGTGCCCTCTGGATCTGTGTGGGGTGAGCAGACAGGCTGCAGTTGCAGGCTGGAGCCAGGCTCTTCTTGCCAGGGGCTGGGTTCAAGGTGGGGGCTATGGAGGGTGCTGCAGCTACCCCAGATTTCACCGTAGCTCCCTCCCAGTGCTGCTGCGTGCCTGGTGCAGCCTGGCTTTTCACAGCTCAATCCCTGCTTCCTCCCATGTGCCAAGAAGACAAGAAGAGCCAGGGCTGCGCTGGGTGCATAGATGCGGTAGTGTTGGGAGGGAGCTACACCCCTCCTCCGGACGAGCTGCACTTCTATCTCATGTCCTGTGTGGGGAAATGCAAGTTGAGCTGGGGCTGTGCTGGGCACACGGTGGCAGCACTGGGAGGGAGCTACGGTGAAATATGGGATGGCTGCATCCCCTTCCATAGCTCCTGCTCTGAGACTAGCCTCCAGAGAAAAGAGCCTGGCTCTGGCCCACAGCTGCCGCCCACCCACTTGCACTGCACAGATCCAGGGGGCACATGCCCCGCCCTCCTGGGGTGTAAGCAGCAGTGAGAACCCTTTCCCCTCCACCCCCCTATGAGCCACGCCCCCAGGCCTGGCTGTGAAGCACCTGCCCCTGCCTCTTCCTTCACTGCAGGGTGGGGTTTGATCTGTGCCCCCATGCTCCTTTCCTCCCTCCTCCCCTTCCACCACAACAGATTTACCAGCTGGAAGCAGATCTCCACACTGCCAGGCTCTGCTGCTCACTGCTTGAGTACTGTGCTGCAGCTGTGCACGCACACGGGCATTTATAGCCAAATTATCGGCCCTTTTGGGCTGATTTCCAATACAGCTAATTTTCTTTATATTGGTACTGATCTGATATTGGACCGATGAATCAGTGCACCTCTTAATCGTTTTCAGTGAGTGCTGCCCCAAGCTGGTACTGTTCCCTGGGGCTGAGCAGTAACAAGAAAGAAAATTATGTTAAAAGTAATGCTTACTACTTTGGTCCTGGGTTAATTGTCACTGACCATTACACTAACAATGACACTGGGCTTGAATAACTTGACCCTAGCACCTATAGCACTGATATCAACAAAACCAGTATTGGCATTCCAGTACAAAAGCAAGGCTGATAGGAGCTGAGCAGAGTCCAGAAATGACTCCAAATGCAGGGAGACAATATTTCAGAAAAATAAAATGATACAGGACTCCCCCAGAGCCAGAGAAATTCTTTCACCAGTAAGTAAACCAAGATCAAAATAAATCTGACAGAGACTCTAGTGCCAGCCATGGTACTGATTATCCTTGCAAGCCTGATATAAGCTACAGGCCTAGAGTACAGTATGAATGTGAGCCAGCAGTGCGATGCTATAGTCAGCAGGGCAAATAATACTCTGGTGTGCATCAATCAGTGCATCTCTAGCAAAACCAAGCAAGTGATTCTTCCACTCTACTTGGCACTGGGGAGAGCACAGCTGGAGTACTGCATCCAATTCTGGGCGCCGCACTTCAGCAATGACGTGGAAAACTCGAGAGAGTACAGAGAAGAGCCACACACGTGATCAGGCTTGCACGGCAAGCCATGTGAGGTAAGGCTGAGGAACCTGGGACTCTTCAGCCTGAAGAAGAGAAGGCTGAGAAGGGGCTTGGTAGCAGTTTACCACTGCATCAAGGGAATACATCAAGGGCTCACTGAACAACTGTTCAGGGTACCTGTGGGGAGAACCTGGAGCAGTGGTCACAAACTCCTGGAAGACTGTTTCAGGTTCAACATTAGGAAAATTCTTCACAGCTCGGGTGTCCAAACTGAAATAAGCTCCCTTCAGAGGTGGTGCAGTTGCCTACCCTGGAAATCTTTAAGAGGAGACTGGACAGTCATCTTGCTGGGTTCATTTGATCCCAGGTGTCTTTCCTGCTTGGTGCAGGGGGGCTAGACCTGATGATCTTATGAGGTCCTTTCCAGCCTACATTCTGTGAATCTATGAAAAATACCTGTCTACGAAGTCAGTGGTCCAGGCTGTGACTTGTAGCTATCACCTCCTGGATTCCAAAAGACACCCATGAGACCATCCAGCTCTTTAGTACAAGCACAGATTAGGCAGTCCATTCATTTAGACTCAAGCCACTTTGAAATTAATGGTTAGTACACCCACCCGCTGTAGGAAGCACCTTCCCATCTCGTATCCCATCATGGTGGCTGCATATTGCTGGCTAGATTTCAGCAGTGATGACTTTGTATCCATCTTGGATTATTCTGTTTGGTAGCCTAACACCTAATAAACACAAAGGTTTTAATCCCATATCATATTAGTGTAAACATGGCCTTGTAGCAGGAACCTGTAAACAGTGGTCCCTGTTTCAATGCCCTCTCTATAAAGGCATCAATCATGGATGTGTCAGGGTCAGGTTTCAGAGCTCACTTGGGCTAGGAATCTGGTTCCCACATGACCGGGAATGCATACAAGTCTTAGAGCTCAGAACTATCAGATTACTTTCCAAAGATTGGTAATGCCAAACTTTGGAGAAATTAGTCAGCTGTACACTATAGAAACAAACCGGGGGGCCCACACTTTGTTCCTCTCTGCCTACTGATTTCTGGAACTATTGGCATCAAAGTAGAGTAACTCTCCTGGGAGCAGGGTCCTTCTACTCCCAGGACCCAAATAGGTAATTGGTGAACAATCCTGAACAGTCCTTGTACAGATGCATCACAAAGAGATAATCCATCAGTGGGGAATCACTGAAAAGTGATAAATCAGTTTTGTTTCAGAGGAGACCTGTGTTCACCGTTGCTACCAGATGCCATTTCTTAAGTGGAGCACAAAGGCCTGCTCTATCCCTTTCTGCCAATTGTTTTAATTCCAGTGGTGATTTCCAAGAGATGTTCTGGTGTCTCTCTTGGCCCGAGGCATTTCTGGCTTTTAGTTGTTAATCTAAATCCTACAACTCCTTCCTGGACATGATTTTGCAGCACTCTGGCCATATCCTCTCTCCAGGCCTAAAGTTGCGGCACCCTATCACTCAGGCTGTGACTGTACAATCTGGTCATCTGATATGGAGATGAGTTGCACTGTGGGTGTGTCTCCATGTTCATTAATGCACCATAACTATGGAGCATTAAGTTAATACCTGGTATTACACCTGTTTGTGTAATACAGTTGACTATAATAACAGGTACTAATTTAATGCTCCATAATTGGTGCTACTGTGCAGTAGTGCCATGCACACTTTTTTGTGACACTAATACACAGTAGACTAATTCTACTAATTCTACTAATTCTGTGCATGAGCACAGTTTTTGCCTGCTGTGCTAATGAGCAGTAGAATTAATCAGTGTATTTAGCATCTTGTGTAGATGAACCTTGTGTTTTTGTTATCAGTTGGCTGATGTACTCTACACAGAATAATAAGGCATACTCTGTTAGAGCTCAAAACATTTTATGCCTGCTTCAGGCATGTGCCAACCTCAGAAATCTGTAAGGCAGCAGTGTAGTATAAAGTGACTTTTGTCCTTCAATTTAGCTACTATATGAGAAGACAAGGTTAGGAAAGCAGTGCTACATTTGCTCTTTCTGTGCAACTGAATTTCCTCATACAGTGTCATGAGAGTGTACAGCTTGACAGTTATCTACAGTAGACAATATAGTATCCAAAGAAGAACACTAAGGTAAACTCTAGTTCTTTGAGATGATGTTGGTGTGGATTATATCCTGGCTTTCTGGAATCCTCAGCTATCACAGGTTTTGAGTTGTGAAGGAGTATGGTTACTTTTGCCCTTTTTATCCTTGCATAGGAGTGCAACGAAGTATATGTATGCATCTCTGATGGATACTTAAAAATAAAACTAGGTTTGTACATGAGGTACAGATGTACTTACATTGGGTTCTACACTGATGTACTCACTCAAATAACCAAATCTATTGTAAGTATATTCTTTTTTGTAAGATTTGGGTAACACCTGTTCTACAGTCTGAATTTCTAATATATGTACAGCTTTTCTGCTATGGACAGAACAAAATGCTACAGAGGAGTAATCTGAATAGCGAGGAAAAGATTCTTTGTGTTGAATTACAAAGAGGCAAAATATATTTCACAGAAGTAAGATGTATAATACCTTTTTATTATTGGAATGTTTAACCAACTGTTTCTGCTTTATACCTTTATGTAAAATAAAGGATGCCTTCCTGAGGGAAGAGGTATAGAGGAGAAGATGGGAAAACATTTTAAATGTAGCTCCTAGTCCTATTAACACCTGCACCTATAAGTTAAATGGTTTACATGAGTGGTCCGACTCATGAGGTCTCACACTTTTGATGTGTAAGATTTGCTCATGTATAACTATTTGCAAATTTTAAAATGTAAATGTCCACATAATTTCCTCTTAATTGCATTACTGTTGAATCCAGTACTGCGGGGAGGGTGGGTGTGTGAAAAAAAAAAAAAAAATGCTGTTGGATGACTGATGTCAGGAAAGGTGAAGCCAAATGCAAATTGTGTAGCCCTCAAGCTTCTTGGAGTTGTTATCATTGTAGACATCACTCAGGATAGCCTACTACCTCTGAATCATGTAATAAATACTCTTTTAAAATAATCAGACCTGACTTAGATTAGTGATGGTGTTTTCTCTTGTACAGCATGATAAGGCAGGGCTGCTGAGCATGGCAAATGCAGGACCCAATACAAATGGCTCCCAATTCTTCATCACAACAGTACCAACTCCTCACCTGGATGGGAAGCACGTGGTGTTTGGCCAAGTGATCAAAGGAATGGGTGTTGTTAAACTACTAGAAAATGTTGAAGTGAATGGAGAAAATCCTGCTAAGGTATGTAGAACCAGAATATTTTGAGTAAATACTTTTTCCATTACCTGGAGTCCTATGAGAGAACTGCAGAATAGCTTTAGTAATGTTTTCCAGTAGGACTGAAATTATTTTTTGCTTCTGCTAAATGAAAACTAGAAATACATAGCTTTTACCAACTTCTGTGTCTCAGAACATTTCAACATTTTAAGATTAGCTTTCATTGTCTTCTATTGTAAAAATGAAAGTTTTTTTTTTTTTAATCCAGGCTAATAATCAAAGATTAGTGATCCTGTGTTGATGCCACTTACTAATCTTAAATAAAATGTTAAGATGGTAGAAAGTATTAAAGACCTTACAGTTAAGTGTTTGTAATATCTTATATGTGGAAAAATTGTATACATGTTGACTAATTACTAATCAATTTTCACATCACCTTTCAAATGGAAGGAGAAAATAATATCTCCACACTTCTAAGGTATGATAAAACAAGCATATGGAAAATGAACAAATTACAATGAATTAATGGAAGGGCAGACTTGCAGCACGTTAGCTATTTTACAGTAACTGGGCACATCAACATGCCCACTTTAATGTGCAGTAGCCTATTCTATTGCACATTAAAGCAGTGCATAAAAAACTGCTAATATGATAATGTGAGGTAGAATAGGCTACTGCACAATAAGTGTCACTAAAAAAGCAGAGTTTGCTTTTGCTACTGTGCATTAGGGCAGCCTAGTGCATATTTATGTAGTACTTCACTTAGAGGCACTATATAGGTGCAGTAAGAAAGTGCATTAATGCACATGGAGACACTCCCACTGTCTGTATGCTTTTAGCTTGTGGTAAGTGGAAGCTAAACCTAAGGTATCTTAGCTGTGTTTTACTTAAGGCTTAATTGTCCCAATTTTAGTTTTCGCTTACAGCCAGTTTAGAACAAGCACAATGTTGATTGGTATGGAACACCTGGCATGTGACTTACCAAAAGCTGCAGAAAAAGTTAGATCTGTGATAAAAAAAAGACAGGATTTCAACCTGCTAACTCATAGTGGGTGCATCTTCCTAGGATCTAAAAGTATGGAGCAAACAGCAGTTAGTCCTGGGTGCTTACTGAATTTCACATTAGAGATGGTTATATTTTATTGATGCATTTATTGTGTACATTTCATATCTGTTCCTAATGGCTTAGGAATGATAAGTTGGCACACAAATTGGAAGTTCATTTGAATGAGAAAAGAACCCTCTGTCTCTGTGTACTGAGGTGCACGTTCTTCCTTATATTTACTTAAGGATAGTGACTGCCACCTCCTGTTCTGGCTTGGTGGTGACAAGAGAAAGCAGGTATACTCTTTGTCAGAAGTGTTAGAATTCCTGTGAATTTGTGGTACTTGTGAGGCAGTTCCTTATTTATGGGGCTTGTACTTGTAAACTTTACTCGGGCAACTAGAGAAGCGAAATTCCAACACAGGAAGAATACACAAGAATTCCATGAGGCTGAAGTTACTGTATATTATTTCCTTTGTAAAAATACATAAAACATCACCATTAGAAAATGTGTTTGGATCCTAGTAGGATCTAGTTGGTACTATCTGTGGAGTATTTAACTTTTTTTTTGTCTAAACACATGGAAGATGAATAATCACATTCCCATATTTCTTTCCATTGCTGCAGCTCAATTTCTTTCCCCAGAGCCCTTTCTTAATAATTTTTAATTTGAAGACACTAGGAAAAATAACTCTCACCCCATTAGCTCATTACAAATGTCTTGATATGAACTCAGAACGAACCCCTGCTCTCCTGCACGTGAAAGATTGGGGTTGTATTTAATTGTGGTCCCAAGTAACCAACACTCAGCCTATGGATTCATGTCATTTGGGTCCTGGGATTCCCCCACTGATCCAGAAATTTGACAGCTCTTGGAGCCACAGTAATGCTTTTACCGCCCATTCTGCTGCTAAATTTCCAAATCTGAGGGGAGCCCTATGGACCAGATCTGGAACATGAGAGCATGGAGCTGCATTATTTGACTGAAGTTTGGTGGTGGGAGGAATGGTGGCTGCTGTGGCTTTGAGAGCTGTGGAAGTTAATGTTGCCACTGCCAAATTCCAGCCCTGTGGGCCAGAATATGTGGCTTCTTGCTCCAGTTCTGACCCACAGACTGGAACCTCATTCCAGATGGAGCCCATGAGGCCAGATGAGTTGGATACCACTGTTGATACAATCTGCCTATCCAGCCAGTGGGTTTCATAGTTAGAGGAGATTAAAAAACATTTGGAATATGTTGGTTAGGGATGTAGAGGATGTTTTCACTGATCTTTTAACAGTACATAGTATCTCTGTCTTTCTGGAGTAGTGAATGACAATACTGCATGATAGACATGTCTTGTGGCTTTTTATTTTTTACAGTTGTGCATTATTGCAGAATGTGGAGAGCTGAAGGAAGATGACAACTGGGGAATTTTACCAGTGGATGGTTCTGGAGATATCTATCCAGACTTTCCTGAGGATTCAGAATCAGACTTCAGAGAGGTATGTATTTCTCTTTTGAAGGTTGTTACTTAAGAAGAAACTTCCTAGTAGGCTGGACCATAAGGTGTATGTTGTTATAGTTCTAAAGACTCTGTCAGGACAACTTAAATCTAGTGACGTACAGACACTGCTTTAGACTGTTAGATCTTACAATTTAATACTGTAGATTCAGTGACATTCCTGTAGTGCTAGCTGTGACTTGATATTTTTCAGTAACCATAAAGCTAAAAAAAATCTTTCACAGAAATTTATTTTCTAGGCTTCTTTTCTTTGTTGTTCAAGACTGGTTTTTATTGCCTGAGTGACAAGTTTCCAGAACTATAAAGCATAAATATTTAATAGCGGACTTTTGGAAGTAGTTTGGAGATTCTTATGTCCCTTCCAGTTAGGAAATTACAACACATTTTATTCACTGTACACAAGCACGGAGGCTGCTCCAATATGCATGTCAAAGCAGACTTGATTAATCGAGTCTCCTGGAGTGTGGCAGTTAACATGCTGCAATAGGCTCCTGCACTTCAAATATAAGAGTCTGCGCTTCAAAATGGTGGCAGGGGCACTTGAACTAAAACTCGTCAAATGAGCTTTAGTTCAAGCGCCCCCCTCCTCCATTTTGACGCATAGGGACGCTGATGCACAAAGCACAGCAGTGTCTTAATTAGAGCTGCTCTCACAGCTACTCTAATTAAAGAGTGGCACCCCCTCCCAATGAAGCATGTGTGAAAGTGCCCTATGAGACAAAGCAATGTGTAGGCTTGCCTGCTGCAGGCAGGGTAACAACAGCCCAGCTACAAGTGAAATGGCAGTATCTGTTGCATGGAGTATCTTCTGCCTAGAATAACTAGTCCTTAATTTTGCAGATGGGCAAAGTTACAGTCTTTTTCTGTTTTACAATTAAGTTACAAAGCTGATAGTGGGGCTGAAAGATACTGGTTCTTTAAGTGGCTTATATAGTTAATCATGATCCGGATAACGAAAGTTTGTTACATTTGTAAAACAAAAGGCAAAAATTTGGACTGGCATTGTGCTTGACAACTGGCTATCTTTCACCTATGGATGCAAAAAAGGTTTGAGGGAAAGGTATTGTATGGTTATTGTTAGAGCACTTGTGAAGCTCAAATATTTGCACCATTATTTGGGGGGAAAAAAGGCAAAGAGGGATCTGGCAAATAGGGAAGAGGTGGTCTTAGTGATATACCTTCTTTGCTAATGCATCTCTTTGAGTTTTTGTGTAGATACAGGATATAGCCACATTTCTGTTTTGTTCATTCTTTTTGATTAAGGGACAGTGGATTTTGCCTTGTCATTGGAACTTGTTGAACAAGTATCTTTAGGATAAACAGATAAGTTACTGGTTGCGTCTTTACTGTAGTTATGTTTTGTGCTGTAATGGTTAGTTACTGTTGATCCTTATGTTCAACACCAGTGGGAGTTTCATACCATAGAACAAGCATAGAGCGTTAACTATGGACTGGGATACTGGATCTCTAATGTTCTACTGGATATTGTTTTTCCTTTGAACTTGGGATTTCAGTCACTTTTGTATAACAGAGCATCTGGGATTCCACCATTATTTAGAGAACTTCTAAATTAGTATAAGTAATATAAGTTGCTACCTACATTTTATAGGTGGACAAGATTGTGTCAATAGCAGAAGACATAAAGAACATAGGAAACACTTTCTTCAAATCTCAGAATTGGGCAATGGCAGTTAAAAAGTATAACAAAGGTTTAAGGTAAGGACTTTTATTATTGTAAGCCAGCTAATGTCTTTGTTAACATTTTCAGGAAGTATTAGGGCACTTTTATTTAAAAATAATTTCAGTTAATAGGGTTTGTGACCCTTGATATATTGGAAAATGATTTTTTTTTAGTAATTTAGAAATGAGTACTTATTTTACAGAAAGGTCATCATGCACACTTGGGGTATATTCTGGAACACAAAGATAAATATCGAAAAAAAGTTGTCAACTGAATTAATTGCTTAATGCTGTTCCTGAATTCATTTATACTTAAAAGCATAATTAGGTATTTACCTCCTGTTGCTTCAACAGTCATTCCTCTTCCCTCAGAGCCTGCACTTTGGTCTTTCCGCAGATTCTTGTGTTGTTGTCACTGTCAACCCTGACTAAATTTCTGCTCTTGATTACATAATCTCCTGATCTATCTTCCATGTCTTTTACCTTTAAGTTAAGAGTTTTTCTGGCCGTGCTTCTCAAACAATTTGTCACTTTTTATGCTTTCCTGTGTTGTTTAACACAGGATCAGAGACCATCTGGATCTCTCACTTGTTTCCTCTGGAGTTGTCATTCCAATACTGCTGTGTGTACCTGCCTCCTTAATCATCACTGCTTCATAAAATTATGAATATTATAACTCAAGAGCTCCAGCAGCAGCACCAATTTGCCTGCATCTATCTTTTAACCTATTAAAGAACTAAAATTAATAACCAAAGAGGAGAAACATACAAAGAAAAAAATCTCTTTTTTGATATTCCACATCAAACTTTCAAGATATTCTCTTCTAAGAAAAGTATTTTTTAGGAGTACTTAATACAGTAACATGAAAGTGTCCTTTCAATAGGAAAATGCAATTGTGAATCAAAGTTGCAAAGAAACTCAGGCACACACAATGCCTGGAAAAAAAAATCTCTTGTGTTTTGAAGTTGATTAGATTTCCAGCAGATAGTCTTTTCAAAGCATAACAAATTTCTACCTTGGAGAACTGCACTCTATTTACAATACCAAACAGACCATTTTAGCTCTTCATGTCTCTGATTTCTACCAGGAGTCAAGTAGTTCATACTACGGCACAATCAAGTATCTGTCCACCATCCCTGACACTTGAGAAGAATTTAGAAAACAAACTCCCAACAAAGGGGATTTAGAACCTGCCTCACTAGCTTATTCCAGTACTTGGCTGTCCTTTACCATTAAAAAATAAATCCTAACATCTAACTTCATCTCTCAGGCTGCAAAAAAAGCCAATTACTTTTGGTGCTTTCTCTGGTGGACCTGGAAAACAAGTGTGATCACCATCTAAAGCAGGTTTTAGCATTGGATAATTTATACCAAGTTAAAAGTGGAACAAGCTTCCTTTCTTTAGACTGAACACTTTCAACCTTTCAGAGAACCATAGAGAAGTAGGGCTGGAAGAGACCTCAAGGGGTTATCTAGTCCAACCCCCTGCCCAAGACAGACTCATTCTATCCAGACTACCTTATACAAATCCATTGTGTAACCTTTTAGCAAAACTATACAATCAACCCTGACATATAACCCAAGACATAACCTAACCTGCTACGGATAAAGTAGGGGGACCACAGCAAGGCCATTTTCCAAACCCATTGTTCCTGTTGCTCTCCTCTAGATTTGCTTCTGTTTGTTTGCGTCTTAGTTTGGTGCCCAGTGTTAGATACAGTACTCCAGTTGAGGCCTCACCAAATCTTGGAAGAGACCAATAATTACTTCCTATGTTTTACAACTGATGCTCCTTTTATTGCACCCCAGAATGAGATTTGCCTTTTTTCAACACCACAAATTGTCTCGTTCTGTTTGTGATCCACTATAACCCTTCCCTTTTAGAGATCCTTTTCTATCGTGCAGCTGCCTATTAAATTACCCCGCATTATGTATTTGTGCATTTGATTTTTTCCATCCTAAGTGGTGTACTACTTTGTGCCTGTCTTTATTCAATTTCATCTTATTGATTTCAGACCATTTCTCCAGCTTATCAAGATCGTTGGGAATTCTGATCCTGTCCACCAGAGCTCTTGCAGCCACTCCCAGCTTGGTGTCATCTGTAAATTTTATAAATGTATTCTCTATCATAAAAGCTGTTAATGAAAGTATTGAATAGAACTGGACACAGGACAGGCCCTTACAGACCATACTTTATCTCCTCCTAGTTTAACAGCAGACAGTTGATAAATACCCTGAGTACCATTCTTTAATCAGTTGTGTCCCTCAGTTTCTGGTGATTTGATCTAGGTCATACTTCCCTTCGTTTATAAAAATGTCATGTATGAGTCAGAAACCTTACTAAAGATATTTCACACTTTGCTTCCTGCCCCTTACCCACCAGCCATGTTGCTTTGTGAAAAAAAAAGGGTTTGATACAGTTTCTACTGGATAAACCCAGTCCTTCACTACTTTCTTCTGCTGTTCCTTTTCTCTTTTCTGTCTTTTGTTTCTTACCTTATATATTATGCCTGATACAGATGAAAAACCCTTGGAGTTGTGAGCAGATAATTCATATTTTAAATGTCATGCACATTTATGGTATTGTATGCCATTATGCACAACCCTTACTAAAAATGCAAAGTCAGAAAGTGAAGTAGTCAAAGTCTAGAAAATGCTAAAATTTAGGATGCACAGCATTTTCTAGTTTTTGAGTGTTTAAGTTAACACGTGTGAGCATTTGCAATCTTTCCTAGGTTTTTAAGGAAATCAAGAATTTTATTCTGTGGCACTGAACTAATCATTGTGTGCTCAATCTGCAGAGCTGGAACCTTCCTATCTGCCATAGGGATCATTGCTGCTTGAAACAGAGTTAACTGAGAGTTACTAGATTGTGATCTAACCTTTGAAAGATGGGACCCACAATTTTTCTGTGGGTTTCAAAGATATTTGCTGACAGTGGAAGAATGTGGAATCTCAAACCTTGGGTTCTCCTCCAGGTTCTGGGGCAGGGTGATCAAACCTTTCTGCTTTTTTTCCTTGGGTTCTAGTTCTGCTTGTTCCTGCCAGTTTTGGGCCCTCTCTCATTTTGCTGGAACTCTTTGTTCACAGTCCACTACTCCAGGTTTTTTTGCTCCTCATTTCCCTATAAAATTGCAGCTGTTTTGATACATCATGGGTGGGGATGCATTTACAGATTTTTTTTTTTTTAGCTGGGTCCCAATCCACTTGCTAGAAGCTGAGGAAAAGGACATTTGATTAGTATGTCAAGTGGAATGGCAATGAGGGGTGAAGGGACGATGGGGTTAATGCTCGTATGACATGCTGGATTATAGTGTAATGGCTGCATTTTGCATGCTCTATAGATTGTTTTGTTCCTCTGCTCAGTCTTAGATCCAAGTTCAAATACTCCTGAATAGCCAGCATAAGTCTTGTTAAATATTTGGTGAAGAGGAAGGAGTAGAGTTTCCTAAGCTGGGTGGGGAGGGGGTTGGTGTTGTATTTTGCTAAAGAATATAACCTACTTCTGTAGGAGAAATCATATTTGAAGAGGACTCAAAGTCCTCATGCCATTTAGAACAATGTGTGGGTGGAAAAGATGCTGTCAGAAAAGAGTGGTAAATCACAGCTAGTTCTTTGAAATCTTCCTTTTCAAACATCACTTTTATCTTGCCCTCATTAAGTTGATAAAGATAACTAATCTCCAGATGGCTAATCTCTTGAATTCTAACATGAGGTAGAATTTAACTTTCAGGGCATGGACCAAATTCATCAGTTGTATATACATATTTGTATGTGGCAACTTAACTGTGACGGGTGCCTTTTAAAAAAAATGTTCAAGTTAATGAGCCAGGAATGTTAAACTATTTTCTACTGACAATTCAACTTTTGGGGAAGATATGGATGTTAGAAGCATCACTTTGTCACATAACATAATGGGCATGTGGAAATTAGGTATTTAAAAAATACTGTGATAGATGGTGGGTAAATTCTTTGCATAGTTTTTTGGTCAGATAGCTATGGGCTGAAATAAGATAGTGTTGCAAGTTATAAGAAGTCATGTATCTTAATACATATTGTTCGTAAACTTGCTTATTGCAGGTACCTGGAGGCCTCTGAAGCTGTGATAGAAGAAGTGGATAAAGCAAAATTGAAGACTTCAGCTTTGACCTGCATCTTAAATGCTGCTGCTTGTAAACTGAAACAGTCAGATTGGCAGGGAACCATTGAAAATTGTTCTGAAGTAAAATTTGATTTTTTGTTATTTTCAACTTGCATATAAATACACGTTTGTTACCAGACTAGGCTATTTGGAAAACAGAGGCTGAAACTAAAAATCTCAAATAATTACAAAGGAATTATTTTCCTGAAATAAGTTAATTAAAAGACCTGGCACATCTGGCATAACATTATTATGTGACTAATTTTTTTACTACTACTTCAGAAGAAATATTATAAAAAATTGTTACAATGTACGAGGTATGCTGTGCTTCTCAGTCTGTTACAGGGAGCAGCATCAAATTGTATAGCACAAAGGATTTATTTTAGAAACAAAGAACTTTTTAATAGGAATTTCACAGGCAGAAAATTTTAAACATGTTCTGAAAGTGATTGTCAGTATTTTATAGATTAATTGATTGCTACTTGAACTAAAATGTCTGTACTAGCATAGTTGTGGAATGAAGATGGCAAAAAAAAGTGCAGCACAAAACAGAGGGAAACAAGTAATTGACATAAGAGAAAGTGGAAAGCATGTCATGAAAACATGACAGTTATGAATTCTAGTACAGTAAGAAAAAAAATAAATGTTGGCAATTGCATATAAGCTCCATTACTGGTTAGAGTATAGGAAAATTATTAATAATGCAGAAAAGACAGAAGTATTCAATATACATTTCTGTTCTGTATTTGGAAAAAGATACAAGATGATGAACTACTTTTCAGTCCATTAGTAACTGAGGACTTATCCCGTCAGTAACAGAAAATCAGCAGGTCCATCTAATGTGCCGGCAACAGTCCTTAAAGAGCTGACCAAAGAGATCTGTCTTACTGATGTTGATGTTTAAAAAATACCAGAATGTGGGAAAATGCTATAAGACTGGAAGTAAGTTAGCATTGTGCTAATATTCAGAAGGAGCAAGTGAAATGACTTGGGTAAGTATAGATTAGTTATCCAAGGAAGAATAGTGGAAAGGCTGAAATAGGATTGAATTGAAAATTAAATGAAATATGTAATGTTATTTAATTCCAGGCCACATCTTTATGGAAGCTTCATGGAGATTATAGGTTTAGTTGACAAAAAACAACGGCATAAGTATAATCACAAGTAATGCAGGCCTACAGAATGAGACTATCCCCTGGACAGCAGTGATTCTAAAATGGATCATAATAGATACACAACTGAGTATGAGCTGCTAGGGTTGTGCTCTGAGGGAAAAGGAGAATGGCAAGTGAGTAGGAAGATGATTTTAGTTCCATATGTAACATGAATGAAAAAGATACTGAAATGAAGTTTCTGGAATAAGTTGTCTGTGTTTTCAAGATGTTGATAATTTGTAGAGAGTGCAAAAGAGCCACACCATGAAGGTGATGAACCGTTAGAACTAGTGGTACAATCTCCATCTTGATGCAACTTTGTTGGAACTAAACAGTGCTCCACCAAGACATGGTGTATAGTAAAATTTGGCTCATTATAGAAGAGACTGATTTGAAATTCTAATGACCTCTGATATATGGGAGAGAATCGTAAGATCTGATAGGCTCTTCTATCATTACAGCTTAATGCAAGAGATTGAAATGCAGCTTGTTAACACTTAGTCCAATATATCCTAAAATGTCTTATGTGCTTTATAAAAGACATGCGCTATAGTAGTACTGTAGTTTGCTGATTCATAAGCGGTGTTGCCATTTAGATAATGAGATCTGCACAACTACAGAAATAGGAAAGCAGACTACTTGTGTGTATTGTAGTGTTTGGAGAACATCATTTTTATCACTTTTATCCATTTTGCAGGCTCTTGCAATAGATCCAGAAAACACCAAAGCTCTTTACAGACGAGCTCAAGCCTGGCAGGGAATAAAAGATTTTGATCAAGCTCTGGTAATTATTAAGAGTTTGTTTTGGTTTATGTATTTAAAGTTTTTAGCAAAGCATTTACTTTTTTTATTTTTATTTAAGGCTGATATTAAGAAGGCTCAGCAAATAGCACCAGAAGACAAAGGTAAACTGTCTGCTTAATATTAAACTATTTACTAAATAATAAAAGCTTAATAAGTTAATAGGCTTTGCTTAATTAAAATGCTGAAGTCCCAGTGTAATTTGCAAGCCACTTAAAAGGGCTTCACAAACCAGTTTGGGAAATGAGTGGCTTAATTTATTTTGATGTAGAGCTGTTTTTAATCTTGGTATCAGAGTGGTCACAGGAGCCTACTGCTTTCTTCCTGGCAGTTCCCAGAACTTAATTTTTTCAAAATCAGTCCTTCTCACTTATATGGCATAGCATCTATAGGCTAACATAATACCCTTTCATAGAGTTTACAACATGAATACAGACAAATTTGCTATTTATCTTGTAATGATGGTGGTCAGGGAAATTATTTCTATATAAGACTAATCCTATGTCCTTGGCCAAGAGCTCAATTTTTTGGAGCTCAGGATAGGAAAATTTGTTTGTTTTATGCACTCCTGACCTACCAAAAAAGTAGATTGCTTGATATCCAGGTACCCAGGGGAAACATTCTTTAAATCAGAAGCTCCCTTCCTATTGATGGTACTTTGTACGCTGTTACTCTCTCTGTGAGCTCATTTCCGTATTCTGTGATTGGATGGGAGGGTAAAGCAGCTTGTGGAGAGTTTTTTGTTAGTGTATACCTTGATTACTTCTTTTATAGATACTTTTTATAGGTTAGAATGTCTCTGCTTGAACAGTATAAAATGAAGATGGGTGATAAAGTTGTGATGTAATTGAGGATTATCATAACTGTGACCAGGCTTTTCTTTTAACCAGCTATCCAAACTGAAATCCTGAAGATCAAACAAAAAATAAAGGCCCAGAAAGATAAAGAAAAGGCAGCTTATGCTAAAATGTTTACCTGAATGGTTTTGTCCTGTTAATCATCGGAAGTAAAGATGAGCAAATCTGCAGCCCTTGTACAGATATTGTAATTGTAGGAATACTACCATATTTCCAGTGTTTACAGATTAAACTAAGTTTCATAATAAAGTCATTCAGTCTGAAAATGAAGGCTGTGTTTTCCTTTAAAATAACTCACTAGCATCAAATACATGTGCATAGAATGAATTTATCTGAACTGCTTTAATATATTCAGACACTAACTCCTTCACCGGAACAGCGTCATCTAAGTCTCAATCCCACTGGCCTGAAGTGTTGCTAGAAGTAGTTTGTAAAAATAAAATGACAACTTAACTGATAAATTTATATATAGTACTTACAAACTTTATTAGAAATTTCTTCCCTTGAAATACCAAGAGTTAAATATTATGAAGTATAACAATTGAAATTGAGTTTTGTAGACTGATTTTTTTTTTCTAATGCACTTATTGGATCAAGATTCTATTTATAGGACATTTAAGGCAGGGCAGACATGTACTCATCACTGAAGATGAAGAAACATCGTTTTTAATTCTTTCACATCCAGAGTTCTGGATATTAACCACTGGCAAAAAATCAGATTTCACATTGACCAAAAAAAAAAAAAAAAAAATCAAGAAAAGACCTGTTTGTTTGGTTTTTTTGTCTGCTGCTCCACTTGCTTGGATGAAGCTTCTCACAAATAATAGCAAATGCAGAGGCATTATGCTTTAACATAGTGATCCACCATGAAGTTTAGAATGGCAAAATTACCTCCAAACATTCAGGTCAGTTATATCCTTACACTGCAGCACAGTTCCTGTAAAACATCCATTGTAGGAGCTTACAGCATCATGTCAGAAGTTCATTGGACAGTTTTGATCATATTTACATTCCATTATAGGCTGGTCCTCCTCCACCTTCAGGTACTACCCAGTTAATATTCTGGCTTGGGTCTTTAATATCACATGTTTTGCAGTGGACACAGTTCTGGGCATTTATTTGCAGCCGTGACCCTTCTCCTGTTTCCAGAGGAACAAACTCATAAACTCCTGTGAAGACGAGAGCAATGTCACTATTTGGGTCAGTTACTCAAGATCTTAAAATCCAAAAATTAAAAAAAGGACATACTATAAGTTCTATGCTCATAACTCACAAGTTCTTGCACTCTTCAATAGTAATTAAATAAGGGCTGTGATTTTACAGTATGGGGACTTAAATGTTCAGTTGATACCTCCTGTGCAGTTGCACTGATTGTCTAGTCACAAAAGTTCTTAGGGAAAAGGGTGAGGCCATAGTGAGGGGGAAAAAAATTGTCATTCACCTTAAAAAAAATGTTTTAACGTACAATTCATTTTACATACCTGCAGGACAGAATCTTTGTTCTGGTCCATCAAATATTGCTAAATTCTTATTCACAGGGATGCTGTCATCCTTTAAAGTCAAATGAGGAGGCTGATCATGTTCATGATTTGTACCACTTAGAGCCACAGAAGATAGGAGATCAAAACTGATTTTTCCATCAGGCTTTGGATATTCAATAGGTGTGCAGTCTTTGGCTGGTTTTAGCTGAGCAAAGTCTGCCCCTAAAATTTTGAATGACATAAGTCAATGAATTGGTGTTTAGGTCAAGTAATTTGTAGGTATTCAAATTAAATTTTAAATGGGGCACTTTAGCAATGTGTGGAATGTGTCTTAACACCTGAAAGTGAGAACAAAAAAAATATTACCCTTACCCCTCAGTCCAATTACATTAGGGCAGTGATCCAGACACAAATACACTTATCAAGTAACCACTCTGGCCTTGGTTTGTGTATTTGAAAGATCTCCCATGTGAGAACTAACCAGTCTGTTGCTAGATTTAATATTAAAAGGCCAGAGAACAGATACAAGACATACAGCATAATCTGTTGAAGGAAAGTTACCTAGATGTTTTAACGTCCATGGCTCCATTCCTCTCAGTATCCAGTAAAATATGCCTGTGTAAATCATTCCTCCATATATACCCAATGCTCCATGGCAGGAAGGCCGGATATTCCTAACAGAATAAATTTCTTTCCATACCCAGGATTTCTTTAAATTTGCTTCATATTCTGGCACATTAAGTCCTAAAAACAGAAATGAATATTTAAAAGGAAGATTGTACTTAAAAATGGTTGCAAATTGAAAAGTAATGGTCAATACTGTATTAAATTACAGTGCTCAAGCATTGATTTATAAAATAAAAACTGGGTTTATAGCTGTTTCATAAGAGTATATCTAAATTTACCTGGCTTTTAGTTCCACTGAAAAAAGTGACGTAGAAGTAACCAAGATACCACACATCTAAAAACTGCTATTGAGGGCTCTCTTCTGAAAAAGTTCTTCCTATGCATTTGTAAAGTTGACTTTAATTACAGTAAATGGATATCCTTCCTTTATTTACAGAGAAAAACAAGTACTATTGAAGTCTCTTGCGGGGAAAAAAAAAAAATCCTGAAAGCCCTATACATACCATTTAAAAAACTCTTGTTGCTTGATGACTGGAGAAGAAGTTTAGAATGGGAAGCTAGGAATATACAAAACTACCATGCTTCCACAACATACAGGAGGATCTACTTTCAAGACAGTCAGTGGCAGATACCTAAAAAGGCTTGTGATGCATGCAGGTATTTTAGACTAAATGATGCTGTTTCTGGCCATGCAGTATGAATACAGAGAAATGTTAAGCCTTGCCCAACTGTCTCTCTCAAAATCATTTTGCCTTTGAAATGTAAAAATGAAGACAAATGTTGACATCCTTAGAAGGTAGCAGTACTGTAAAATCTTGACTCTGTTGGGTAGAAAGCATTATCTGAAATAACGTTTTTGCTACCTAGGCCTAAACTTTTCCCCTTAAACTTTAAAACCTGAGAACCACAGCACTCTAACTTCTAGAGCAGGGATGTCCAACCTTTTTGAATGTGGGGCCGGATCACAAAGTTTTTATCACCCAGCGAGCCATATTCAAAGACCTCACAGGAAGTGACATGATATCAGCAAGTGATGTCACGTGACCTTTGACACCAATGAAGTTGCAGGAAGTGACAACGAAATGGGTCTGCTGTGCAAGGGAACTTACCCCGTGCCTCTGTCCGCCCCGGCCTGGCCCCAAGATGCCCCCAGCTCTACATGGGAACTTACCCTATGCCTCCATCCGCCCCGGCTGGCCGTGAGGCACCCCCAGCTCTGTGCAGGAACTTACCTTGTACCTCCATCCACCATGCATGTTGGCAGGGTGTAGGCCATGCTGCAGCTCCCCCGGCTACGTGCTGGGGTCAAGGAGCAGAGCCCGTCCTCAGCTTGTCCAATCAGGTGTGGCTGGGGCAGCCCCGCTCCGCACAGCCCTTAGGGCAGCTGCGGCAAGACCTGGCTCACTGATGAGCTGGGCCCCATGGGGGAAAGCAGCTCCCCACCCTCACTGTTGGCTGAGGCCCGTGGGCCATCCTTGCCTACCTCACTGCTGCAGATCCACGCTCCACCGCTGTGGCTCCACCAGCGCCACCACTACCACCATGGCTCCATGCTGTACCACCACTGCAGCTCCATGCTCCACCAGCGCTGTCGCGGGCCAATTAAAATTGCCTGGCGGGCTGCATGGCAGCCTGCAGGCCATATATTGGACAAGTCTGTTCTACAGCTTATGCAAAATAAATGCGCTGATATCTAGAACTCCATCCTCTTACAATACTGTATTTACTTGAATCCAAGACAAGGTGTTTTTTCCTCCCTCATTAACATAGGGACAAAAAGCACCCTATCTTGGGTTTAAATGGGGCAGGAGCGCAGGCAACTGCTGTGGCTCCAGCTCCAACCTAGGCCGGTAGTTGAAACCGCTACCCATCCCACCCTGCTGGAACTACTGCCGCGTGGCCAGGTGAGGACTGGAGCTGCCAAGTGCTCCAGATTGGAGCTGGGCTGGAAGGTAAGTTGCAGTGGGGAAAGGGGGTAGTTGGGAGGCAGGGCAGGTGCCAGTGGGCAAAGGGAATAGCATCACAGGGAGGCAGGAAGAGAGGGGAAACAGGCAGCAAGGGGGAAGGGTCAGGCTACTTGACTGCCCTACCACCTGGTCCCCTACCGCTACGTGCCTGGCTGTAGCTGGGGAGGACGAATTTAAGATGTTGCTCCAATATTTAAGCTCTATATGTTGAACGTTATAACAAAATATATAAATGTTCCGTGTATACAATCTAATTGCTGGGGGGTTGTCTTGTATTCGTTGTCATCTTGGATATGGAAAAATACAGTATATTATGCTGCTTTAAAATGTAATTCTGTTGTAACAGATTGATTTTAAAGGCAGACCTGAGAAACAGCATCAGAAGAAGCTCCTGGAGCAACATTCATTCCAATTATCAATACTGTATCAAAATAGATATTGAAATAAATAAAGTAAAGGCCTGCCTACTCTAAAAGATGCATCACTTTACAGCACACTGTACTGCCACACGTAAAAGCCTGTAACAAAACAACTTTTTATTTCCTAAGCACACAAGAAAAACAGTTTTGTAATGAAGCTGAAGAACGTCATTTTCCAGTCCTTTCCACAATGGGAACAGATCTAACTACCATGAAGGAACAGTATATCAGCATGATGGTTTTTTACTGCAGATCGCTTCAAAGAAGGCTAGCTAGAAGCTGAACAATCCAACTGCTAAGGATACTACAAGACTATCTTGCACCGTGCCTATAGCTATAAAGTATTAGCGTACTTTTTTAAATGGTTATAACAACTTGGAGTTTTAGGAAATAGAAGCATTACAAAGTTTAGGCTTCCAAACGTCACAAAAGGCTAGGTTATAAGACCAGATCAAGTTTTGACACTTCTCCAGACTCAGTGACGACTACCAGACAGAACAATTTATGCATAAACAAAGCCACACAATAGTACAACGCTACCAATGTGGGACACCTATTTCAGGAGGTGTTTTACATTTTATCACCCAGCGAGCTGGCGGCTATTTTATATAAAGCAACATAAGCTGCACGTGACAAATAATGGGATGCATACAGGATATTACTGCAATGAAAGGACTGTAAGGCAGTGATTCTTACCCAGGGTACCATGGCACCCTGAGGTGCCTTAAGATCCTTTCAAGAGAGCTGTGGGGTGTCTCTCAGTTTTAGCATTGTCAGGTGTGTAAACTATTTTTTTTGTAGACATTGAGTGAAAAGTAAGAGCTGGCATTTTCTGAGAAGTGTCTTGAGTCTAAAATTTAGGAGCCACTGATGTAAGAAGTTTCAGTGGAAAAGAAGTGTAATAATCTGACAACTTAAAAAATGTAATGTGCTATTCAATGTTAAATCACATTGTATGGTTTTAATTTTCATTTCCCTCAGCTGGAACAATGACAGATGGCAGCCTTTCACTGTCTGCGGTAATAATGTTCGAGCTGCAAGCAAAGACACTCATCTGCTGCTACCTAAATATTTTTTAAAAATTGTGAAAGTCAACCTTAAAAGATTTTTCTTTAAAAACATGGATAGTAATTTAGACTTAAAACCCATAATGCCCCTTTATGTCAAAGCACACTGCTTTCTTCACTACAGTGCAAGGACCAGATCTATTCACTGTAACCAAACAAGACATTCTGACTTGCAGAAAAACCCCCAAATGTATTAATTTTGTCTTGAACCATCACAGTAATTGATGGTAAGTGATTTATTATTTTTTCAAGCAGCTTCTTCATATTCAGACAATTAATGCAGATGGTTTCAATTGCATGTGCTGGTCCAGGAGTCGCCAGGCCTGAAGAACCTTGGGCTCAAGCCTGCAGATGTATGGCTTTGGTGACTGAAGCCCCTGCTGTCAGAATGACCAGTCATGGAAGCAGGATCCTACTGCTGACCTACCTGCCTTTGACCTGAGGTGGGTCATTCCAGTCCTGCAGCCAGAAAAGTTTTCCCTGTGCTAGCCAATTACAAATCTAAAGTATGGCAATCTTACCTGTTTTCTTTCCTTGGATGTCTTCATTAGTTAATTGGTTGAAAATAGCTTCTGAAGCCAGCATGCCACTTTTCATTGCAGTATGTGTACCTTTGATTTTAGGAACATTCATAAAACCAGGACTGCAACCAATCAGTAATCCACCAGGGAAGGTGAGTTTGGGTATAGACTGAAGAGAAAAACATGTACTGAGATGAATATCTGCATTTTCTTACAGTAACCAAATCTAATGAAAATCAAATTTGGCACATGACCAGAAATGCTATGTGTAATATCACACTTAGCTCATGCACTACCTAAAAGATTAGGTACAGCAGTTCTACTTAAGGCATGGTCTTCTGGCAATGAGCAAATGAAAAATCAGATACTGTGGAATGTCAGTCCTTTCTAGTTCTTCTGATCTTCAATTTAGTAAGTTAACATTTATTTTAAAAATAGAAAAGCATGCTTTCTCCCACAGTCACTGTATGTCTTAAAAGAATCACACAATCATAAAAAAGGAGGGCTTGAAAGGGCCTCATGAAGTCATCTAGTCCAACCACCTGCTCAAGGCAGGATCGCCCCCTTCCAAAACACCCTATACATTTTTTTTTGTCTAGCCTATTCTTAAAAGTACACAAAGAGCCCTGTTGCAAATGAGGACACATTGACCCAAAACACCAAAACCCTACACTACCACAGGTAGAGAAGGGGAATGATGTCAATGTCTTGGTGCTGCAAGGATAAGAAGCATTTGTTAATATACTTGAGAGATCCAAAGAAGACCATGCTTCCCACTACAGAAGGCAGATAAGGCAAATCATGCAACGGTGTACATCCTGATCTCACTATGGAATAAAACTTCTTGATTCTTCTCTCTGTTTAGTGTTCAGTTCTACATCCTCTCAGATGACAAACAGACTTTGTATACACTATACAATTTGGCATAAAATTCCAATTCCTTTACAGGAAGAAAAAAAAAAATGTGGAGACTAACAACCAAACAGTTTGTGAACAAACTGTCCCTCTAGTCCCTTTCTCTGAGAAGCCTGACACCATCTACCAGGGTAAATTCTGAAAATATCTGCATGTAGAAAATGATGTCTCTGTAGCTACAAATTGAAAATAATCAGGTGATTCAGATACGTCCTAAACAGCCAGAGACACGTCCCCCACACTAATAAGTATATCTTACTATATTGTAGAAGTCTCCTTGAAGTTCTTTCTTACTACTTCTGAATAGGACTAGGTCAATAGTGTGGTTTTAACTGACCCAAAATCAGTTGGTGAAGTTGGCAAATACTTTTAAGGTTAACCAAAAAATTTCAGGAATTAGGCAGAGACGGTGGTGGTAACCCTTTTACATCCCATAACTAACTGGTTAGGGCACTCACCTAGGATGGAGCAGACCCAGTGTTAAAACCCTTCCCTGCCTGATTCACAGCAGGAATTTGAACTGCATGTCTCAGGAGAGTACCCTAACTATAAAGGTTGTAGTGTATTGTCTCAATCCTTTCCTGTTGAAACTTCCATTTCAAATAAAACACTTAAATAGACATGGAAACAGGAACCAATACCAGATAATCCCATCTCACAAGTAAATGCGCTAACCACTGTACTGTAGAGTCACTTTCACCCAATGAAACATTTAAGTATTTATAATGATGTGAACAGCTTTAACAGGAGCCCCCACCTTGGCATATTTTATAAGTAAAACTTGACTTCTGACATAATTTTTAGTAAATTACATGACAGGGGAAGCAGCAGGGAAAGGGAGAAGCAATATTCATGAAATGCATACTAAGCATGCTTGCTTGTAGGCTGAGGCCATTATACTTTGGGTGCTTGAATTATTAACATTGCCAAGTCAAATAGCTGTTTGTATACAATATATTAAATGCTCAAAAGAGGAAAGCACTTAAGGGCCATAACTTGTCCCCCAAGTAACAGCACCACCATAGTGAAAGAGAAATATCTGTCAATTAGTTAATCTAAAGCTAACTAAAAAGATAAAAGTATCAGAGTATTTGGTCATTTTGTGTATCTTTCTACATGAGGCAATCATCTTCACCAAATGAAAGGGAAACTAAGAACAAACAGTGCTATTATAGCTCCATTGTGACAACTGATCAAGGACTTCTACAATTATTGTCAAGACAACTATTTTAGAAAAATCTCTCTTTCTACTACGAGGATCATACTTTGCTTCCAGCCATCAATGAGATGTTCTTAAACCCAAGCAGCACATCTTTAAAAGATATGAGCTTCCTAGAGTGCATCTCTTGAAAATTTCTGGTCAACCAGGAGATACAGGAAAGTAAGCTCCATTTAATGTAGGTACAAAACACATTAAATAAAAGAAGTCAAGCTCAGCCACAGGAAATATGCGAGGTTTCTCACATTACGAAAAACTCGGAGAAAAGCCAGGCTCATGAGCTGGAAATTAACTGTATTCTTGCTGAGCTGTGGAGAATGTCCACAGGGGCTAAAAGAAACAGCCTTAATTCTTTCATCTGTATTTCTCTGGAACTCATTCACATAAACTGGTAGAGACCAAGGGAAAAAGAGTACACCTACCTGCTGCCTGTTAGCAATATGTTCATTACTGACTATTGTAACACCTTTGCTGTTTTGCACAATTCTGCTGCAAGACACAAGAGAGATCTGGCCATATGCTCAGTCTAATAAACAGTGTGCAGTTTCCCAAGTACTGGCGAAGTACAATACTGGAGTATTGTAGAACATCCAATGAGATTTGCTAGACCCAAAAGACTTTTCTTCTGATCTGTAGTTACTTCTGTCTTTATCTAACCTTCCATAATAAGCCAATGGAGACTTGCCAGTAGACAAACTGGAATTAGTATAACTAGCACTGTGGCCCAAGAAAATTCAAGGTAAATAGTCTAATAAAGTTACAAAATACTTACCTGGAAGCCACCTTCATTTAAAGCCCTTGCACCATATGCAATCCTTTTTCCACCCTCCAAAGTAGGTTCCACACTGGGATGGTGCTTCCACCTCTGGAACTCTCTAAAGGGGTTCAAGTAGGGATTTTGATAATCTAAGCCAATCTATACACAAAACAGGTAAACATGATGTTAGAAACATTAAATATGAATAAATCAACAGAAGAGATGATAGTTTTATATTGCTGCTATAAAGTATCTTAATGCTAATAAGGCATGATGAGCCCATTTCATATCATACCAGTTTCAGGCTGTTTTAAAACTAAAGATAAACACAGTAGCCAAGCTATGTTTCATTTATGCTACAATTAGAGCCAAGTCTGAAGATTTTGCTACCACAAAGTTGTGCCTGGTCCCAGTCAAAATATTTACAACTTGGTTAAGATACTTTCCATACTACCCAGCTCCTGTTCCCACAGGAAATAAAGCAATGCAACTGCATTAATTGTGGTTTGTCCTGTGCTGTGTGGTTGAGGCATTATAATTTCCAAATCATATTTCAAAATGTTGTTGAATGTAGTACAGAAATATGGGCTACTCTTATCCCCAAGGCTCTCTCTCATAGTCTTCTCACCAATACTTGTAAGCACTGTTTTACATGACTTAGAACTGAGTCAATTAACATTTCCAAATAGATGAAGCATCAGTATAAGGCATCAGGGAAAAATTCTATAAAGACAGATAATGAACACAGACTATGCCAGCTGGCTAAAAGCCTAGTTCATATTTTACATCCATTCAAAAGCCTGAACATAGGCACATCCTTCTAGATACGGCCAAATTCCAGCTTTGATAGACTACGAATCAGAAAATTATGATTCCAAGGGAGCTCAGGAGGTCATCTATTCTAAACCTCCGCTCAAAAGCAAGACCATCACCAATTATATCATCCCAGCCAAGGATCTGTCTAGCCACTTCTTAAAAACCTTCAAAGATGGAGATTCCACAACCTCTCTGGGTAGTGTGTTCCAGTGCTTTACTATCCTTCTAGTAAGAAACTCTGTCCTAATATCTAACTTAAACTTCCCTTGCTGCATCTTGAGACCATAGCTACATGTTCTATCACCACTGAAAACAGTCTACCTCCATCCTCTTTGGAACCACCCTTCAGGTAGTTGAAGGCTGCTATTAAATCCCCCCTCAGTCTTCTCTTCTCTAAACTAAATAAGCCCAGTTCCCTCAGCCTCGTTTCACAAATCATATGACCCAGCCCCCTAAACACTTTCATTACTCCCCTGCTGGACTCTCCCCAGTCTGTCCACATCCCTTCTGTAGTGGGGGACCCAAAATTGGACACAGCACTCCAAACGTGGCCTCACCAGTGCCATATACAGGGAAATACTCACTTCCCTCAATCTTCTGGCAATGCTCCTACGAATGCAGCCCAGCATGCCATTTGTCTTCTTTGCAACAAGGACATACTGTTGGCTCATAATCAGCTTATCCACTGTAATCCCTCTTCTGCAAAAATGCTGCTTAGCCATTCAGTTCCCAGTCTATACTGGTGCATGGGATTATTCTTCTTAAATGCAGGATTTGCACTTTTCCTTATTGAACCTCATGAGATTTCTTTTGGTCCAATCCTCTGATTTGTCTAGGTCCCTCTGAATCCTAGTCCTACCCACCAGTGTATCTACTCCTCCCAGTTTGGTATCGTCTTCAAACTTCCCTCCATTCTTCCAGATCATTGATGAAGATATTAAACAAAAGGAAGCATTTCAGTCACAGAATTATGACGTGCTTGGACTAACAGAGACTTGGTGGGATAGCTTGCATGCCTGGAACACTGCCATGGAAGGGTACAAACTGTTCAGGAAGGACAGGCACAGAAGAGGAGGGGTTGTACTTTATGAAAAAAAGAGTCATAGATACTGAAACAGGTTACCTAGACAGGTGATGGAATCTCCATTCTTGGACGTTTTTAAGGCTGGGCTAGACAAAGCTTTGCCTCGGATGATAGTTTCATAGTTACTAGGGTCAGAAGGGGCCTAGAGCAGGCCATCTAGTCTGACCCCCTGCCAATGGCAGGAAACAAGTGCTGGGGTCACAGGACCC
>JAGPOW010000290.1:21131002-21156696 GCA_030014935.1 Caiman crocodilus
GGAGATAGATTACTCTTAAGGCATGCAGAGAGGGCTTGTCCAGGTTCACTTAGAAGACTGCATGGCTAATGGCTGCTGCCTCATGGCTAATGGCTGCTCCTCATCTTCCTCGGGGCCTTTTATCCCCTCTCTGACCTCAGCAGCCCGATCCAATCAAAACTGCCAAACCAGGTCACAAGCCGACCCATATCCCAAGCACCCTTGGTCACCTGAGCTGAGCGCAGGTCCCCAGGCCGAGTCGCTCCCCGGCCCAGGAGACTACAGTATCCCCACCCAGGCCCAGGCCTTTGTCATGCAGACAAGGATGAGATCCCTGCCCTGAGTGATTCATCAGCAGCCTCTCAGGCTGACACAGGGAGAGATTTCTGGAGAGGGGCACCCATGGTGGCATTTCTGCCACATATAGCATCTCCAAGTTTGGTTTGTTAACCTGTGGCCTCTGATGCGTGGTCTCTTTGAAAACCCAATAAACAAACTGTACTTATGTCATTTTTATCACCATATGGATTATGTTAATACTGTCTATATGTATCTTCACAATTTGGGGTCAGAGTCTAACAAAAAGTTGTAGCCAGGCCTCAAGTTACGAGTTGTTTATGTGTCAAAAGAACTGAGGAATGCCTACCCAAGGAAAAGAGAGAGGGCACACTGCTAAGTATTGCTGACCAGTTGTTTTCCTAAAAAAAAAAAAAAAAAGGAGCAACGGCCATTCTCAGACACAGGGCAGAAATGGCTATTGTAAGATGGGTGGCCGAGACACTGGGGTACAGTTGCTCCAACCCAACAATAAGAAATAAATCTCAGGGAGATGGGCCATTAACTCAGGGAATTCCAGATGCCTCAGGAAGAAAAGAAGTTTCTGAAGAATTTTCACACTTAGCAAATAAAACAATGGGGGGGGAGGACGGGAGCTGTGGAAGGTGCGTGACTTGGAGATATTAGGACAGGGGTGGGCAAAATGCAGCCCACAGGCCAGATGTGGCCTGCCAGGCCATTCTATCCAACCTGCGAGTCCCCTAAAAATTTAGAAAATGAATATCTATCTGCCCTTGGCTGCCTGTCATATGACCCTCGATGGCTTGCCAAAACTCAATAAGCAGCCCTCCACCTGAAATATTGCCTGCCCCTGTATTAGGAACTACCTGTGAGATAGTTATGGTTTTTGGATTATCCCTTGGGGTGACTCCAGGTCCTCAGCAGTCAGGACTAATAGAGTCAGCAGTTTTTAATTTTAAACACCTGGCCTCCAAAGCAGTAGGACCCTCTGAAAGATTAATTTGTTGCCAGATGAGAGGGTTAGAAATTTTACTTGTCTTTTTGATCTGTCTTCAAACTATGTGGCCCACTTTTCATGTTCAGTTGTTTTTTTATGTAAGAAAACTTTTTGCTGCCTTGTTATCTTACTAATTGTGATAAAGCTTGATCTCAGGGAAAGAGGTATTCTAGGCTAACCTCTCCTATGGAGGTACAGGGATGTAGAATTGTTTCATGACCCAAGGCAAAAATCACCTGGAGCTGGTAAAAGAATCCTTTGCTGCTGCTGTGGGATCTGGTGAAATGACAGTGAAGCTGAGGCTTTCAAAGACTCAGAGGCAAACGTTGGTCTGTTCCTTGAGATAAGCAGCAGGACAGTGGGGAGGAATTTGGAGCTCCAGGGGGACACCAAGGGCAGGTCTGTTATACACATGCCATAAAACAGACATACAGATTTATCCAAAATGCATCCATAGAAAGAGGGTGGAATGGTTAGCAAAGCATGATAAAATTAACTGCAACTATGGTAGAAGACAGCAATCCTATAAAAGAACACTTTCTGTTTTTTTTCAGTTACAGCTAGAAAGACCTCTCTTCAACCCTCACCTTTATGCATGGGCATAACTGGGAATTTCAGTTCCGTGTTAGGTAGCAGAGTAGGAGAGAGTCTTAACTCCTGGCTGCTGCTGCATGGGCTCCCCACATACCAGCAGCTGTTCTTGCTGCCGTTGCTGAGCAAATTTCCCCTCTGGTGCAAAGCTTTCCCACCTATAGTTATTATTCTGCTTTAGTCCATGCTTCCCCTTCTTCCTTGGCTTGTTCTCTTTTCCTCCAGGCTCTCTACCCATGTCAAATGACACTCAAAGTAACTCCTCCTTAAATAATCCATCATTCTGCAAAGGTTTTTGCTGACAATGCCAGAATAGAACTTCCTCTACCCTGAGACTGGAGCTTCATCCTGTGGCCATGAAGGATTGTTTGCACATATTTTAGATTTAAACTTGAAGCAGAGACTAGAATTTAAGTGGATGTAGTACCAAGCACAAAGACAGCACTAAAGTGATTTAGGCAGCAACTACAGATCTGAAGGTTTGTTACAAAGAGATGAGTACTCACTTTAGGTGCTCCATCCTTTTGAATGCCTACATCATTTGTCGCAATCCCTTTCACACTTCCATCTTCATGGAAGAGAACCTTTACAATGTTTGAGCAAGATCAATTTTAATGATTTATTTTCATTGCATTTCTAAAATTATATCCAAGTACAGAATATTGAGAATTAAAAAGATCAACAACATGAGCTGTCTATGGACACAATCTTGAAAACTGAAACCCATGATTAAGGAATTATTCATTAACTTAAAAGGCAAGTACGTGAATCCAAGACAACTTTGAATGTAAGATGACCCCTCTATAATTAGGTTCTATACATAGAAAACGGTACATTTGTTACAATCTTTCATGTATAAAATCTAATTAGTGGAAGGTGATCTCAAATTTGTCCCCATCACTGCTATGGCAGGAAAAGCAGTAGTGGGAGGGCAAGGGGCTAGACTCCTACCCCTTGCTCCACCCCCATACCTGCACCTCTGTGCCTGTGCCTGCTCCCTTGCATTCCATGCCTGTGCCTGACTCTCCCCCTCCCTGCCCACTCCCTTACTTTCTGCTGCAGCTCTGCTCCTCTAGGGAAGCCAACAGCAACACAGCCCCAACCCGACCCTGACCCAGCCTGCCTCCCCCACCCCCGCTCCCTCCTGTAGTCTGCTCCTCACCTGCTCCATACCTACCTCTCCATTCCCTGCCTCCCTCCTTACCTTCCACTGCAGTATTGCTACAGCTCTGGGGCACTCAGCAGTACTGCAGCCCCAGCCCAGCTAGAGAGAAGTGGCAGCAGCTCTCACCTTGGCAGTGGCAGGGCTGGAGCCAGAGCTGAAGGTAAGAGGAGAAGGGGCAGCTGGGGGGAGGGAAATAGAGGGAGAGGCAGGTAGGCATAGGAACAGGACAGGGTGCATGGGAGTGGAGGAAGGCAGTCTGCAGGTCCCCCTGTGTGAGCCCTGGCTGTGTGCCCCCTCCCTTGCCAAACAAGCTATTCCAGCCCATGGCATGTAGTGGCTCAGCCCTAGCTTCAGCCCAGGGTCAAAGCCAGAGCTGAGCTTCTGCCTGCCCTGGCCTGATATTTGATTCTAAGATGGGACTTTTCTTCCCCTCATGCTGCCCGGGAGAAAAAGACCTCATTTTCTGTTCAAGTAAATACAGTATGTCGGTGATTTCCTACATTACAGCCACAGAATTCAGAATCTGGCAAGCCAATTGCTTAAATATTCCTCTGTAATATAGGGATTGCTACAATACATCAAAAACTGGGCCAAACTCTCTCACTCGCCAAGTTATTCCCATTACCTCAGCTGCTGCATAGCCTGGATATACCTCAATACCCATAGCTTCTGCTTGTTCACCCAACCATCTTACAAAATGTCCAAGGCGCACTATGTAATTCCCATGATTAACCATTGGAAGTCCTAGACAAAAAGAGAGAAATATATAACAACATGTCCGGATTCATGGATTAATGGGAATACATATACATAGTGCAAATACTGTGTTAAAGATGTAAAAATTCAAATAAAGATTGGTTTTATCATTCTTAGCTATGATTGCAATAAAACATATGAGATCTCTGCAATATTATGTATTATCCTCCATCTACTTATACAGCCCTCATCATTGTAGCTTATTAAAATGCCTATGGACTTGCTCTAACACAACTGACTGCTCAATCCCCATTATATGCAGTTTCTAGTTGAAATGCACACTGGAGCACTAGCTATTTTTTTTTATAGCATATTAAAACATAGCCCCATTTCTCATCAAGTGTTCAAGTTTTGTACGAGCCATACCTGGAAGGACTGGCACTGGAATTCTGTAACTCTTTGTTAAAATCCCAAACTTGTCTTCAGTTACAGGAGTATGTAGTGGTGCCTAAAGAAAAAAAAAATCAGAGTTATTTCTTGCTGCTAGACAGTAAACAGATGCTATTTCCTTCTTAAAATAATCAATTAAAAATCTAACAGAACAGAAAACAAAGAAGCAGTAGTCTTATATGAAAGATCAATGATGTACATAAGAGGCCACATCTCAGACAGAGCAACAGGTAAGAGATCAATTCAGCTAATGTTTCTTGGCTAGTGGAACTGACACAGAGCTTTTATAAGCAGTTCCTATCTCAGCGTTTTTTATAGTACCCATCATTATGATAGCCAAGAGATTTTTACACCAGAAAATCTAAAGGAAACAGATATTTACAACAGGAAAATATTTTCCTTTAATAAATTTTGCTTGATTTTTATTAAGAAATAATAGAAATAATGGTTATTATTAAGAAAATCTGAGGTCCACTAAAGAATTTCTTTTTTTTTTTTTTTTTTTACAAGTTAGAGGTATGTTATAATAATTTAATGTTCATAAATACCCCTCGCTCCTTCCAGTCTGGGAAAAGCTCTGCCAAAGCACGTGGCTCAAGACAAGCACCGGAAAGCGTATGTGCACCAAGCTGAGCAGCTTTCTCCACCAGACATACACGGACTTCTCTGTCATGCTCAATGGCTAACTGTTTGAGTCGAATAGCTGCAGAAAGTCCTGCAGGGCCCGCTCCAACGATGACAACATCAGCTTCTTCTGCAAATCTTTCCATGTTCATCGCTTCAATAGAGAAAAATGATATAAGGATTGTATCTATAATTTGTCTCTGTTCTCCCTCTGTCTCTGATCAGCGCAACTTTTACTGTTTTGCTTTGCAATAGAAGATATCAGGTATCACAATAAATTTATGCTGTGCAAGGACAACAATGCAACAGAAAATGAACTAAACACCCAAACTCCATTTACTAACAAACAGGGACTCAATAAAGAACTATACATGCTAGATACCATCACTGGTAACTACTCATTCTTGAGCACTGAAAATCTAGGTGCCTCGAGCTCAAGAGGTAAAAGAATCATAAAGTGGCTTTTATGTTTCTGTCCTTTCTTCATGACATTGGGAACAGTAACCTAAGTCTCAGGTATAGCCTACTTTACACTGGTAGTCATTGGCCTCCGCAGGCTGTTCCAGAAGCAGAGACTGCTAGAACTTAAATACATTCACCTTGTCCAACAATGGCCTAAAACCCACTGAAGTTATTCAGGTTATACAACCAAGTAGCAAAAACTTAATAGTTTAATCATTTTATTTTTTTAAGACTAACTCATAAGATTTTAATGCAAAATCATAAAAGTACGTATCTAACAGTAGTAAAATAAAGGTCAAATAAATGCTAACTTTTTCTAGTTTGTAACTAAGATGACAAGACATATTTACATATTCACCTCTTTAAAGTCCTATATTTCAATATGATTAGATTTGCTGCATTACAACTGACCAGGTTAAACCACTATGAATACTGTAAACAACCATAATGCATTATCTGAAACATCAGTACTGCTCACAACACAACCTATTCTCTTTGTAAAATGTATGTTTATGGTTTTAAACTTTAGAAAGCCTGCAAGTAATAAAAAAGCTGCTTTCTGATGTAATTTTTCACGTACCTTCCCATCGCCTGTCCTTGTCCCGAGGGTGAATAGTATAATGTGTGGTTATACGAGGCACAGAAGTAGAAGTCCATCTTGCAACACGTACTGATGGCAGGTACTCTTTCTTTATCAATCTTAAAGCACGAAAACAACAATGTGCTGTACAAAAAACAACAAGATTAACTGACTCATTTACACATTAACCTGGCTCAATCACTGATGACAAACAGTCTTCAGCCTGAAATTTTGTTTGTTTCTTTTTTTTAAATCTTACACTGAAAAGAAAAATCCTCATCAAATCAGTTAACCCAGATTCTACTTTGATGCATGTTTTAGAAAAAAAGAGAAGGTTGGAGATTATTTATTGCAAAAGGCGCTATTCTACCTGTGCATAGCAGCGCTTTCATCCTTGCACTCGTATAATAGTGACTTAGTGGGGGGGTGATCCAATTTAAAATCCTCCCCCCAATTTAATCATACTTAAAATGAACAAGCAGGAAACCTTTTTATTTGAAGCATCCATTTTAATTTCACTCTTTAACTGTACTGAAAAACAAACTCCTTGACTAGAACTATTCTGCTTTTTCTTGCTAACCAGGAAGTTATCTAATTCTATTCCTATTTCAGCAATATGTTACCAGCACTTTAGCTGTATGGGCTGAAATCACAACCCATTAAAATGAACAGGTACAGTGTTTTAGAATGATTTTTTTTTCAGTTAAATGAAACTAGTTTGTTTAAAGCAGACTGGGGTGGTCACCCTCCAACCTGAGGGCCAAACACAGCCATAGTATCTGGCCCATGGGATTCCCCACAGGTTGGGAACATTGGTGGTATGGGAGCAGTGGCAATTATTATAGCTGTGTTCCACTGCTCCCAAATTCCCAAATCCCAAGCATCTGCACTGGGCTATGCTCCCTTCCCCTGCAGGGCCAGGGACTGGGTTTGGGTCAAGCTTTCTTCTCTCCTACAGGGCCAGGTTGGGACTGGGATCCAGATCTGCCACCCTACCCTCTGTGTGGCTGGATGGGACCCCACTATGCCCACCCCAGACACTGGATTGGATCCACCAACCAGATCTGGCCCATGGATGAACTGGACACCAACTGCCCAGCCCACTGGTTGAGCACAACTGAACTAGCTCCCTAATGCAAAAAAATAAGCAGCAGCAAGCTTACTGACAGCTATATGCATTTCAAACTGATGACACGCAGCACCATTATCCATAGTTACAGAACTGAAATGCATTAGCTTGAGTCCCCATGTCTCCAGACCTTCCAGAAAAAGGTCACTGCTGCTGGGGGGAGGGGGTGGGGTGACATAGCTCCGTGGGGCAGAGAGGGGCCTTGTGGAGCCTGGGGTGGGACCGGGGTGTGCCCACCACTCTGCAACTCCTCTGTTCCCGCCTTGCTTTCAGGCACAGATCCAGGGACAAAACTACAACAGGTTTCCTGCTCACACGCCCCTTCCATTCAAGGGAGCAGGCAACAGGGTCATGACTTCCATGTCCATGCCTGACCAAGGCCAAACTGCCAAACAAATGGTGCTCGGCGTGCCAATGAGACAGCAGCCGCAAAAGGCAAGAGAGATCGCCCACAACAGCCTTGGCACCTGTGCTGTGGAGCTTTTTATTTTTACTTTTGAAAAAATATATATTTCTATATAGATCCATACATAGGGATGTGCGTATACTTTTCCTGCCCGCTGCCCTGAGCAGCTGCCGGGCTCCCGCTCTGCCCCTTAAGCTACATCTGCACCCGCCCCTCCCGCGCGGCGGTGACCTTTGCTCCACTTCCGTGTGTGACGGGGGGGGGGGAAGAGAGCTCCGGGCACCCCGCCCCCCGGGGCCCCGTCGTTACCTTGGCCAGAGGCCTGGCGCAGCGGTGACATGATGGCCGGGCCCCCAACACCCTCGGCTCGCGGGCAGAACCAACTGCAGCACTGCGGCCGCTAGTACCCAACCCCACTGCGCCTGCGCGCTGGGATCCCGGCTGGGACCGGTCAACTGCACTCGCCAGAGGCGCGAGGGAGCCCTGGAGAGAACCACAGCTCCCGGCATGCCCCACGGGACACAATGGCGGCCTCTCCCGCCGACGCATTGCGCATGCGCCGCTTCCAAGAGTAGGGGCGAAAGTAAATGCAGGAAAAGGAAGGGGAGGAGAGGGGAGTAAGAAGTGATGTCACGCTCCTGGAGAGGGTGGTACTTCCGACCTCTGTGCTTGTTTAGGGAATCCTGGCACGCAGAGCGGTAGAAAACAACGTCTTCCAGCAGGCTGCGCGGCCGCGAACGGTAGCTTAGGGGTGGGGTGCGCGGCCTTCTGGGAGTCGCGGCGCACGCTGGGATACTAGGGGACGGCTGTGAAGAGAGAGGTCGGCGCGCGGCGGGAAAGCGGCGATTGGGGCGGGGTGGTCATGGCCGAGGCAACGCTGCCCGGGGTGTCCACCGGCGCCGGGCCTGGGGGCAGCCGCAGCGGCGGCCAGGCAGCGCGGCCCCGGCCCCGGCGGCGGCCGTCGGACCCGCAGGAACTGTTGGAGCAGGTGGAGATGCAGATCGATGACGTAAGTCCTTCCTGCCCCACGGAGCCGCAGCGGCTTCCAGCACCCCCTTTCCCCCAACCTCGAGCTGAGGAGAGGCGCTGAGGCCCGGCCCCCCTGCCGCAGGCCGCCTGCTCGCTCACCAAGCTGCTGGAGGCCACGTCGGCGGTGTCGGCCCAGGTGAACGAGCTAGCCATCAAGTGCTCTGAAAACGCGCGGTTCCTGAAGACGTGGCGGGACCTGCTGAAGGAGGGTTATGAGTCCCTGAAACCCAGCGGCTGAGTGTGCCTGCGGGAGGAAAGTCGGGACAGGAGCTGGGATCCCCGTGCTGCTTGGGTCAGGCTGAGGACTGCAGCAGTGGCAGCCCCCAGTCCGGCTGCTGGGGAGGTTGGGAGGGTGGGATTTGGTGGGCGTGAGGCCAGCTCTGTGCTCTGTCGAGCGAGCAACCAACCAGCAGCCGCAGGCCTGTCTTCCGAAGCTTTTCTCCTGGTCGCTGGGCTCAGCTCAGCTGTCCTCTCCCTGCAGCGAAGAGAAGAAGCTGGGCTGTGTGCAGGTTGCTTCTCCAGAGAAAAGTCTGGCGCATGTGCCTTTGTCACTGACATCGCACGATCTCTGCGGGTAGCACCGCTCATTTAGGCTGAGCAACCACAACTTAAAACTAGTCTTTCTTCTTTGCAGCTCTGCTGGCCTAAGAATCACATACAATGTGGACCATTACCAGCTCCCTGGAGTGGTGGTCCTCTCCTGTTTACATGTGATGCATACAGAGAGAAGTTACTGTTTGGCCAAACTTAGAATTTTCTGGTTGGGGGCAGGGTGATCTCTTTTAGACAATCCTCTCTGTTTTGTTGGTCCTCTCAGGAACGTATGCAAGCCTTTAGCTGATAAGACAAGTCTTTTCTAGCTCCTATTTAAATCGATAGAGACTTGGCCTGGTGTCTGCCCATACTTACCTTTGCAACACCATTCTTGTATCCCTATTTACCAGTGGGATAATGCAGGCTTAACCAAGTCTAGAAGTTGCACAATCTCTCAAGCTGTGACTAAATCCCATCCTCCAAATCTGACAGTTGTCTTACATATTTTTTTACTATCTCATTCTTTATAGCTGCATTTTTTTTTTATGGATCACTTATAGCAACTTTTTTTCTAAATGAATGTTTTTATAAATTTTGATTACTAAAATGTATTTAAAGTGCCTTATGGATCCTATATTATCCTGTGTTATAGATTTGACTGTTTTGCATAGTAATAGGTGGGATAACTGTTCAAAGGACTATTTAAAGCTTCACTTTAGGAAAGGCCTGTGAATTTTTCTATTTTGCAATGATTTGTTGAGATAATGTACTAAATTGGAATTTAGCCTTGCCTCAGACAGGTAGTAGTCTCTCTTAATCTGGCATGCTGCTGTAAACAGGGGTTTTGGTCTAAGAAATCATGCCCTGATCCATGAGAAAAAGCTTAATGTCATAATTGCTTTACCCAGTAGCATACGGAAAAACTCCAGAAATTAGGAGAGAAGCTATAGAAGGACCATATGCTGTGACTAAGTAACCAGTGATGTTTCATTTTTCAAAGGGGTTTTTAGCTTTTGAAAAAGTTGTAACCTTTTGTCTAAAGAATAAAGTGTTAAAACAAATCTTTACTATTTTTGTTGGTCTCTTTCCTAATCCCAGACTGAAAAGGAAGCTATTGAGGGCAAACACGATTCTTTTTCTTTAATTGTTTTTCTAATTGCTTGGTCTTGAACTGGACTGTAGTATTAATCTTAAACTCTATCAAATTAGTAGACATAATATTAGTAGTAGGTGAGGACAAAAATGTTCTGGTTGTTCACATCAAACATCTATTAATTTGTTTGCTATAAAGTACCCAGTACTTCATAGGCTTCAGCCAGTATAGACTGTCAAAATATTATGCAGTTTTAAGGGAAGGTAATGGTTTTGGCACTTTAAGTTCTTTAAATTATTGGGAGTAGGGGTGGAAATTAAACAAGTACTGACTTCTTTTAATATCTTAAAAGAGCTGTTCAGCTGTTCCACTTCTGAATGGCTAGGTGGCTTCACTCTGCCATTTGTTGGGAGGAAGCTGGAGGAGGAAGAGGGGAGCCAGTGGCGGCAGCAGCAGGAGCACTGAGGAAAGCTTGAAATCAATGAGAGTAACCCCTAGGTACGAAATTTGACCTTAAGTTAGCTCATGGCAGGCCACCAGTTGAATAGGCCTGGCCTTGGGAGTGAAAAAAATATGCATTTCTCCAAACTTCACTTAAACAATGCTTGTTTAAAATACAACTGTGGCATTGTTGGCCCCTGAACTTGTTATTGGGAGCTTTGAAAGTGAGGGGAGTTAGCTGATTTCAGGCCAGTTATATACCATGGTGCCTGGGTACTTAAGAATTGCTTACAGGGCTGTCTATGTGAGCAACTGACTAACTCCTATAGATTTTTCTTTTTTTCAAAGCTTGTCCCAGTAATTTTCTGATGGCTGCTTCTCCTACACTGCTTCTGGCAGTTAATTGAGGAACACTTCATTATATAGTAGATTGTTATGCTGAATGATGTTACAAGGTAACCAATCTCTATGTAACTAGCAACAGATTGAATCTGGCACAGTGCTCTCACTCTTTAAGCATGTAGGTGGAAAATACTGAAAAGCAAAAAGGTAGTTGTATTGGCTATCTTTTTTTTAAAGGAAATTGCTCACTTTGATCAACAAGTAATGCTTTCTTCCAAATAAAACAACATGTACATTAATGGAAACTTAAACTGTTTTGTATTTTATTCAAGATACTCCCAAGATTCTGTAAACAGTGAAGTGTGAATTGCACACTTCTTACTTTTGTAATAAGTCAAGTGCAAATGTTTTAAAAACACATTCTCACCTTTTTAAATAAGTTTCAATTTTTGTTGTTGCAAAAATGCATTTCTGCCCTTCTGTCCAATGAACTCACATGGCTAAAATGAGTTAGTCCCCTGAGCCAGCAGTCTCCATTGTATGGAACTTGAAAAGTGCCTCTTATGAATAGAAGGAAAAGCCTGCTTGTATCAGTTGGGATCTCTTAAAAATGTGAGCTCACCTTTGAACCTTTGTGAATGTTCAGAGAGAGGACTCATTTTCATCATGTCCAGTACTCTGTAAATAACCTATCTGTAAAACTTCAGGAAAATGCTGCAAAAGAAACATTGTTGGGAGCTGCCTGACTATTAATCTCTACGTTCATGAAAATAGAGGACTGTATCCAGAATGGGACTTAAACATTGCAATACCCATGTCTTAAGTGCCCTATTCCCCATTAAAATTCACATCTCCAATTTAGGCACCTAGGCACTTTGCATTGCACAGACTTATAGTGCGTACATGTGGCACAAGGCAGTGCTCTGTAGAGGTGATCCTTGTTAGTTCTACAGCTGGAAGCAGTGTGGGTTTATTAGTTGATGTGCAATGCTGGCTGTAATGCAGCCATATGCTACTGTCTGGTTAAGGAGCTAATGTGCTTCAAGGAGCCCTCTGCAGTGGTGTCCTGTAATGTATCTATGTACCTATGTGGCTCTAAAATCCAGGATTAAAATAAATTGTGGAAGTACTGAGGGGAGCTAAGTTAGCCATGGGGGAGAGGAGTGGGAACATCTGTCAAAAAACAAGTAGTCTAGCCTGGCCTTTCCAGCTGTGAATTTTCTCCTGGAGTTGGGTGCTTAAACTAATTCAGTCTTATTATGGAAAAATCCTTCCTTTTTATGCTCAATAGACCAGCAGTAAGTGAACTCAGATTTGGAGTAGAGTCTTAAATCCAGGTATCTGACATGAGTTTCCTAGCAGTAGGCTGTTCAGTATTCTGAACAGTCTCCTAGTTTTTGCTCAATAGAGACAAAAAAGCAAGAGATTGACTCTGTTGACTAGTGATTAGGGCCTTTACCAGCGACGTGGGAAAGTATTTACAATTCTCTGCTCAAGTGCTTATTCTATGCGAAACAGAACAGTTTCTTAATTTCTCTTGGTGAAGCATTCTAGAATACCCATTAGACTAGTATGTTTGGCAATCTCCAGATGTGAGGGACCAAGCTTCAAATTCCTATTGCAAATCAGGCAGAATGGGAGAAGTAAAGTCACCCACATTTGAAGAAAGTACTCTCACCACTGGGCTGCTGAATAGATTGAATGCCTACTTGAAAGTCTTGTGCTTGTCTGTCTTTTTACAGGGCTCACTTTGGTTGGTGTAATTGAGGCTGCCCCTGTTTCTTGACTTTTGTTGGTATAGGAAGCATAGAATGCCTAGTTTGAGTTCCCAATGGTATCTGTGCATAAGCTGGGACACTGAGCAGCTCTGGCATCAAAACTATGGTAGTTTTGTGTAAGACCACCTGTAGGATCACACCTATTTACAAAACTAGGCAGGACCCAAGCCAAATTTTTAAGGGTACTTAAATGTTGGACTTAATTTTCCAAAGTGACAATAAGGCATCTCTCAAGGGCTCGATGAACACCTTTAACAATATTACATTTTAGAATTTTGAAAGGTAGATGGTGACACTAAGTTTTAATCTCTTGTTTGTCTTCTGCTCCTGCCAAAAGTAAAAACTAACTCATTAATATAAATGTATTTTCTCAATGGCTGTTGCTCCCTCCATCTCTCAAAAAATGTTTGTAACCTAAATAGAGCTGGTCAGGATTTTTAATTTCTTTTTGTTTTATAAAAAAAGAATAAAAAGATTATAATTAACAGCATTTAAAATATTTAAATAAAACTGATCTCATTAGCCTAAATTCAAGATATCCTCAGGTTATTGATTCACAAGTTGTTCTTATTTTTTAGATTGCATTTTCATCCTGATGCAGGATTGAAAATTTTCCAAATCTTACAAATTCTCATGACAGGAAATTGTTTTTGCAACCAGCCCTGTTAGCCTACAAGCTTTTGTCATCTTTTTTTTCAATTTGACTTTTGGGCTGTCACTAGTGTGAACCAATATTTTATAACTTCCCTCTTGTTTTCCTCACTGCTATAAATCAATAGATCCACATCTGTGAAGCTGACTGCAAATTTCACTGTAAATATTCAAAATACTTATGTGTATGAATTCAGTCTGGTTGATAATGTTGACTGTGAAACTGATGTTTCAGAGCAGTCTGTATAAAGAACAGGCTTTGTTGAGTTGGGTGTAATTTCTTGCATTGGCCACATCTCAACCCAGATGAATGATGGACCATATGTCTTCTGACTGCTCTTGCTTCCTATGGATCTTCTTTGTTTATAATTATGCCAAACATGGTGTATCATTTCTTTGAAAGGCCTTGTAGTCAGAGTGTAGAGGAGAGGATTCAAAGCACTGTTTATTGGCAGTATAAAAATCACCACCCAGGAAGTTATAGTACCTTTAGGGGAAAGAGAAAGGAAAATGTAATAGGTAAAAGCACTTGTACCCATTAACAGTACTAACACTACACCCATGCATCACACTCCATCTGTTAACCTCACTCATTAGGTCTGTAAGCACTTTACATTCTTCCTTTCACACCATCAGCTTTCTCTAGTTCCTTGAAACTTGCTCCAATATTCATCTTGCAAGGGCTTCACCTTTACCCAGTCCTCCCCCAGAGTGCCCCTGTGTGTACCACCAAGTTCTCCCTCATCCCCATTTCTTCCCTCTTCCTTTATATCAGAGTCCACTAATGGGTTTTTTTTCTCCCCTGTCAGCAATCCTTTGTTTGCTACCATTCCCTAGTCCACTGGAAGGGTTGTCTGTGCACCTTTTCTCCCATACCAAGGTCCCCTAAGCTCTCCTAACAAGTGTTCCTTGCCTCAGTCCTCCATTCACTCCATAGCAGTAACTGTGAAGTGCTTATTCCTCTATTTTCTTCATGGTCCCTCCATCCTCACAACCAGAGTTTAATGTTTCTCACATTTCCTCCTTCTTACACTAAGCAAAAGGCTTTTTGTAGTCCCACTCATCCCTTATATCTTTTGGTGAGGGCTCTGGGATTGCATCAGGACCCCTGTTTTCTTTCTTCTTTACTAAGAATCATGTGCACGGCCTCATTCCCTCTTCCATGTTATTTCTTTGGCAGCCAAGTCATTCAGGACATCAATACATTCAACTGCTTTGGGGCTCAGTAACCAAGTAGCCCATGAAGACTGGATATCACCTTCAGCAGGTCAGCAGCGTTCTTCAGCTGGGGTAGCATGGGAGTCTCTGAGGTTCTACTGACTGCCTTTTTCTGTCTGTTTCTTCTGCAGCATCTGCTGATCACCAGTGGGTATAGAGATTTGTGGCCCATGGCAGGGGCTGCATCTGGGTTGCCAGCAGCAGCCCGTGGTGGCAAAAGGTTGCCAACCACTATTTTACTGGTTGATGGACAAAGAGGACATAGGTATATTGGGTTGGAAGATGTTAACGAGCGTCCTCTTATCTTGGAGCCTACAGTTGCTGGGGCATCCTTTATACTAAAGTGATTTTTGTGAAGTAGTATGTAAAAGAAAGTAAATCAAGTTCTACCCTGTACTGGTATAACAAATGGAAGAAAAAACTTCTAAGATTAAATGTTTAAATTTGTGTGTTCCTTCTTTTAAGTATTTAACATGTAGGGAAAATAGATCAAATATTCTATGTAACAAGAACATTATGTTGATGCATTGGTGTCAGAATTTCAAAATGAGCATTGCAAGAGTGATGGCATTAATATATTAATTCAAGAGAGGTGTTTGTATTGTCTAATTGGATTCAGACATCGGAACCAACAGGAGCCGTACGATCAGAACTACCAGTTGGAACTAAACCCTTATATAATGAACAAAATGCATTTGAAATATGGGGAGATTTACTTTTAAGGTTTTGCTTTTCTGGCTGAGGAAATCAGACATGTAGGGGGAGGGTTTAACCTGAAGATGTAGCTAGGAATTTTGGCACCCAGGGCAGGGATGCTCATGGAGAAAGGTGTGCATTTTTTACTTGTTTCTATTTTTTGATAGTTTTTAAGCAAGTCATTTAATTGTGTTTTTATTTAGAAAGGAAGCAGGAAGAAAACAAAGAACATACCTGGTATTTCTACTTGAAGTAAAGAAAGCAACTTCAGTATAAAAATAGGTATCCAGCACAGTGCATTAGTAAATACAATGAAGAAAAAGCGTTTTGCAAGGGTCATCTCTTTTTTAATATGATTCCGGATTTCAGTTGCCGTGATAGCTGTTTGGTGAACACTATAGAACATACTTCCGTAGGAAAACACAATGATGATAAAAGCTGCCAAGTTTACACCTATTTAAGAAGTTAAGACATGTTAGTGATTTGATAGCAATGATATGTATATGACTTGTTAGCAAGCTGGGGAATTTACAGAGCCAGTAGTAAATGAGAATCTATATCCAAATTACTATCACAAGGGGATTTCAGATGCATTCTGTACTGAAGATTCTGCCTATGTATTTAGGGCATTGAAATTAATGCCCCAAATCAAAGTAGAGAGAGGTAGTTATGCTACTCTGAAGACAGGGTAGATAGATTGGAGCAGCCCCAGGCTGGCAGGCTGACCCCTGGGCCCCCTGCTAGCTGGGGCTGCTGCAACCCAGCTCAACGTGCTGTGGTCCTGGGTGCATGTTCAAACAGCACACCTGGGACCAACAAACTGCAGACCAACAAGGGCCGGAGTTTATTGCTTTCAATTAATTGTGTGTGTAGATGCGCCCCTGCCCCCTTGGGTAAAGATGTTTTAAATCTTGGTCTCAGTATTGCTTTATTTCTCTGACAAAGTTAATGAGTACAGGTACTTACATGGCTCTTCATCTCCACAGTATCAGGGCATCTTGCCAATCATTAATGATTTTAGGCTCATAACATCCTGCTGAGATCAGTGCCTGCATTATGCAGAGGGATAACTGTACCTTCACTATTTAAAAATAAGCACCTCAGGGTCTTCATGAATTTCACAATTGGTTGAATTTAAAATCTGGACAATATATGGTATAAAATTCAGTTTGGGGGTACAGATTTTAGTACTTTGGTGCATCAAATGTCATTTTCTATATAAATCTGAGCAGCCAGATATGGAATTGGACAGGCTACTGTTGCTTTTGTATTTGTTTGAAAACTGGGTTTGCTACATAATTTCATCCAATAGATATAAAGGAAGAAATGTTAATACACTTACCTAAGAAAATAACAACAGAATAGATCTGGCTTCCTGTACTTTCTGCCTGTTCTGAATGAAGCGGGAAACAGACACCATTGGTGCCATAGTAGTTTCTGAAAAATTCCTTATTGCTCAGTGGAATAAAAGCAACCACAAATCCAATAATCCAGATCAGAATCAAGATGGAGATTGCTCTGCACTTTCCTGGCTTCAAGCACTTAAAAGGGTAAACTATGCAGATGTATTTTTCCAAAGTCAGGTAAGTCAGAAGTAAAACTGAGACCTCTGTGGACAGAATAGCCAGTGATCCCACCAACTGGCATTGGGTACTATCCATCCACAATTGAGCGTGCTTGTTGTATTCTCCACGGAATTTAAGATCAAAGGCTCCAATCACAAACAAATATATTCCCATCAGACAGTCAGCACCTGTAGAGGAAGAATTTAACAGTACAATTTACATGCACAAAAATGGAAAAAAGTCATATTATATATACATCATAATCTTCCATTATACTATACTCACTCTGTATGTATGTGTTCATATACAATCAGTATTGCAAATGGAAGCCTATTGATGACTATAGCTAAGATTGTACAAGAAGTTTCAATCCTAATATCCTGGCTTTGGTGACTGCCTGAAATTCTCATTATTTGGACCAATATTTTATTTTCCATGCTTGTTTTCTACCCAAAGATTTTTTAGTCCTTTGTTTTTTTTAAGTTAAAGTAAAATCAGTTTAGTTGTTTATAAGCACAAGTGGAAACATGTAATTTGTATACATACATCATTAAAACCCACTTTTTTAACCTTTATTTGAACAATTGTAGTCACAACAATAACTAGATTATTTAAATTTGGTGTGGAAATCACAAAGTAGAAGTATGTCTGCTGGCATACAATAATTTCAATTTGACTTGAGCAAGATAACTACAAACATCATGTGGGATGAGGCACAGTACAATTTGCACAGAGGTTTTGGCTATGATTGAAAAATACCTCATGACAGATGTGTGCCCATCTACTTAGCTCAACAGTGGTATTGACATGGTATTGACAGATTTCTTGTACATTCTTGAAAATTTGTAGAAAACTCCATAAGTGACCTTAAATGACATCTAGCCTCTGTTGCATATCTTCTAGAACAGTGATGCTCAACTTTTTTCCTTGGAAGACATGATGGGCAGTGCCAGGCTGGTGGCCAGTGCCCAAGTCAAGCATACCAGTACCCCAACCCACCATGCCAAGGGGTCTAGCTTGGCCTGGCTCTGAATCTGCTGCTCAGGGGGTAGGTGGCATGGCCCAACCCTGATTCTGCCATGCAGGGGGAAGGGGAAAGTGGGTGAAGAAATCTGGTATTGGGGAAGTGTGGCAATATTAATGGGCTCTGTTTCTTCTGTCAAATTCCCCTACTTGTGAGGAGCCCTAAGGGCCACATGCAATGGCTCTGCAAGTGGCATTTGGGCCACCGGCCAGAGGTTGAGCACCCCTGTTCTAGGGTATATAGTCTAACCTCCCATGTTCAAAAATCAGGGTATAACAAGGCCCCTAAAAAATAATGCCATTGGCTAAAAATTCACGTTGAAATTTAAAAGAAAGTCATGTTCCTTTGTTTTGCCGTGGACTTTTGAGTGTTCAGGGTGCATTTGATACACATTTTCAGGCTTTGCTCTACAGCCACAGGGACTTAAAAGAAATTTGAAATAACATGCAAAATTCTCAAGCAATGTGTCTTCAGCAGTAGGTGTTTTAAGGTTAGTAGTAAATATCATAAAGCTGGCAATGAACTTGTATGAGACATTGACACTGCAGAGCAAGCAGAAAGATTTCTCTGCTGTGAACCTCTCAAGCCATGTTTAGGCTCCCTTTTTGCATATCTGGAACTGCTGTGAAAGAAACCCTGCTTATTCACTACTAGTGTATTGAGCTGTGGGAACTGGGCAGAGTAGACAGCTCAGAGGGATCCTATGTGCATGTTCACATGCTTAAGATCCCTGTGTCTGGACTGTCTGCTGTGTGCTATGCTTAAGAGTAGGAGTTTGGGGTATGGGTTTTCACTTACTGGTAGGCCCATGGCCCAGCAGGAAGGCAGTAGAGAAACAGGCATGAGATAAGGTACTTTGACATGCGTGTCCAAACCAGCTATTCCAATACTCAGACAGCTTCAAAAGTCCTAAACAATGGACTTGTTGCAATCCTATTTTACACATTAGTAGCAATGACTTTCTAATACTATTACTGTTATCTCATGAAATGCTGAATTTAAGGTTAACCCCTTCATATTTAAATCAAATACACGTGCAGGGTGTTTGAAGTTATATTTATCCTATTACAAAATAGTTTGTCTTAAAAAAAACAAACCCCACAATCACACACTTGTTTATAAATAATTAATAAAATAGCTCCTGACATTCCATGAGAGGATGACTGAGAGCAAAGAACAGGATTTGCTTAGGTGAACAAAAAGTGCAGATGAAAGTAAATTGTTAGGATTTATCCAAAACAATTGTATCTGTATGCACAACAAATACAGAGGCAGACAAGGTTCTTTGCATGAATCTGATAAAAGATACCAGATTCACCCAAAGAACCTTGTCTGTCTGCCTATGTCCTTAGACCAACACAGCTACAACCTACTGTGACAAGTACAGATACATTCACATGCTTTAAATGAGTGGCTCTCAAGCTTTTTTGTACCAGGGACCTATTTGTAAGCATCAGTGGCTAATCTTGACTCAGTGCCCCTCATTCCCAACCTGCTGCCCCCAGGCCCCAGCCCTCCAGTGTGTGGGGCAGGGGGTGGGTATGAGGGGCCCATGTAGCCCCTTGCAGGCTGGAACTCTGCCAGCCTGCAAGGGAAAAGCCACAGTATCCTATGCTTTTCTCCTTTAAAGGAGAATCTGTTTTAAAGTTTGTTTGTGACCCTTTCATATATTCTTATGATCCACTTTTGGGACACGAGCCATGGGTTGAGAAACACTGTAAATCTTGGGTGTGCTTCACCCTTTCCAGCTTTGGCCTTTTTTCTCTAGTTGAGACTCACAACACTGATCTACTCTCTCAGACCTCATTGCTTTGGTATCAGTCCCTTGTGTTACTGCCCAGACCAGGTCTCAAAACACAGTGTGTCTGTCCTAGATACCCTATTGCACGGCCTCTAAACCACCCCCATAGCTACAACTCAGTCCTGTGGTCTGAGCGTAAGGTCCAAGGGAGAAAACAACTAAATAAACCAGCCAGTTGCAACTTGGACATAAACCCCACCTTGGGTTTTTTCACAGCTGTCACACTCCTACCCTAAAGCAGACTTGTTCTCTCAACTTCCATGGTATGCCCATTATTTTCTGATGCCAGCTCTGTCCACAGCTCCTCCCCACATAGTGTTGCAGGCATAGACTAGCTGCCTCAGGCCAGAGGCTAGGCAGATATGCAGCTAAGCCCTGCCCTCTTCTGGTCACCTGATCCAGCTCTGCCTATAGGACCCAGGTACTACTGACTCCCAAATCAGCAACCCCACATCTGCTATCTGCAGTCTGGGTCCTGCATTGCAATGTAGTCAGGGTATTTCCACCTGTTGCTCCTCACAGCCATATTTTCTGCAAACTACACTGGCTTTCCTCTCCCCATGTTGCTCTGCACTCTTCTTTCCAGTAAGAGGAGCAGGGGGGCCCTGTTATACATAGTATAGTTAGATAACTTGGTCTCTACAGTAAGTGAATGAAGGCAGAATCCAATAGCTTTTGCATTGTTTGGGGTAGAATATCCTGTATTATAACTGCTGAAAACTGGAAAAGTAATTGGCTAAACCAACTGTATTGGTGTTCGCAATAATAAACAGTGCAGGTAATTTAAAACCAGGTTTTTAAAATGTCTGTCTTTTATTCAAGGAATACTTACAGCACAGGGACATTATTGAGATGGCATGGAGCTTGTTCTCAGACCTGATATAAGGTCGCATGCAGATAACAAAGATATTTCCAAAGCAAGTGACAGCAGACACAACCCAGACGAACACCCTCTGTATAATGCTCGCCAAGAGATTTTCAAAGGATGAAATCCCATCGGTATTTGGTTTACAGCTGCGCACATGAGGGGCATATCCACAGTACTGGAATTTCTTAAAATATCTGGGTGAGGAAGAAAAGAGGATGAAAAGGCTAATTTGTTTGTGGATCTGTTTTTCACAAAAATATCTGAATCTGGTATCTATTTAGGAAAAAAACCCAACAAAGTAAAATATGTTTATCTGGTTATGGAACTGGTCCTAGAGTTTGTTTGTTTTTTTACCATGCACAAAAGAAACTTCAAGTCTTTGTATAAAATTTGTCAGACTTAAGAATTAACTGAATAATGTTGTATGGTAGTTTGACACTAAAAAATGCCATATATGGAATTCCAGTAGCAAAAATAACATTAAAAACTGTATTTTGACTACAAGCAATGCAATTAAAACAGATTGTAATAGTGTAATCCAACAGTCACTTGTCGCCGGTGAGCAAGGGGTTAACTGCCTTTGGCTCTAGTTCCCCTTTCCCTAGTTCATGCACTTAGGTGAAGGCCCATAAAACATTTGCTGGAGAATGAGGGAGGAGTTCATTTAAAGGAAAGTAGGGATCTAGCATCTGAGTTGGGTATTTTCTCTCTGTTTGCTTAACATATGACTCTTGGTTTTTATTGTTAGTGCTGATAAAGATCAGGTCCTGTTTATCAGCTGGAAGAGACCTAGTATGCTGAAAGTATGATAGAAATCTATTAATAATTGTTTTCATCTTAATTATGATAACAAACAAACTGATGCTTTCAGTATTACTTTATATCAGTCATTCTCAGCCAGGGTGGCATGGCTCCCTTGAGTGCCTTGAACTCTTTCAAGGACGCCCACAGAGTGCCATGTAAACGTTAACACTGTTAGGTGTGCAAACATGATTCACAAGACAAACCCAGAAATTTCAAACATGAATTCATAATGTTAAATCATTCTGACCCCTTGTGGTCTTTCTGAGTTTTTTGTAATGGAAGAATTGCTCTATTATATTTCTATAGTCAAAAAACAAGTGAAAACTAAAAGTTGGTATTTGAGTCTAAAATGGTTGAGAACTATGTATTTCTCTTTTTTTCTTAGTAATGCACTCAACTTAATAGACTTCTGTAATTAGTTTTACTCACACGCCAGTCCCCATATGTTTTTCTTCTTAACTGTACTATGCTTTGTCAAGTTTAAAACTCAAACACAAAGAGGCAAACTGGAATAGTCTACTTACATGTGGGAGAGATTTCTAAGGGGCTTGAACATTCTTCTTTGGATATTTGTGATTTCAATGCCTTCCAAGCTGCTGTAAACAATATATTCACAATTAAAAAGGCAACATAAAGTATCTAGTAAAAAAATAATAAAGCTTATTGAAGGTATAAATGTATGCCTATGATTACACGAAACTTCTGATTATCCAGAATTGTATCTACTTTGTTCATACCTTTGACACTTCTTCAAAAGAAAAGTGGAAGTGAAATGAGATAAAACACAATTAATTCTAATAGACTTAAGTTTTTTAACAACATGAGGGAGCTTCTTAATGGTGTCATTACCCAGCACTATTTGTAATTATTTTATTGACAATACAAAGGCCTGTTCTAATGATACTCTTCATTATTCTAAGGAAATATAATAGCATGTTCCCAGAATGATATTTTCTAAGTGTAAGTGTATCCTTCATTTAAGAGGATGTTAAGTACTTCACTGTCGTGGTAGAGTATAACCATCATGGGATGGAACATTGCTGACAAGAAGCATCTAGCACATCAACCAAAAATGGTGAAATGTTGACTATCCTTGCAAAACTGCTGGAGCATTTCTTGTTTGTATGGGTGTATCTGTACTAGTTACTGTTTTGATTGTCTTTCAACTGCTTTGCACCTAGCCAGGATGAATTGGTATCTTTACTTGTCTCTAATTTCTATGTAAGGTCTTGCACTTTACTTACTCTGGGATCAAGATGACAAGCTGTCATTCCATTTAAATCCTGGCATGGAGCCATGGTCAGTCTGCAGTTGTATGTTCCTGAAGTGAGGCTATAGCTAGCATTACAACACTATGTCCTTATATACACATCTGGAATTGTGTATTTCTCTTGGAACTTCTTTTCCTTTAGGAATAGACGAAGATTCTTTCAGTCAGAGTGGAACTAAACTACTGAATGGACGGTAAGCTGTTGAATCTCAGCTGAATCTGAGTCAGAACCAAGAGCACCCTGACCTCAATCATTGAGCTCCAGTACACTGATACTGTAGTGTGTACTCATGTGAAAACAGATCTTTAGACAATTGCCAATGTCTTCACTGAGGCATACAGGAAAATGGGGTTAACACTTAACATTCAAAAGACTAAGGTCCTTGAACAACAAGCTCTTAATAAGCAGTCCCCAGCTCTGATAATTCAGATTTACAGTGAGACTTTGGAGAACATTGAGTATACCTTGGAAGCCATCTATTATAGAAGGCTAACATCAATCCAACATTGCTTCAGATATGCAAATGCAGCCTTCAGATGCCCAAGGAAACAGGTGTTTGAAGATTGTGACATCATATTTGAAACCAAGTTCATGGTTTATCAGGTAGTCATGATCCCCACTTTACTGTAAGGAGCTGAGATGTGGACAACATACAGGGGACACATTAAGTTGCTGGAGAAGTACCATCAACACTGCTTGAAGAAGATCCTTCAAAGCCAGTGGGAAGACAGATGCACCAACATTAGCATCCTCTTGCAAAAAACCACCATGATCATCAAGGTAATGATCATCCAACATCAACTTAGCTGGGCTGACCATATCATTTTGATGTATGACTCCAGACTCCCAAAACAAGTTTTATTCTCCCAGCTTAGCCAAGGCATATGCTTAAGAGGAGGGCAGAGAAAGTGCTTCAAGGACATCAGCAAGGCCAACTTGAAAAAACGTAGCAGCATGGCATCAATTCATGGTAGACTTTTGTCCATAACTGCCTCAAGTGTAGGAAGCGTTTGCTGCAAGGATTTCAGTATTTTGAAACCTCACGATGACAACTGGAGATGAAAAACTAGGAGTGGCAGAAACAGTGTGTTGTGGACTGAATCAAGAAACCAGAGCCACCCACCCTGCATGGAAACGCATGCATAAGTTGTAATAGAACCTGTCAATCTTGGATTGGCTTTGTCAGTCATCTTTGGACCTGCAGATAAGGCAATCATAGAAGACAATCATCCTCAACTGTCAGGCATTGCCAGTGATGATGAGTTGAAGATTCAGGAAACCCTTGATATAAAACATCACAACAAATGATGTTTTTAAAGCCAATGCTGACTGGGTGACAATTGGAATGTCATGTAAACCAAACCAAACACAAGGCCCCTATAATCCTCTTGCAAGAAACAAAGAACAAAAACCAAGTCTCTGGCAGTAGGCACTTGTCCCAATTATGTGGAGCTAGAGAGAATTTTGTCATAAGATGCTACCACACTGCTGCAGAAAGAACTGATGATATTCATTGTGATGAGAGAGCTGGTAGAAAGCTGTGGCCTCTTTGCTATGCAAGAGACTGACTAGACACTAGAGATCAGAGAACATCCTGGCATGAAAACTGGATAGCCAACGTCTTATTCCTGTTATCAGACAGTCTGTCAGCTTTGTGCTTAACCTAGCATTTTATAAGAGACCTTAGAGCTGGTAAGTATTTACAGTATTTACTCAAATTTAACACAAGGGTTCCCTCCGCAATCAGCATGGGGGAAAAAAGCCCCCTCCTCTCCATCTTAGATATGCCTACAAAGTGGAGAGGGAAGCATGTGGCTCCTACAGCTCTAACTCTGGCCTTGAGTCTGGGGTGGGGCCAGAGTTACATTCACAACAGCCCCTCTGCCCTTCCCCACTTGTCCTCTGTAGCTTCTGCCCCCTGCTGCTCCCTTCCCTTCTCTTACTGTCAGGTGCAGTTCAAGTCAGGCTGGACTTCTTCCACAGGGCACATGGAAGCACTGTTCCTTGTCCCATACAGCAGTGTTGGTGCTGCTGCTTGGCTAGCAGGAGCTGCACTTCCATGTGCTGTGTTCTGGGAGGGAACAGAACCTAAGAAACATCTGACAATAAAGTCAGAGGTGGGGGAGGAAGAGGTAGAGACTGGGGAGTAGGGGCAGGGGAAGAGACCATGGGGAGCTGGTGCTGGGGGGCTGGTAGTGGCAGGGGTAGGAAAAATGCAAGGGGAGGAAGCGGGGACAGAGGGCAAGGGGCCACCTGACTTCCCCCCACCCTGCTGCAGCCACTGCTTTCCCTGCTGTAGTAGTGAGAGGGGGACAAATTCAAGACAACCCTCTGATAATTATTTTCTGTATCTGGAAGATTATTAAAAAATTATAGATTTTCCAAACAGGCAGTCCTTGACTTTCAAAATTTCAAGTTACAACATTTTTCACTTAAAACATGTATAAATCAACACCCTGTTTCAACTTTCTGACATCAGTTTTGATTTTACAGCGCTTGATCTGACATGACGCCAAGCCAGTGAACAAGTCTGCCGCATCACCCATCTCCCTGGAGAACAGCTGTCCAAACTTCCTTGGATGCTTTCTTTAAGAAAGCAGACAAGACTCCAGAAAAACCTGCAGCCAAGACTCTTGATAAAAACCCTGTCAAGAACCCATCAAAAAGTCACCTCAAAAAAGTTCTTCTGAATCAATATAATTGCTATTTACAATATACATATATTAATGTAGCTATATTACTCATCTATAATTGATTGAGTACAAAATTCTGGGGTATTTTTGGTGAAAATAGGGTATAGGGCCTTAGTTCAGGAACCAGTGCCCCATTTATAATGTTGTTTCCTATGGGAAAATTGGTTCCGAGTTACAACATTTTGCCTTAAGATGCTGTTTTCAAGAACCAATTTTGTCATAAGTCCGAAGACTGCCTGTATATAGAATCTAATCATTGTGGGGGTCATCTTGAATTAAGGGTCAACTTAGATTCCCATAAATCTTTATCTTTTGATTCATTGCTTTCAACTTTCTGTCATTACTTTTCATGATAGACACCTACTATTTTTTTCTTTTTTCTGGATACATAGCACCACACCGAGGTAGAGAGCTAGAAGTCTTTCTGAATTTTAGGTCCACCTGCTTACATCCTCATTTTGGTGACTGCACTGGAGGGGAGCTATGCAGAATCATAGTCTTAGTATGCAC
>JAGPOW010000290.1:21157095-21172605 GCA_030014935.1 Caiman crocodilus
TTTAACAGCATGTAATAGTTTGCTTTTTGCCAGATTGTCACTTTATTTTTCTTGGGTTCCTCTCCACTCTCATCAAGGACCACCATCTCTGCCACTGTCTGCCTTAAATGCCCCCCATTTCCAAACACTTGCTGGTCCACCTGGAAAGATCTGGTATTTGGGCCTGGCTCAGAACAACTTTGTCACAGTCAGTGGGTATTTAACAGTTCATTTACAAAAAATGTTGGCTTATATCCTCCTTTATCTTTTTTGGCTTCCTCCCTTCTTTTGCTATACCAGTTTAAAAAAGATCACTTTAATCACAGAAATGTGCTTACTGAGGGTGAGTGCAGTGCAAAGTAGAAACTTCAGTTGGACTGTTCTGTTGAATAAGTTTAATGAAGCTCAGGAGTGGAGGGAGTTTCTCATGGCTGAGAAAAACTCTCTATCCCCTACCTGGGAGCTATCAGAAATGAGCCTTTTCTTGATTATGGAGCTGGCCAAGGGTTGTCTTTCAATGATCTAGGAGACAGTTAAAAAAGATAGATTTACTCAGAGCAAGTCTACACTGTGGTGTTGGTGTTTTCAATCACCCAGGAACTCCTGCACCAATATTGTAGACCCAGAAAAACAACAGAGAGGCCATTCGCGAGTGTCCCTTGGTGGCTGTTTGCATACATACTAGAAGCTGGTGCCTTGAGAATGGCTGTAGAGAAGATGCCCCAGAGTCTTTCCAGACTTGGAGAGTCTGTGTGTAAGAGCCGGTCTACCAGCAAGTGTTCGGGAATGACTCGCTTGGGATGTCCTGCTGCTGCAAGCCTGCTGAGGCAGCTTATGGACATCATTAACAGAAAAACATCCCTTCCAGAAAGAACAGTCAATCAAAATTCCTCCTTTTTAGCACAGCACTGCAGCCATAAGCAGCAGCAGCTACAGCCCTATAAATTCTAGAGGAATTTTTATATTGGGAACAGGAAGTTGCTACAAGGACACCTAATCACATTTTCTTCCAATGGAATATTGAATACAGTGGCTACATGGGAGGGTTGACATAGCATTCTAGCTCTCAAGATTTCCAAAAGATTATGAAGAGAGAAATTCAGTGATGACAAATGGCAATAAGTTTTTTGGACTAAAAATTATGTTAACTAATCATTTTGAACTCTTACATTGTTCGCACCCCTTAAACATCCTGAAGTCTCTTCCAGTCCTATTTTTGTATGATTCTGTGTTTAGAAATATTATTCATTTTATTCATCCCCGTCTTTGACAGTTTTACTTAATTAGATAGAGTGGCTTCAACAGTTGTCTTATCTCAGGATTCATTCTGCATGATGCACTCATTGTTCATTTCTGCTATTTCTGATATAGTCTTCTTACAGTGTTTGATTATTTGTTGCTATTTTGAGGGGGCAATGCTTTGTTCTTTTCTAGCCTTATTTTTTCCAGTCTGATGGTCTTGGTACTGAGAATACTTTTGTCACAGGCTGTTTGTAGGAGTGAGTGGAGAATCCATAGCTGTGGAATACACAAGTTCATTATGGAATCTTTATGTCCATGAAGAACACAGCAGAGCCTTATTTTGAAATGCCTCAAAGCAAAGACCTTAGGCACCCCGGGAGTAAAAGCTGAACAGCATTCAGCTTCTTTATATCTTTTTTATGATTGAAGCAGAGGATTGTGTAAGAACTGACATGTGTCTGTCAGAATTATGGTGCTGATGTCAAATTCCTTTGAAATCTTGTAAGTTGCATAAAGAGGGATATAGGTGATTCTACACTCCACTGAATGGCACAATATTGGTTGAGGGGTTCATCTCCTTAACCTATCTAACTTCACTAACATAGAACATAATTACACTTATTTTATTACAGTTGAATGGGCATCATCCTCTTAATATTTTTATGCAGAATTCAGGAAAGGATGGCACCTTAAAGATAAACTGTTTCAGAGAAACATAAGGTTTTGTAGGCAACCATCTATTTTGTCAGATATTATGTATGGATTCTGGACTAACTGGTGCCTTTTTGTTCATCAAAATTTCCTATTCAGAAGATAAAATTCTCAGGGAAAAAATAAATCAAATATTGTCTATCATTATTTTTTTTTCAGTTTTACATTCTTGAGGGGCACCAACAAATACAGTGGAAGAGTCATGTGGTACAAAGTCTGTCACATACAGCTTACTACACATTCTGGAGAAACATCTTTCTGGATAAGAAGTATAAAACCATAAAGAAAATATTCATAACATATGCATCAAAAGGATCAGAAACTTACAGGGATTTGAGTTTTTTTAGGTAATCAAACTGGTCTGCTTGTATTTTCTGGATGGGATTATAGGACAAATTCCTGTAAAGACAAATGTAGGGACATATTAATTTCATGCATCTTCCTTAAAACTTGTCCTAATGAGAATCTTTGTTTTTAAATCCTATCCTTTTGACTCAGAAAAATGGCAGTTACAATTGAAAAAACAATCTGGCATCTTAGGCCCCTAATACATGTTACATTCAAGACACAAATAACAGGTAAAGGTCAATTTCAAACATGATAATATAGTTAACGAGCCACAAACATATTCCACATATTCACATGTAATAACTTGGTGGCTCATTTGTATCACACCTTAAACTGAAAACTAGGACTGGACCATGACCGATACCAATATTCAGCTGAGTGTTAGAATCTTGTCATGGGGCAGCCTCAGGGCTGGGGATAGAGCTGTCCAGGCAGCCCAATCCCAGGGTCCCCATGCCTGGGACCTTTAAAACCCCTGTCCTCCCCAGCTAAGTGGCACATGGAGTTTTAACTTAGCCCTGGCTCATGGTGACCCACAGCTCATTGTTGCCTGGGGCCTGACTGAGGCCAGTTTCAGATCCTGCTTTGGTACCTGGCCCCACCTAACAGTCAGCTGATTGTCAGCATTTGGGTTTTAACCTGCTGCTGTGGGAGGAGCTGAAATCACACATGGCAGGGGGCACAGTTTTTGGGATTGTGTCTTGGATCCCATGGTGCCTTAAACGAAACATCAGTCAGGCGTGTTAGTAAAGAGGAGAATAGTTTGTGGCTTCATGGACAAGGTATTGGTACACAATTTTTAAATTAAAAAAAAAATTAATAACTATTTTGGTTGCAAAACTTTTTCCACTCTTTATATTCAAAATACCTCAAAGAATGGCGTATATTTAGAAACAAGTGGCAGCTTCTTTTCCTAATCTTTAAAATCCATCTTTTTAGATGTATTGATGTGTCATGATAAACACAAAAGGGCAGTGAAATTAAAAAAAAGAAAAAGAAACAAGTGTCTAGTATAGCTACTTAGTGCAGGCATGTGTTTGCACATGTGCATACATGTGCTGAAGGGGACAGATTTCCTTTTCCTTCCTCCACACTTGTGCATTTCACAGGTGCCAGTCACAAGGCAGTGGTACAGTATGTACAAGAAGCCAAAGAAACTGGGTGTGGAAAGTTTTAGTCCTGCCTGCAGTTATTCTGAGGAAACCATCAAGAGTACAACAAAGTTGTGAGGCATTCAGAAAACAGTGGTCTTTCCTGGTTAAAAATATTCATGTAGATTTATTTTGCAAAAGAATGGAATGATAGTAACACATGCTAAAACTGGATCAAGTCATTCATCACAGAAAATGTTGAGTGTCAGTCCTCAGGGCGGTGGCAGAAGGGTTTTTCCAGGGGTCTGTGGTGCTGCAATCTTTTTTCTACCTGGATGAGCTAAGGTAATAAACTGGATCTAAGGTAAGACTGAACATATAGGCTAGGGACAGGCATTCAAAGCCTGATCCTGACTTGATTCAATCTTTACAGGTTAGTCTAGGCTAAATCAGTTTTTAACCCAGACACATCCCAGAAGTGCAGGAACATGCCTGCCGTGGCTCAGGCTAGAAGCTGCGGGGGAGGTGCTAGAGCTATCCTCTCTTCGATTCCACAGGGCAGAGCTGAGGGGAGCATGGCCAGGCCCTGGCAGGATGCTCTGATTATTCTCCCTGCTCCTGAGCTGCCCAGTAGGGAATGTTATCATCCTTAACTCAGTGTTTATCAACCCATTAAGAAAACAAAGTCTCTCTCCATTAATTAATAGAGCTCCTCTTAAACAGCTCTTCCAAGGAAGGATATTAAGCTACCTGTTAATTAGCTCCAAAAAGCCTGTCTGCCTCTGGCCTCTCCCACAGCACAGACCATAGCCAGTGTGTGGTCTGCTACATAATGCTGAAGTGTCTGCATAAGGCAGAGGGGAGGGGGGAATAATCCCTACTTAGGAGAGAGAAGCCAAGCAGACCCTGCTATGCCTGCAAGTCTGTCCTAAGCTCTAGCAAGGGAGCAGAGGGGAGGAGCCAGCCCTCCAGGGGACTAGAGAGCCCCACTCAGCCCAGGGCACATGCCAGGATGCCTGGGGTGTGTGGCTTATCTTAAACTAGCAAGGGGTCTGGGACAGACATTGCATAAACCAGTTTTAGTCAAATCAGTTAAGTGTGATTCAACCAGGTTAATTCATTCAACCAATTTCCCCCATTTTCAAACTGGTTTATGTGCACTGAGCATCTGCTCTGTTACAGATTTAAGCCCGTTATCGATCACTTAAATCAGTTTGTGTGTAATATCTGTCCCTAGCCATATAAACTCATCCTCTGGAGAGGTCCTTACATTCTGTGACACTAATCCCCATCAGAGAGGGGCAAACATAACTAGGCTACTATGATGCCTAAACAGTCCCCACACCTTGGAAACACAGAGTAGGTAGAAGTACAGAGGTGGGCATAGACTATGGTTGCAGCCAGAAGTGCAACTCCCTGCTGTAACTGAAAAGACTTTGCAGGAAGCACTTGGAGTTACAACATCCCTGGACCAAACAGAAGTTCACCATTGATTCCGGTGGGGAGGGGCATCTAGCTGCTGCCTGAAGCCTGCAGTCAGTTACCCCTAGCAATGGTCTCTCCTCTCTCCCAGCTGGATTCCTGTTTTCAGAATGGGTGGGGGGAAGGGAGCAGAGGAAGCTCATTCTAGGGGTTCCCCAGCTGATGCTCCCCATGGGGAGTTCCAATACACCTCAGGGGGGCTCCAATATACTCACCCAACCCTCCAGTAGGGGCTGAAAAAAACCCAGATCAAACTCCCTCCACTCCCTTTCTCCCTCCACCTTTCTGAAAAAAGCTCAAGGCTGGCAGGCAGCGCAGATCCAGGTTACATAAGACTCTTTGTTTTGAAAGGTCCTCATCTGATCCTTCATGCAATGAGGGTTCAGATTTTCATTTAATCAGCCATTTTTCAAGCAGCTGTTCACTTGTGTTTCGTCATGGCTATAGACCACTTTTTCTGGCCAGAACAGGCAAAAATTGTCACTTCTGTCTGCCCCCATGGCTTTTATTTAGCCTTAATCTATCCCTGCTTAACATCTTTTAAATCCTCTATGCATACAAACAGAAATTGCATTTCTTCTAGGAGAAAGCATTTTGTCCCAGGATCCTACAGATCCTATATAGTCCATTATTCCAGTGGAACTACCCGTGAAGGATGAGAGATTAAATATGCTAACCCTTTTTTCTGGGACAATACTGTGTAGAACTGTAAGTTAATCATTGTGGTCAGTTAATTGGGAGTCAAGATAACTGGCCTTGAGCTAAGTGCATGTATGAGTGGATCCAAGATTTTGTCAAGTGGAGTGAGGGAGCAGTGACTAATGCTGCAGGGATGGCTGCATCCTTGCTCCCAGCTTTCCCATCCTGCCGCACAGTAGGATGGGCAGAACACATCACAGGAGTGACAGCTAGGGTCTTTTTTCAAGTTCCCAAATCAGGTAAGAATTTACTCTGCCCCACCTCACTCTCAGCACCTGTTCCCTTCTCCTCCATGCTCAATGGCATATCCTTTCCCCCCTCCTTCCCACCACTGTTGCTATCTCCTCCTGCCTTAGGGGCAGAGGGAGCTCCAGGGCTGCTGATTCAGCTGGGCTGCATAGGAACCTGGGATCAGCTGAGAATGGTGGCAGTGACAATGTGTGGGTTCCCCTCCTGGGCTGGCAGGGAACATCTGGGGGACTGGACAAGGAAAAGGAATCCACTCACCAGTGCTGAACCCAACTCCTCACAAAGGAGTGGCTCTGAAGGTCCTCCACCTCTGGGGCAGCTAGATACAGTAGCACTAGTGGGTGGGGTGGGGAAGGGATAGGAGAGGATGGAACATGCTGCTGGATGCTACAAAATTCATTCCTGATGCAGGGGCTTAAAAAGGTCCTTGGCTGCTGTTCCAGTGTTGTGGACTGAAGGGGGTGGGGGCAGGAGATCATCACACCACTGCATCTCTTCTGGATTCACCCTGGATGCATGGAATACAGAGCAGCCAACACAATGGCATGGAGCTATCTATAGTAACCAACATGCAATGCTAAGGAACAATGATATGTCATGTATCCTGTCCCAGTCTAGAGCTTAGATGCCTGCTCTGCCAGGAACCTCTCCTCCTACTTGGGGTTCCTAGTCTGGAACCCAAGATATCCAGAAAGTTAGGTGCCTGGTGGATTTTAATGCTGGAAACGTGAAGTTTAGACAACCCCATGGTTAAGCAGTAACTGAACAAAAATTCTGAGGATTGCAGTTTTGGATTTAGGTAGGATTTAAAAATCTTAAATCCTTTATGGATCTAGCCTTTGGGGTCTTTCATGAGGATGAAGGTGGATTTCTACATTTGAAGCAGAATAACACAGAAAACAGAATGCTAGTAGTACACACCACAGAAACTGAGACAATAGTAGAGAAGATATGCATTTATAACAGATTAAGTGCTTGAGAATATATGTAATCCCAATATTTTTAGAGCCAAATAGTGCTTACCATATACAAAGCTCTAATTGAAATCAATAGGTACTATTTAGGTTAGGAATAATTGGAAATAACTAACCTTTTTAATATACAAGGTAGTGTGCATCCTTGCTGAAATTGTCTTGCATGTAATAGTTCTAAAAAGCACATTACAGGCTAAATTTGGGGTTTCTACATTGAACTCATATAGGAAGATGATGCTCTTGGATTTGCTTCCTGGATTGGATGACTGATGTCATCATTTTGAATGAATATTGTACAACTGCATGCAGTATAATAAAGAGTTATTACAAAACCTTACAGTTGTGAGAGCTCCTTCAGATCCTTAAATAGATATGGAGGAAGTGATTCAATCTTGTTGTTAGCCAGGTCTCTGTGGAAACAAGCCCAGATATAATATCATTAGTTGTTAGTGGATTTTTCTAATTATACAGAGAAGCATTTTAATGTTAAGGGCTTTCACAATTTGACTTTTCTTTCATTTTTTTGCCAAAGAAAATGATAAATTATTACATAGATTATCAGAAAGGATGTTGCTAAAATGTAAGATGAAAGAACTTAAAGCCCACTGTATCTCAGTATTTGGGACATAATTACATACAAGGCTTCTTGGGATGTTTTCTTTTATTCTTATCTTCTCATTTGATATTCTTTTTCTTTCCCTTTTTGATTTTACACTGCTTTCCCAATCAGATTAGTAATGATGTTGGAGAGACATATTACAGGACATTTCTTGCTTAACCTGACCAAATAAGTTAATATATAAAAAGGGTGATGGATTATAAAAAAAATATCAATTATATTTGTGGTATATGTTTAGTCTGTTTTGATTTTATTTCTCTATTTCCAGTGCTGCATTGGATTGGAATAAAACTCCTATCCAACTTCATAGATTTCATAGGCATTAGGGCTGGAAGGGACCTCAGAAGATCTTTGAGTCCAGCCCCCTGCCCCAGGAGCAGGAAGTCAGCAGGGCTCATAGGATCCCTGCAAGATAAACATCCAAATGTCTCTTGAAGGCATTCAAAGTAGATGTTGAACCACCTCCAGCAGCAGTCTATTCCAAACCTTGGGAACTCAGACAGTAAAAAAGTTCCTTCCTTATGTCCAACCTGAAACGGTCATGGAGGAGTTTGTGACCATTTGATCTTGTCATCCCTTGGGACACTCTGGTGAACTTATAAGTGAGGCAGGATTTTAAAAACTGTAACTGGGTGTATTAGATAGCAAACAACATCTACCCCCACAAAAAAACCCCAAACTCTAGTAATAGATGTAGTATTTATTAATAATGAAGGTTTTCTACTAAAATTTGAAGAATCACCCTAGTTTCAGCTATGGAAAAATATGCCATCATTTAAAAAATATAGGAAAAGTACCAGCACCTTCTTCAAAAGATGAAATTAATCAATCAACCACAGAGATATAAATAGGTATTTTTGTACCCTGTATGGGAAGAACTGGAGAACAGGGCTGGGTGGTAGAAAGAAGGGGAGAGGCAGCCCAGCACTTATCTCTTATCTTACATAGGGGCTTTTGCAATTACTGTGTCGGGGTGGGCTGCTGTTGCCATGGGATGAGCTTCCTGAATATAGTCTGCTGTGGTGGCACAGGTTCCCTGTTCTGTCAAGCTTTCTAAAATTGGCACCCAGGGCTTTGGCATCCACTTTGTTATGCTGTTGACCAGCAGTATCAAATAAAACACCTGATTTCAATGGAAATGTATTCATTTTCATTGGTGGAGAATCTGTTCCTTGATTTTTATCCATCCATCAAAAAAATCATTATTTGTGAGTGTGACTGTGCAATACCTGTGCTATAGGGAAACTCTTTCTTGATTAAGAAGCAACAGGAACTGATGCTGCTAAATATATTAAAAGTTCTCTCACTATAATCTTCTCATTAATGTTAGCCCAATCAAATATTAAATAGTATGTAGTAGTCAGCCAGATTGTTCTCAGCAAGTGAGAAGTCCAAGTCTGTGATAACCTTGAGAGTATTTTTAAAAAACATTTATTCTATAGAGCTACTACTTCTTTCTAGTGGACCCTCTATGACATGTTTTTATACAGGGAACTCAATGGTTTTGTAGATGAAGAAACACCCTTCATGGATTCTGCTCTATTATGTATTTTAATTATTCTATTCACCATATTTTTGCAAATGTAAGACAACCTGAAATATATGACAACCCCTGAATAGGCAGATTCTTTGTATGGAAAATTCCTAAATTTGTTATAGGTATAACATCTAAATATTGGAGGTTTGCCTTGAATATGTCTCCTCCTCACTGCTCCGGCACGGAAAATAAACCTGGGGATTTGAGTAGCTCCTTTGCCATCTGCCCCTTTCCAACTTCCCCCTGCAGATCCTTCCTTACTGTCAGACCCTGCTGTCTCTTAAGCACATGGAAATAAGGGCAAATTTGAAAACACTGACCTTGAAATAAACACAAATAGTTCATTCAGAATTGATGCATTTATCTTTTTAGAAACTGCTGTAAGTTTTAGCACAGGCATTCCATAAACACACTTTTAAGTAGTACTTTTCTACTTATTATGTGTAGTAAAAACTATGCATGATATTGGTCCAAAGCCAAAAGGCTTATATAGTTCATTGGGCTGGGCCCTCATCAGTGTCAACAGCATTTCAAGCCATGGTGACCCCACAGCTCAGCATTATTTTCAGTATGTGTGTGAACTTCAGATATCCACCTCTCCTCCCCACATCAGCCCCAAAGGATCCATGTGCTAATTAGCCACCAACTCGTGAGTGGAACTGGATATTCTTGTCACCAGTCCTGGGATCCTCCAAAAATGTATATGTAGTGAGGCCTGGGGCAACCTGGGTCAGCTCCACCTTATGGAGGTTGGGCCACATCAGGATGAGAGAGAGAGAGTGACAGAAGGATTTTGGGTGACCTGTTTGGGGCTCTATTTAGTGATGCCTGCCAGACATTTAAGGCTGATGAAGAAACAGGCATCACTGGAAACAAGAAAGAAAGGCACAGCTCAGCTGTGGGATTACAGGGGGAAGTAAAAATATATTCAACGTAGTAGCTCACCATGACTTGAAAAAACAGTCAGCACCAAAGGGAACTGAGTGCACTGGGCACTCTCATACATCTTATTTACATGGGCTGCACTAATCTGTCCTTGCGATAGGTTCCCATCATTTTGTTTGTCTAATATGGGCCATATGGTTTAAAGTCATGATTAATATTGGCTGCATTTAATCAGCTTCCTAGTTGGTTTCCATTATTGAGCACATGCTGCTTTTGGCAGCTAACAATGTATTTAATGAGGTTTTCTTGCATGCAAATTCATGTTGGCTGGGGAAAAAAAATCCCTTGTCTTGTATTTGAGTAAATACAATGAATGACAGTGAGGCTGGGAAATTTCTCTAAAGACTGTTATGTAAAAGTTAGTTAAATAATAAACTTACAGTTCATCTAACTTCTGGAGAGAGGAAAAGCTATTTTCATTTAAAGAGCTGATTTTATTTCTTCTCATCACCCTGAAAGGATAAAAACAAATATATGCTTCAACTTTCTGAAGGGTGTCCGTTTTCTGAGAAGCCTAACCTTGTAAAACAATTCCTGTTTTTCTATATAAGGTTGCATATTCTTTTATCTGTATCTTATTTCATCCAATTTAATTGTTCACTGAATTAGCAATATCCCCAAGTATTTAAACTGATATTCTATAAATATTATATTTCTATCTGTATATGTACATGTATATGCATATTATATATCTATGTATATGTATGCACATCTGTAATATATATATATGTGCACTGTATGTGTGCATGTGCACTATATGCATAAATATACTTTCAGTTGTATTTTCATCTACTGACATTTAGAGTGATTCTGAAATGTTAAGTATTTTGAGATGATGTATGCCTTAGGGGAGTTTGAAGGTATTAACTACTACTTATTTGAGAATTCTGGATATTTTGGGAAGGATGAATGAACCTCTCTAGTTTTATGCAAAATGTATGAAAGTACAAATGCAAAGTGCATATTCTTGAGAACTGCAATCAGCAAGGGCTTGATTCTACATTCTGTGTTCATCCAAAATATTCCACTGAGTAGAGGTTAAATCACCAGGGTAGATGCACATAGGAAAGAGGGAGCCAAGTGAGAAAATTACATAGATGAGAAATTAACACTTGCTAGAGGACAACTGAGAGACTCAGTAACAGCATGAGAGGAGAGGGGAGAAGAGTTCAGAATAAGATTTCAATATTTCTAAGGACGTTTTTCGGTTAATCTAAAATGTCTAATTGCCAGCAATTTACTTAAATGAAGATACTATTCATGAATTTTGTCATGTATGTGGTCAACTTTTTCACATTTTTACATGGCTTATAAATCTCAATATTTGATGCTACTGCTCAAATCCACTTCAGTAGAGTTATGCTGCATATACTAGGGTTAATTTGCTATAAAATTGGTTCTACTTTTTGTGCTAAGTTAAAATGTAGCATTTTAATAATCTCCATTAGTTCCAAGCAACAATCAATATTTTGGAAAGTTTTGATGTCAGAAACTATTCTATATAATTTAATGATTGCTCACTACAGAGTTCATTCTGGCTGCCCAGCATGTACTATTACTTACAGTACAGTTAAAGAGCTGCAGGAGATGAAAGTGATGTTTCTAAGGTTACGTATATGGTTGCCTTCAAAGTCTCTGGGAGATAAAAAAAACACACACACACACAAAAAACAAAAAACTTTTCAATCACTGACAAAATTTAATTTAAATCAGAAACTTACTCTGAATTCCCTATTAAAAGAGAGACATCAGTAGAACCTTAACACAAAACAAAGGATAACAGTAGTCTTATGAAAGGCAAGGTAGGGTAGCACCTTAGAGACTAACTGGTTCAGAGAAGCACGTGATTTTGTAGGCTCTCACTCCCTGAGAACAACAAAAGATAAATCCTTCAGGTCAACTCCTTTAGCATAAACTGGAATCCTCAGGTTAGGGTTTTGCCAGTTCAGAAAGGATAACTGGAATTTGTATGCTTGCATTTCAGGAACTAAGGGCTGATTTATGACTGCTCCCAAGTGCATGCTTGAGAGGAAAAGAACTGAGTTCCCTGTCTCTAGTGCCTCTGGCAAACCATGACAGCCACATGCAGATGAGTGAGTATATGCCTGTTGCAGTGTCTCAAAGTGGTTTGAGATGATGCCAAAGGTATGCTAGGAATGAAAAAAAAAATCCATGCTGCATATTTGCATTGTGGACTCTAATTTTGATACGGTTTGACAGTTAAAAGTTGGCCACCACAACAAGCACATCTTTTAGGTGATAGCTGCCCAGATGGTAGAGTGGGGGCACCAGAAGACATGACAGCAGTGCCACCCAAAGTCTAACTGTGCAGCCATGGCCCACTGGCAGCTGGCCCAGAGGTGCAGGTGGCTTTGCTACTGTGCCCATACCACAGGCCAGGCAGCTGTGGTCCCCATCCAGGTCTGGCAGGCGTGCAGACATGGGGCCACTGGTCCAAGGGGTTGGATGCAGTTGCAGGTGGCAGCAGGTCACAGACAGCAGCAGCCCCCACTGCCAGACTTCTGCAGCAGGTAGAGTTGCCACTCCAGGTTAGAGCTATTTAAGCAGTCCAGCTGGTACACATGGCTAGTCCCCAGATACCAACTGGCCAGCTCCTGAGGGTAAGTAGCCCTGAGCTGCTTGCCAGGGCAGCTTTTACACTGCTGGGGCCAGCACAGGTGGACTCTACCTCCCCCTGGCTGAAGATCTGGGAGGAGCTGAGCAGGGTCAGTTTGCCCCAGGTGGCACAATTTGCCCCACACCAAAGTGCATGTTCAGGCACATGTGCTGAGGCACAAACCTCTGACACAGATTTGTGCTGCTGCTATTTGAGCTACTGTAACCACATGTGCCTGCACGTGTGGATGCGTCCAATATATCTTTTACTGCAACAGTGGCAATGGTTTTACTTGTTGCATAGTAGCTGCAGCATAAATGATACTTTTCATAAAGATGAATCAAAGTTTGCTATTGAATATGCTTGGTGGTTATATGGGCCTAATCTAGGAAAGCTTTTAAATGTAGGCTTAACCTGAAAGCTAGGGACAGAAATTATACTTAAACCTGTACATGATTGGAAAACCATTAAAATTTGTAACGCGACAGAAATTTAGTGCACATAAACCACTTTCAAAATGTCCAAAAGTAGTTTAAGATAACCCTAGATGGATAGAGTATCAGACTTAGCTGATTTAGATTAAATCAGTTTATTGAACATCTGTCCCAGATCCCCTCCAGATTCAAGTTAACTTGCTTTGTACCTCCCCTGCAAACCTCCCTCACAGGATGGGAGGGTTAGCCTTGGCCCAAGCTGTCAGCTTCAGCTGAGCAGGGCTGTGTGTTCTAGCACCCTTTGGCTTCTGATCTGGGCCACTGCAGGCATCTGGCTGCATTTCTGGAATCAAAAGTGAATGTGTGTTCACTTCCTTATCAATTCAAACTATGAAGCCTAGAATAACTTGTGAATATTGAATTGATTCAGCCTCAGGCCTTTTGATTGTCTGTATTTAGCTAAAGTGTTTAACTCATTTTATTGGATTGGGACTTATGCCTGCTCTTGACATATACAGAATGAATGCCTTCAGCCAACAACAGAGGCAACACTGGCTCAAAGAGCTGTAATTGTATTTATAACCTTTTAATGTTAGAAACATTTTAAAATTGTTTATATTCAATTAAAATTTAAGTTCTTCTGCTCACTGTTGGGAGGTATAAGGCTTATACTTATAAACTTTTCCATCCTTATTCCTTCCATCCCCAAATTGAAACAACGTAATCAGTTGGCATTTGTATCAAAAGCTATTTATAAAAAACAAACACAGTATCAGAGCCCATGCAAGGGAGATAATTGTTATGGTATCATTTTATCATAACATTTCTGGGACAAACTGTCTCCTGGCCCTCTATGGCTAGCTGAGATAAAAACAAACAAACAACACAAACAAATGAAAGGAGAGATTTCTGCTCTTTATCATTCCCTTTTTTTATATTTAACTTAGGGCTGAATTAAGTGTTATGGAACACCATTGGTTTCAAGATGATCATAGTTTGTTTTCCAAGTAAAATAAAACTTACAGCCAGTTCAGTCTGGGCATGTATTGGCACAGAGATTTATCAGGTAAGCGAGAAAGAGAATTATGCATCAACACTCTGGAAAAAGAAAAAAAAGCCAGTATTTCATGATGTATTTGCAGTAATTAATATTAAAGAACAATGTCTCTTTTGCAGTTTTTCCCCTTCCTAATACAACATGGACAAGATTTATTTGTTTCTCATGATATTAGATGTAATAAAATGATTTTTGGTGGGATCTTAACTTCTCCTGAATTATTCAATGAATAACTTGGGAAAGGGAGCTTCTTTTGCAGCTGTCTAATGGTATAGTCTGGAGTAGAATACTGCAGCTGAAATGTCTATGTGAAGTTGGTTCTACATGTCTTTTAAAAATAAACCTAGAGTCTGACTGTTCCCTCAGTGAATCAACAGAAACCTTGCATCAACTCTAATGAAAAAGGATTGGGTTCTTGATTATATTTAACAAGCAGGAGTTGGAAGCTGATGTAGTGAAAATATCACAATTAAAAAATTCTGGTTTTGTTGGACACCTGTTTTATTTTTCAAATTCTTCTAACCTCCAGATCAAACCAAAGTTTTCCTTACTCTCCTGGGGTATTGTAAATAAAGCTGTTTGAAACTTGAAATTTTAGTTTCATGGGAAATTTCCAACATTTCAGAATTTGTTTTCACTCCAAATCAGAACTAAAACTGCTTTATGTGAAATTTCCCATGAAACATAATTTCAAAATGCTCTGCTTTGAAAGCTTTACTTTCAAAGCTTCAATAACATTTTTTTTAAATTTAGAAATATATTATTTTGTTTGGATTTGTTATCTATATTTTCATTACATTTATTTTATTTCAAGTATACAAATGCTTGTCTGGAATGGTTTACACAGAGATGATCCTGCCTTAAGCACGGGGTTGGACTAGATGACTACTTGAGGTCCCTTCCAATCCTATTCTCTGATTGATAGGATTTCTAAGACATTGATCTTACATCTTTAATTTTAAACTTCAGCATTTCCTTGAATTTACCTTTTGCTACTACTGCTTGTTACCATATAGAATGTACAATAGTATCATAGTTTACAGCAAAAAATTATAATATATGCACAGTGAATGCTCTGAATAAGAATATATGAACAACAGTATTTTGCATTTTTATCCAAGGGGGGTCCAAAAGTGGACACAGTACTTCAGATATGGCCTTACCAATGCAGACTACAGCAGAATAATTACTTCCCTTGATCTGTTGGCAACACTCCTACTAGTGCAATGTAGTATGCTGTTAGCATTCATGACAAGGGAACACTGCTGACTCATACCCATCTCATTTCTCTACTGTAACCCCCCAAGTCCTTTTTTACAGAGCTGCTGCCCAGTCATTCAGCCCCCAGTCCATACTGGTACATAGTGCAGGACTTTGTACTTGTCCTTATTGAACCTCACGAGATTTCTTTTGGACAAATCCTCCAATTTCATAGTTTCATAGTAACTAGGGTCAGAAGGGGCCTAGAGCAGGCCATCTAGTCTGACCCCCCACCAATGGCAGGAAACAAGTGCTGGGGTCACAGG
>JAGPOW010000290.1:21172705-21187469 GCA_030014935.1 Caiman crocodilus
TTCCAAAGATAGTATGCCTCCCTCTTTGCCCTCAGGGCCCCCCGAATATCCCTATTTAGCCACAGGGGCTTCTGGGCACCTTTGCCCCTCTTGTATCGGATAGGAATGGTCACTTTGAATTCTAGCCTTACCCTCAAGCGTATCTACTACATTTCTCAGATGGTGTCATCCTCAACCTTCCTGAGGGTGCACTTCATCCTATCTTCCAGATCAGTGGTGATGCATAGGGAGTACATGGGGGTGCACGTGCACCCTCTGAGAGCACTGGTGTACCCCCTGACAGCCAGCATTCCCCAGTTAGGTGACAGGCGGAGGGGGCAGGAGAGAGCACTGATGCTCCCCCTGAGAGTCCTTTCAAAGGAGTGGGGATGCCAGGGAACTGATCCCCACGATCCCCCTGTGGCTGATCATGCTAACCCGGAAGTGCCAGTGCAGTTGGCTGTGGGGGGACCCCTCCCTGGTTGCTGACTGACTGCTAACTCAGGAGGCACCAGGAGTCACCAGTTGCCTGACTCAGGAGGCACCAGGCCCCTGACTCAGGAGACACCAGTCGCCCATGTTTCAGATCATTAACATTGAATAAGACCAATTCCAGAACTCATCCCTGGGGCACTCCATTTTATATCACGAAACAACCTCATAAAAGTTAAAGCTATTGTAAGGTAAAACACTGTTCCTAACAAAATGGATAGAGAAATATCACTCTTTTTCAGCCCCTTCCAGACATACTAGACAAGTTGTTCTCAACCTTTTTAGACTCAAGGCACCCCTTGTTTAACTCAAGCCACCCTACCACAACTTTTATGAATTGAGTAGAACCCCATTTCAAAAACTACATTTATTTATTTTAAGCCATATCTCTTTGTAGAGGGCAGTAGAGGCCAAGCAGTGATCAGGAAGGGGCAGGCCTGAACCTGCATTTAACTCCTCACATCTGCTTATTTACTCATACCTTGAGACACCCTTCAAAAGATTTCATGGCACCCTAGGGTGCCATGGCACACTGGTTGAGAATTGCTACACTACACACTTTGGTTTTTGGTTTCCAAATTATCCAGCTGATAATCTGGGATATCAGACATGTTTGCCTTTATAAGCAGATAATTATGTGCATTCTGACTGGTCCTCCTGTGTTTTTTTTTTTTATATAAAACAAAGACATAACTTCAAGTCTCCTGTTGATTTTAATGAGTCCAGATTAACCCATGCTCTTTAGCACTTAAAAAACTGGAGAAGCTAGGTTCCAAAAGAGTGCCTCTGTTTCCAAAGAAAAGAAGCTCTACCACCTGAGACATATGGCAATATTGCTTGATAAACAGACAGGCACAATCTTTAACATACACCCTTGTTTTAATCTATTCTTTATTTTGAATATTTAATTTAATACTTACAGGAGAATAAGTGACTTGAGTCCATAGAAACTCAATGGAGAGATTCTACTGATCCTGTTATTTTCAATTATCCTATTATTCAGAACAAAGTATATATCAGCTTGATAAATACTAGGGTTTTAAAATCGGACAGATGTTAAAAATAAGTTCCCCAAACTAATATTCTTCAAATAACCCTTCAAACTACATGCAAAAATTGAATTACTATATCATAGCATCTCAAGGTAGAATATTCATCAAATGCACTATTTCCAATATAGTTTGAATGATTATGTGAAAGATGTTTTTACCTAAAGAACATAAAGCAATTTTCTTGTCAGTATTTTAAATAATTTGATTAGCATTTGGTCTCCTAATATATAATTCTTCCAAAGCAGCAGTATGTCAAAATTAGACAATCTTTCAGTTGAAAACACAGTAAAAATTAGTCACAGAGTCATAAAACAGACATTTGTGTTATTAATTCCTTGAAATCTCAATGTTATTTTTTCCAAATGCCAGACATTAAATGGTATTTAATTTCCCTCTCTCTAGAAAGCAGTAATATTGTCAAGATGTCATATTATGAATGCTATCTCTTCTGTAGGATTTCAAACACTGTAAACAGGAAAAGGACTTCTCAAGAAATTCTTATTCCTACCTTATTTATGTCATGACTTATTTTATAGTAAACAATTATTTATAGAAAAAGGTCAGAGTCTTTAATTAGAACAATTCAAACCCGATGACCTGACTCTGTTTTCACCAAAGTCTAAAGGAATTTTTTCCCACCAGGAAGAGGAGTCCCTTAATAATTATGTGGGATAAAAAGACATGGCTCAAATTAAACAAAACCAAATGACAAGTAAGAATGAAAATATTTCTGTGCGTTGCCTTAACTAACTTTTTTGTATGCAAAAAAGCAGTACATACAGCCATTGAAGTTGATTCAAATCTTCAAAGACACCAGGCTTTAAAAAAGTTATCTTGTTGTGACTCAGATACCTGAAACAAGACCAATAAACACAGCAAATAACAGAATGCCTAATCAGTGTCAGAGAAGTAAAAATGGGTCTTAAGATTGAGAAAGTCAATGTAATACAGAAAGATATTTCTCAAAACGGAATTCCATTGTTAACAATGAAAACACTGATATTTTTGTGACTATTCTCTCTTTCAGAAAGCTAGCATGTGCTATGATATCAGCCTGGTCTTCTGCATAGGCTGCACAATTGTTACAAACAAGAGTGGAAATACAGTCATTTGAAACTTTCTGGGTGATGATTACTTAGCATTTTCTGTCTTTTTTTTAATGGGACTAGGCAAACCATTCTCTGTGCATCAGAAGCATTTTGGGCTTTCTTCAGTTCCTACTGAACTGAAAAGGCAAAACTCCCTTGGATGTCAGTAGCAGCAAATTCAATGTTCAGTGTTGCCTAAGGCAATGCTGCATAGCTTTAGATATCAAAAGAAATTGAAAAAAGATAGACTAAAGAGTGCTGCAAAGTGCCTGGAGTAGAAATAAGACTTTATTTATTTGCATAGCAGGGTGCAATGCAAGCTTTATTTATTGCATTGTATAAGCCTTCATAGGCAACAGCCCATTTTATCAGATTCTATCACCTACGAAAGCTTATGCCTCTCTGAACCAGACAGATGCTAAAGGTGCCACCCTGCTATGCCTTCTGCCTGACCTCGCACTAACACAACCAACTCTCTCTCTCTCTCTCTCTCTCTTGTTTTAGAAAGGCACGATGAAGAAGAAAAAGATTTTTCCAGAGTCTTTCCTGCCAAGGTACTAGATCAGCTAGGGCTCAACCTTCCAGGTACATGGATAGAATCTTATTGTCAGTGTCACTCCCCACTTACCCTTACTGTGTGACCAACACAGCTCGTGCCAATTCAGCAGTGGCTGTGAGACAGTTAAACTTGTAGTTGCACTGGCCCGGCAGAGGGGATGGGGAGTGGGAGGGGAAGAGCAACTGATAGAAGTCTGCCCCTGCCCTTACTGCTCGTGGCTGGGATGTTCAGGCCTGGCGGAGCCAGTAGTGAGAACAGCTCCCATCATCATTTCAGCACACTCATTTCCTCCTTCCCCCTCCTACCATTCTGGCATGAAAATCAGTTTCCTTGAATGACATGCACACTAATTTTGGATGGCTAATTGGGGGGGTGGGGCAGGGGACAGTGCATTATATAAGTAAATACAGCAATAATGTTTTTTTATCCAAAAGTGCAGTGAAAAAATATCAAAGACTAAGGATAACAATATATTAGGATTTTCCCTTTTAAACCATTTCAGTGAACAAGTTCAGTTTTTTAAATAAAAATAAAAGTATTTTTAAATTGCCTATTGCATCTGTTAGGGCAAAGAAAAAGGAAGTATATTTTCCCTACCTATATGATACGTTCTTTCTAATAAAATAAGATGGTAAAGAGCTTCCAATGATCTCAAGTTAATATGGCAGCCTAGTATTTTTATTTACTCTTAATTTCTAGTAAGTTGGCCAAAGAAGGCTAGAATTTACAGTCAGTGGGGTTTACTCTTTTACATTTGAAAGTATTAATAATTTTGAGGACACAGAGGCAGTACAAAATCTCTGAGGCATTTTTAGGGTCCATTCTTGCCAAAAGCTTTGAATAGGTCAAAATCTTCTGAAGTCCTTATTCTCTAAATTAAATTTTAGAGTTCTTTATTTAGCACATTTTGGAGTTTCACAATAAATGAGAAATAAATATAGTTATTCCCAAAGCTGACTTTATTACACTTTCCCTTCAGTACCGTGATGGTGATACTTACAGCTTTGTCAAGTTGTATAAACCCCTGAAAGCATGTTCTGATACATTTCTTATTCTATTATTCTGAAGATACCTATGAAGATATAATAATGTCAACAATTATATTTCTAAACATACAAAAGCAAGCACCCTGCCAAAAAAAAGCAAAAAGAAAGAAGCCTACCCACTAAATTTAAAGGATATGTATTATTTGAAAACTTGTCATCAAGACTTTTGTGTTTTAATTACCCTTACAAACTCCCCGTACATTTATATTGAAAAGATTTGAAAGACCTATTTACAATTTTTAACAAATCTTTGAATCAGTGGTAGTTAAAACCATACAAACCAACATCTGATTTGTCTTACACAGAGCCCATCTGAATGTGCAATTAATGTGAAACAATAAACTCTGGTGCATATTGCACTGGAGTTCATTGCTCCTGGGTGTACCATTTGAACATGTGCCTGGGACTGCAGTAAGCTGAACCAGGTTGGAGCAGCCTCAACCGGCGGGGGTCTCAGGGGTCAGCCTGCCAGATGGTGGCTGCTCCTGCCTGGCTCAATGTGCTGCGGAGTTGCTGGCTCGGGCATGAGGGTTCTGTAGTGTGGGGCTAGCCAGCAGGCAGCTGAAGTACCCTCATGCCCTACCCAGTTGGGTCAGTGTCTACATGTGCTTTATTTACAAGCACTATCCTGCTGCAGAGTTTATTAGTTTCCTGTGGCCTAATAGGGCTGCACAGGTAGAAGCTGAGATGTTTACTGTGGAGTTAATAGGCAGCTCCTCTGTAAATAGCTCATTTAGGTGTGCCTACAGATAATAAAAATACATGCATCCTGTCTCCTGTGTTAGATCCCAATTAAGACCATTTGAATAAGATGTTAGGTTTGAAAACAGTACTGTGTTTCTTTGTTCTGTAGAAGTCTTTTATTGTCTTTGTTGTAAAAAGAAAATATATCTTCATTAAAATTAAGTAAAGGGACAAATTTTGCTGGTCAAGTTAATGGCAGATTTGACAGTGATTAATAAATATAGGATTGGACTCTATAATATCTTGTCATTTTAACTGGTCACTCCCTTCTGAATCCTAAGTGAACGAAGGGAATTAAATTATGTAAAGAAATGTTTCATGTATGTATGTTTCTTTTAAACGGAAGGATCCCATTGTTTACAGAATTGTCTGAGTTGGTAAGGGTACTTAATTTTGTCAACACAAGATGGTGCTGCAGTACATCTGAATACTACATACAAGTTATAATTTCCCTGAGCTGTTCTTAGATCCTAAATTGTGTCTTGAACAGACAAAAGCAGAGTGCTTTTTTATACCTTGCATCTCAATTGTCTGTTATTTTTGCATCATTCAACTTCATTCATAGGGTTTCTTTAAATAAACATTACACATAAAATGCAAAAAATAATTCTATCAAAGATTTTTAATGTAAATTATAAGCCATTTTATGATAGGAGATTGCTGTGTAGTGATCATCACCAGTGGTTCAGAAATATATATATTCAGTTTCCTTTCATTTTTTAAATATATTTCTGTCTATTACAATTCTGTTTATCTCTCTCTCTCTCTACACATATACACACATCCCATTTAATTATATATTCAGAAAAATATATACAGAAATATATTAAATGTTCTCAGTTACATGAATGATTCTATTCATGGCAAGAAATGCTTTTAACTTTGCAAAATTTCATTTTACTGAGGGAAATTGATTCAGTTTCCTTTCATGTTTTTTGATATATTTCTGTCTATTACAAATTTAATTTCCTTAAGACATGATGAATGTTAAGATACACTTCTATATTAGTTTTCTGGTACAGAATAATCCAGATGATGAAAATTTAATATTCAGAAAGTGTTTAAATTCAATATTCAGAAGACTTCCCTATAAAAATGGAGAGATGCCAAATAAGGCCATATGAACAAAAATACATTACATTTTAACTAAAGGTAAGGCAAAATAAACTCTTTTGTATGAACAGGGATTTTTTAGTAAGCCAAAAATCTATTTATTACAGTTTGTAGTTGATTTCAGGTTCTAGTTTAAAGTACTTTCTTACAGATTTTTAAGGTCCTGATACTTCTTGAAAACATCAGTTGAAAGCTTTCGTAACAGATTATATTGAAGGGACCTGCAACAAAAATAAAACTAGTCAATAAATGTATGAAATGGGCTAAGTTCATCGTCAGTGTAAGTCCATTGGTTTAATTTTGTCCTAATAAATTTACATAGTGTTTTACTTGGCAGAAATGTGTATAATTAAATCTTTCCAGGAAGATGACTTTATGTGTGTGTATGTTGTAAACTAAATGGAGAAGTGGTTTTACATTTTATTTTATTATTATATAGTCCCTCTTCATCTGCCTCTGTGTTATATTACATTAATTTATCATAAACCATAGTGTGACTCAATTTAGAAAAGTATTATGAGGCATGAATTTAGCCCAGTGTGTTTGGAAAAGAAGAGCTGATTAAGAAAGGTTATATTCACTTTTTTACTATTTCAAGGTTTGCATTTTCACTTGATTCTTAAAATCACTGTTAAGACAACCTCTTTAACTATGCAGTTGTATCAGATGCATACCTATATAGGCACAGAAATATGCATGGAAGCACAAGTTAATCTTACTAGCCCAGACTCAGAATATTCTCCATGTATATTTGACAGAATATATTTGTGGTTGGTCAAAAGGCACGGAATATAGGAATGCACAAATTTAGCAGCAGAGATTTCAGATCAATGTTGTAGGATATTGATTTCCCCTTTCATAGGGTAAATGGACTCCTCATCTTTGATGGTGCATGGTTTCCTTTGAAAGTCTGCTGCTGAATGTTTCTTCATCTGTCAGGAGGGTTACACTTAAGTGACACATACTACTAGTACACATCCCTCCCTGGAGATTAAGTGAACTTGCTCTATAACAAGGGTGACCATATGTCCCAGTTTAGCTGGGACAGTCCTGGATTTCAGAGGCTGGTCCCAGCTAGCTGTTGAGAATTATAATGGGCATCCCAGAATTGCAAGGGCACAGGATGCAGTCTGGCTGGGAATCAGAGCAGCGCAGGGCACTTTGCAGGTAGGCAGGCAGGCACCACTGCCTGCCTGTCATGCATACAGCCCTGCCTCTGCTGACTTGTAAAAGTAGGTGTGGGGTGGGGTAGGGGGACAGAGAGAGAGAGAGGGAAGGGGTGTTCCAGATTTCCCAGATGATGTCCCAGATTCCTGGAATTTCCATATGGTTAGCCTATGTATAGCATTTCCATGCCCCTTGGACCTAGTGAATGGGAGATAATAGTATTTATTCAAATCAATGTGGTAAGAAAAAACCTCACCTTAGATTTGAGTACTGGCTTGGGGTAGGTGGTGCCTCCGTTCTAGTTTTAGCCCTGAGCCCAGGGCCAAAGCTGGAGCTGAACCATTGCCTTCCCTGGGATTGAGGGGGTAGGGGCTTATACAGTGGGGTAGGAGACTCACAGTATGGGGAACATGGAGGAGGACTGGAAGTTGCACTGTGCAGCCTGCCCCCAACCCTTACTTTCAGCTCTGGGTCAGACTCCTCTAGCTCTGACCTGGCTGGGTCCAGAGCTGCCATCAGTGTTTCTGCCTGGTCAGGCTGGGGCTGGGCCAGGGCCAGGGCCGCTGGTACTGACTTTCTGGGAGCTGGAGCATAGCTGCTGCAGAAGGTAAGTGGCAGGAAGAATAGGAGGTATGGTAGAGAGGCAGGGGGATAGACACTGGTGGGGAGGGGGACACAGGCAGGTAGGGGCAGGTATAGCATGGCAGGGCAAGGGGCAAATTTATAATTTTTCATGTATTTTAATTTTTAACTATTGGGGGGTCATCTTGGATTTGGGCCAATATGGTAAATACCAGGGCATGTAGCTGTGGACCCAACTTTCATGTTGCTTTCTAAATAGAAAAATTAGCATGAACAGTATTTTTTCTAGGAGCAGTGTAAATTGGTCTCAGAGTAAACTTGGCTCCACCATTGCCTGGTCATAGAACACCGTTAGTTTTTAAAGCACTATTAGAGTTGGGACAGCTAGATACACTTGATAATGCTATGACTTGTATTAAAAGGCTGGAGCTGGACAATGGTTTGCTCTGCTAAACAATAAAAGCTGAATGGGTGCTTGCAGGAAATGAGCTGAACTTGTCAGAAAAGAATTGTGGCCCATACCTGCTCCAAATCTAGTTAACGGTGATCCCAGAGCTGCATCACTACAGTGTCTGTCTTGGTATCCCCTCTTCACTGACAAATGACACTATAGCCAAACCCAAGACTTCAAAGGCCTGAGGATAAACTATAACTCAAGAGATTTATTTTCACCTGTAATACACACAGTATCTGCCTTCCAGTGCCCCTTTTTCCATGTGTCCATGAGAGGTGCGACTGAACAGCAGTTTCATGTTTCGAAATGAGCAAGAAACCTTATAGGAACATTCCCTAGATTGGTATGTTTGCTGCCATCCTCTGTTTGTTGTATGGAAAACCCTGCCTTAGACTAGGTCAAAACTAGTACTCTGGAATGCCTGGATGACCTTGGTCAATTTACACTGCTGTACTGACTTCACAACTGGGGTGTCTACATGAGATGCTACTGTGCAGGAGCCTAATTCTATTGTGCAGTAGCGTGCAGGCAAAACCCACACTAATACGCTACTGCACAGTTGTATTATGTTACTGAGCAGTTAGCATCACTTGAAAAGCTGTGTGCTGGTGCTACTGCGCAATAGTGTCAGTTACTGTACATTGATTTAGTACTTGGTTCTCCAAGTACTAAACTTAATGTGCAGTAACTATGGTGCATTAATGAATGTGTAGACACACCCAGAAGGCAGTGAGTAAGTCCTTCTAGCCTTTATTCACACAGGTAAATCCATTAATTTCAATTTGTTTGTTGCTGTTTACAGGACTATTGGACTAAGTCTTACAGGATAAAGATAAGGTCCTGATTTTGTGCAGAAGAATCTGTTGTGCAGTTCGTAAAACTGGTGAAATTGTACTCATCCAAGATAAGCATAAATTATAGTTGACATAACTGAATAGTGTTGTAAGGCCAGATCAAGACTGATTACTTAGGTAACTCCATGTAGGTGTTACAATGCCTAAAAATGCCTGGGATCCCCAGAGGCAAGAGGAAGATTTAGCATGTCTATACCACAGACGCAACATGCAAACGGGATCTGACCTTTACCTTATGTTTTACGCAGGAAAATCTATACTTTATTTTCACTCTGAAAGACTTCAATATAGAAAGATACTGGACTTTCATAAACATCAGTTAAGCCAAGTGTCTATAATTGCAAGGCTGTAATTATGAGAGGGTCTGCAGAGTTGATATTCAAGTCTGAATAGATCAAGACGCTGCTTGTTCTGCTCTACTTACATCATAGTCACATTTGAAGAGACTGAAGGGACAATGCGTAAATTGGCACCATTACAGTCAAGCTCTAGTCCTTGGCATGAACATTGTACTGGCACAGATTCGACCACTGAATGAAGAGGAGAATGTGGTGATGGCAATAGGTGGGATGATATGATAGAGAAAGAAGAGAAAGGTTAGAGAATGATAGTTTTTAGCACAATGACATTTCATAGCATGCTGAACAGAAGTGGCTAATGTTTTAACTTGAAGTACTCAAGTGCACACTTGAATTAGATCTAGTAGGACTGGTTAATATACATTTGTCTAGATAATTACAAGATCTGTATGGGCTTCTGAGCTGGATATTGTGGCCTGATGTGACAGTGCTTTATCCAACTGGTCTTCTATTTCTGAATAGAGCAGCGTACTCCCACCCCCCTCTATCCAGGTGCTGTCACATAAGTTTTTGCTTTTTTTCTGATGTGTATTTGTCAGTATAAACAAAAGTAGCAAAATACATTCATGAATATTTAATTTATTTAAAAGAGTGTCTTGAGATGAGGGAAATAGGATAAAAGATTCAAAGATTGAAGTTCATGATTAACTTCACAGCAAGATGGAGGGAAAAAATCTGTCCTTAGACTTGACCTCATTTATTTTGCTTTCATAACCCACAGACTGTACCAAAGATAATGACACAGTTTAAAAAAGTAGTTCTTGCTTGCTATTTACATTATATTTAGGTGGAAGAGATGGAAGAGTGAAATTGTCCTGGAAATTTAGAGCAAAGTATAAATTTTGGGGAAAAAATAAAATTGTAGAGCACCCAGGACCAAAACATTATACTGGTAGGTATTATTCCAAGGGCAAAAAGTAGTGTGACTGTATGCCTACATTCACTTTATGCATTAATATTACAAAAACAACTTGTATACATAAATGGAATTGTGTAACATTTTTATGTAGATGTGTGCGCACATTTTTCGTGGACCCCATTTGAGAGCAAAAATATTAGCTCTCAAAATTCTACTGTTAGTTTAACCAAAATACTATACAACACTACAAGATGGATTAACATTCAATGGTGTTTTAGCAATGTAGCTATTTATATACAATATAAAGTAGCATACGATATAAAATATTGGATGGAAAAAGCAAAACAAAGTGCATGCTATGGAGGTTTAGCACATTTGTGCACCAGATGGAAAGCCAAATTCAGACCAAATATATTTATTTGGCTTTCCCTGACCCCAAAATTGATCACAAAATACATCTGCCTTGAAGCTGCAAACCTGGGAACCTCCCAAGTGAGATTTAATATTCTGGTCAATTTCACTGCTCCTATTATCTGTGAAACTGACAAGAATGTCAGTTGTACTGGGCAGCTGCAGGAAGTTCTTGGTTTACTGTACATTCAGAAAAAAGTGGTTTTAATCTCTATTAAAATCCAGATTAAAAAATTCTGAACATTTCTGCAAAATGGAAACCTGATTTTCAGCCAGTTCTAAACATTATACAAGCTACCTGCAGTTGGGTAAAAAGCAAAAAACAAAATGATGAGCAATGGATTAATTTAGCTCAGAACATGTAGTGACCATTACTAAGAATTTAGAGCAAGATTTTTAAAGGCACTGCTCTAATCAGCATTCTGACACTCAGGCGACTTACAACTTATGTTCTGATTTCAAAAATGCCCTAACAATTTCCTTGAGAAGTGACTTGGGCTTCTAAGTGCCACAGTTACTTTTTAAAAATGAGACAATGGTGAGAGGAGCAATGTCTACTCACCTTTAAATATCTGGATCTTACTATTTAATGGGTTATGTTACTATAGTAGGAGCACTTATAGAAATTGGCTCATAAGAAAGAAAAAGGCCTCAATGAGACCTCCAGTAAACTATAAATATGAGCTTCAAAATCTAGGTCAGAATTTTTGGTGTTAGATATAGTATAGCAAACTGCTAACCACAGCTCAATTGGAAATTTATATACGTCTCCTGTCATAGCTAAATACCTTACTCATTTTGAACAAAGCCTACACCATTTGGGTTTCTTCTTTTCCCAAGTACACTTCTAACTTGTTTGATGAATGGTTATTGTGGGAAAACTAGGTCAAAGAATTTTTTCCCCATTTTTTTTCTTGAAAGATGCACAGCTTATGGTCATTCCAGTTTGTGAATCCTATATAGTTATCTCATAAATGGTTTAGCTTTGATGTTTCCCATAGAGAAAATATTTATTTTTTCTACTGATTTATTTCTCCTAAGCTTGCTTTCAGTATAAATGGAATTGAAATTTGTACATATGCATTAAAACTATATGCAATTGTTATTCTGTCTCAATATATATTAAATAATATGACATGAATTGAAATTTATTGTAAAAAAATTGCAATGCATTGCTTTCTGGGAACTCACAGTAGCAATATCTTACTACTTACAGCATGCAGATGTCTTTGTTTCAAATGAATATGGGGAATTCTTTTCATTGTACTTGGCATAATATTTATCAAGTTGTTGAGACCATCCATTATTGTCACCTAATTAAAAAAAAAATCAGATAACATTAACAAAACATTCAAAACCTTAAACAAAGAACATCATTAAATCCAGTTGCATAATCCTTTGCATAGATTCCTCATGTTTCCTTCAGTGATATCTGCTTTCAGTATTAACATCTATAAAGGTGGTCACGGAAGAGTCTAAGATTTGAAGTCGACTTGGCACATGCATGTCCAAGTTGCTTGTTGGTCACAGAATTCCAGAATTTTGCTGTGAGAGTTGCCAAAAAAGTTCTAAATACATAGAATTATTCTTACAATATTAAAAATGAAAGGTAAGAGGGCATGTCTACATGTTTATTTTTGTGCTGTAGTTACTGCTCATTAAGTTCAGTACTTGTAATAACTGGTACTAACTAAATGCACAGTAACCAGTGCTACTGTGCAGTAGCACCATCACATGCCTTTTAAGTTATGCTAATGCTCAGTAGACTAATTCTACTGAGCATAAGCACAATAGCATGGATTTTGCCGCGATGCACTAATGTCCAATAGAATTAGTCTGCTGTGCATTTAGCATATTGTGTAGACGTGCCTAGCGAGACTTATAAGTTTCATCTTGGGAGTACAAGTTTGTCCCTCAACTGTATTTTCTTAAGTGCTTTGGATAGATTAATCTCAATTACTCGATGGGAGTTTCACCATTTGAAAGACTGTTTCTAAATACAACAGACTGCATGGTGAGAAAATGTTTTTGACATCTAGCTTTTGCTAAGTGTCTAGGTTAAAGATAAATGAACAGTAAGTTGGGGAGAAAATGATACATCATATTTACATCAACAAATACAACCTAAATTAACCACACATTTCATTAAATAAAGCAATAATATTAATCTTTGAAATTGGTAAATTTATACAAATAAGATGAAGTATAGCAGGCCAAGGTGGTTTCAGGGGTGACCACCAGTATCTGGGGAAACATTTGTTCACTAGAGCACCCCAAGGGATGACAACTAGGTCAAATGGTCATAAACTACTACAAGACCGTTTCAAGCTGGACATAAGGAAGAATTTCTTTACTGTCCAAGCCCCCAGGGTCTGGAACAGCCTGCCACCAGAGTGTTTCAAGCGCCTACATTGAACACCTTCAAGAGCAAACTGGATGCTTATCTTGCTGGGATCCTATGACCCCAGTTGACTTCCTGCCCTTTGGGCAGGGGGCTGGACTCAATGATCTTCCGAGGTCAAAACCTAAAACCAAGACTTAAGCAAATGGATAATAAAGGTTGTGCATGTTTAAGCTTATCAGTTGAATGAAGTTGGTCTGGTGTATATGAAATTTAGGTGGTATTTTCAGGCTGCTTTGCTGTCATTTCCTATGACTTCTTTAATTAAAATCTTTTAGGTTCTTCCCTTGCTCTCAATACTCTTTGTCATATTTTGCTTGTTTTTTTGGAGACCTTTTAGGAATAGAAATAGTCTCAGCTTCTGATAAATTACAGCCAAAGGCACAATAAAAACTCTGATAATTGTGAATAGAAAAGTTGTCCAGCAGCCAGTGGCAAACACAGAGAAAATGGCAGTCCTAGACAATGCCAACACAGAGAATGTTATCCTCTGGGCAAGTTCTGAATTTGAGCTCCTCTCTGTACAGGGTGCTCACATGCCTCTTTTTGGCTCTTAAACTTGTGGCCATTTTTATTTTAGTTCTGCACTTTAATTAAGATTCTCTGGGGGGGAAAAAAAAGCCCAACCCTACTTGTAATGCACAAACTTTTAAGCTGTATTGAAAGGACTTTGTGGTGTTCTGTTTCTGAAGGCCAGATAGTGGATACGCTGTTATCCCATTTTAAAGTATTTGGGAATCTTTTTTCCAAATGGCAATGGTTTTACAAAAGGCCAGCACAGTTACATGTTAGTTTTTGGAGAAAAGAATGAGAGACAATGTTTATGCAAGGGTGGATTCAGAAGGGTACGGGAGTGAGTTCATACTACCACTTGGTTGAGCTATGTACCTTTCATAGATTTCATAGACATTAGGGCTGGAAGGACCTCGGAAGATCATTGAATCCAGCCCCCTGCTCAAAGGGCAGGAAGTCAGCTGGGGTCATAGGATCCCAGCAAGATAAGCATCCAGTTTGCTCTTGAAGGTGTTCAATATAGGTGCTTGAACCACCTCCGGTGGCAGGCTGTTCCAGACCTTGGGGGCTTGGACAGTAAAGAAATTCTTCCTTATGTCCAGCCTGAAATGGTCTTATGGTAGTTTACGACCATTTGACCTAGTTGTCATCCCTTGGGGCACTCTAGTGAAAGAATGTTTCCCCAGATACTGGTGGTCACCCCTGATAAACTTATAGGTAGCCATCAGATCACCCCTGAGCCTACGCTTTTTCAGGCTAAAGAGTCCCAGGGCTCTCAGCCTGTCATCATAGGGTCTGCTTCCCTGACCTCTGATCATGCGCGTGGCTCTTCTCTGGACTCTCTCAAGCTTCTCCACACCCTTTTTGAATTGTGGAGCCCAAAACTGGATGCAGTACTCCAGCTGTGGCCTTACCAAGGCTGAGTACAAGGGGAGAATTTGCCTGGGATTTGCTTGAGAAGCATCTATGGATGCAAGCCAACATTTTGGTTGCTTTACTAGCTGCAGCATCGCACTGCAGGCTCATGTTCATCTTGTGGTCAATGATGACCCCCAAGTCTCTTTCTTCCACAGTGCTAGCCAACATAGCAC
>JAGPOW010000290.1:21196866-21212128 GCA_030014935.1 Caiman crocodilus
TAAAAGCTTTTTTCCTTTCAAACTTCCAACTGGCATTCATATATTGGCACTCATGCATGCCGGGCAACGAATTCAGACTTGGGCTGAAGCATAACAGCCCCAGCATGAGTTTTTCTCATTCTAGGTATCTGACAAATGTGATTTTTAGGGAAGAAGTTCACATTTGATGGGAGGTGGAGATAATGATTGTTTGAAGCAACGTACAGCTCTGGTAATTCAAACACATTAATAGCAGAAGGTAGCTAAGTTCATCAGAGATGTATTTTATGCTTGTTTATGTTTTCTGGATAGATACTGTAACATACCATCAAACAACCATTTTGTGAGCCCCCAGAAGATAAAGTGATAAGCAACACCCAATATGCCTGACAGGAACAAATCTAGCCTAAGTAGCTTCTTTCCTTCTATGATAATTTAACAGGCATTGTGGATAGACAAGATCAATGGATTTAACATTCCAGAACTTTAGTAAGACTTCTGACATTGTCTCCCATGACCTTCTCATAAGGAAGGTAAGAAAATACAATCTATTAGGTGGGTGCATACCTTTGGTCAGATGGTTGTCTCCAGAGGGTAGGCATCAGTAACTGAATATCAAACTCAGAGGAATATCAAGTAGGGGTTCCCTAAGGTTTGTCTTAGGTTCTGGGATGTTCAAAATCCTTGTTTATAAGTTGGATGATGAACTTTAATGCACACCCAGTAAATATATGTACAGATACAGCCTTTGCTCACCCTTAATCCCCTCGACCCACCTCCACCACTGCTGACTCCAGGGATCTGGCCCAGGATGAGCCCTAAGGTCCAGATCCCATCCAGAGCTTGGAGTAAACACAACACCCCTTCTTTAGAATATTGAGCCAATATGTTTTACTAAAAAAATGGTGCAGAGACAAGTGCAAAGAAAAAATATGGAACAATCAAACATGCAAATAGAAAATGGAAAATGACTGGTTAGCTTCAATACTGCAGAAAAGGACCTAAGAGCTACAGTGGACAGTAAGCTGAATATTGGTCAATACTATAATATTATTGGAAATAAAACTAATAATATCCTGATGTATTAACAGGAGACACAAGTCTCAGGAAACTATTCTTTTGCTCTGTTCCACCCTGGGAAGGCCTCACCTGGAGCACTTTCCAGTTTTTAAAAAAAGAGGTGGACAAACTAGAAAGAGTCCGGAGAAGAGCAATCCAAATAATTAGAGGTCTAGAAAACATGATATACAAGGGTTTGAGGAACTACAATTATTCTACAGGAGAGTATTTGAGAGAAGTCTTGTGGGGAGATTTGATGGAAGCAAGATTTGTGAGGCAAGGTGATAGCTTTCTTTGGACCAATTCTGTGTAACCAGAACAGAGAGAAGATGAGCTTTCAGGCTTCAAATGCCTTTATGAGAAAGATGTGACTGTTTTTTTCCAGTCTAAGGTAAGTACAAGTTAGAACAATTGCTTTCACTTTATCTAATTATGTTAATGAATATGACTGCTGAAGGGGAAGCTGGCAAACATTACTTGTGAAGCAAAAGTAATTAGCAGTTGAAAAGGTTAGAAACAGCCATAAAGCCCATGTCTCTGTTAAATATAACCAAAATCTGTGAGCGTTGGCATTTGTTAAAGTTATGTATCTCTGTTCCTAAGTGCATTGGTACATTTCTTTCAGGACAAGAGATGCAAGATCATAGACTGGGTAGCTGTGTTGTGAAAGGTGTTCTCCAACTGATGTGAGTCTTTTTGTCCAGTATTTTCTGGACTCATAGCATTTGTTTGGTTTAATCCGGAACATTTGGTTCATTGGATAAGGTTTAATACACTTTGTGATAGTATCCATGGAGTCTGATATTTTGTTGTGAGGTGTATTGATCATGGTGGCAATGGAGATGCACTGGCAGGTTTTGCGTGTATTATTTTGGCATAGTCTGGTTCTATTTTTTGTGTGTTGGTCATTGGAGTTTTCTTTTAATGTTGAATGTTGCAAGTTTGAGGGATTATTTAAAAGCTAGGAGATGGTAAAGCTAGGAGCACTTTTTTCATTGTGTGATTCACAGTGAGTCTAGGTTGTAATCATTTATTATTTTTACAGGTCCAGTGGGATGGTTTATGACAATCAGGAGTATGCAATTGATAGAAAAAATGGATTATTTTACAGTAGAAGTGGGATTTCAAGTATTCTCTGAGCAGATATATTTGCATCTGAGGGCCTTGCTTGGGATTACAACTTTCCTGGTTGGGATTGTTACCGGGTGGTGGGGGGTGTTGTTGTTGTTGAGATAAGTCTGGTGACCTTTGGAGTTTTTGTATGTGGTTGGTTATAAAGCGCCATTCTTGTTATTGGTCTCAGTAGGAATCTGAAGAAAGAGTAGTAGTTGTTGAAGCTGCAGTAGAAAACGACAAGAATCCAGGTGTCCAGCCTAAATTATTATGCTATCTATATATGGAACTGTATTATAGATACAGCACTAGTTTAGTGGTACCTTTTTCTAAAAATTCTTCTTCAAGATAGTTTATGAAGAGGTTGGTACACTGTCAGGTTGAAGTACATCTTTGCACCTACAATTGTACCCGTAGTTTGGAGAAAATGCTGACTGTTGAAGATAAAATTGCATGGGTATTGATTAAGTTTATGAGTTTAGAAGTACATTGAGGATGGAAATCAGGTGTAGAACATCGTCTTGTAGATATTTCAGGTAGGCTATATGGCTTTCAGGTGTGAGATGCTGGCGTATAATGATGGTATTCTCAGGAAGGTGGCTGCATGACATGAATTTTGTTGAGGAAGTCTCTTGTATGTCAGAAAAATGCTTTGAGTGACAAGTGCTCTGGGGAAGGTTTCTGTGAACCATGATAATACTACTGTGAGATCTGATAATAAATTGAAACGTTAAGGGGGTTAATTATACCTTAAGTATAATGTGTAGATGGGGCCATAGAGAATTCCAATATTACCAGGACTGAGCCTTACAGGTGGAACCCCAAAAAAGCTCTTTTTTCCTAATGAAAATGGTCTCATTGCTAGAAAAGCTGAAGCCATTACATCTGAAATGTAGTTTCAACCAGGCAGAACAGTTTAGGTCATGCCTTGCCAACATGAGTTTTAATTAAGCTTGCGCACAGCAGGGTGCTGGAATTATTACCACTTTCACACACTTCTGGGTTTGTTAGCAGTTGCATGGGCAACTCCAAATAAAATACAGTATATAGGTCAAACTGTTCAACACCACCTGTGGCCTCTTTATTAGGAACTGAAAGTTTCAGAAAAATTGCTGGCAGTGAGCAAGATAGTTCTGAACTTAAAAAATTGGTGTTTTTTGTACTGCTGTGCTTTAACATATCAAAATCTGAAGCTACACATTTTAAGAGTCACATTAGGCTCTTGCAGTATGAGAAGTGTTCAGCTAAATTTCATCTGTGGTATGACTACATTCTTTGCACAGGAATTTTACACTTGGGAGAATTTGGCCCCATAAATATCCTAGTGTCAAGCAATTATTTCCACTGTCTGAAGCTTAATGTTTATCTTACAATTAAGGCCAAGCATTATAAAAAAGGCACACTAAAAATAAATCACTTGCACAAGAACTAGTATGCACTGAGCAGCTATATAATTACAGCATATTGCATTTTTTCAGAGTTATTATCTGGATTCTGTTTGTTTATATATTTTTAAAGTTGCTTTCTGCCCTGTTATAATGGAATGTTCCACCAGAATTGAAATGAATCTCCACACCAGCCAATAAGGTTTCCTCCTCATTCTGTCCATGGTTCAAGTTCACACTGTAACAAATCCATGACCATCCATGGACATCTATGATCTCATGGTTGTCACTGTGGTACAAAGGATAATTTAGAACCTTATATTGCCAATCTTTAAAAAAACATGAGTGAAACCATACAGCTGCCTTCAAAATTACAAAATGTTAATCTAATAATAAATTAAGGGGGTTTTTTTCCTCTCCTTTTCTAATCTTCTGGTTTAGATACTGTTGGGGAAATTTTACCCAAGTTTCTCCAATGTGGTGCAATGTTCTTTCAGATACAAAAAGTAACCTTAAAAATATTCATGAAAAAATGTGAGGCTACCCACTGTCGGCCTGGAAGGAAAATTTTCCCTCTTGCCTCTATCCCTTGTGGTCTGATAAGCTGCCAGTCTATTCTTTTGCAAACCTCAGCATAATCACCATCTTGTTTTGTCCTTTTCTGCTTAGGGTATTACACAGATTATTTTACTGCTCTTTGAAATGTTAGGGGGAAGCAAAATGGCTCTTACTCTTTTTAAGATAGAGTAGCTCTACTTGAGTCTATTATGGGGTCCACATTCCACTTGCCTTGCAAAAATAAAACTTGAACTAATGTGATAGAAATGCTAGGAAAAGAATTGACTAGACTAGTTCAAAGGTTCCTGACAGTCAAGGAGCCAGGGTTTTATTACTGGTAATGCCACTGACTGATGGTGTTACCTGACTAGACATTTCACTTCTCTGCCTCCTTTTCCAATTGGTTAAAATGTATGGGGGCTTGTAAACATGCTGGGGGTTTAATCCCCAAGGTTTTATTTTATGCCCCCTAAATTGAAATGGTGAGGTTTTAATTGAAACCAGTGGTGATGTGTAGCAGGTGCACGGGGGTTCACATGTGTAACAGAAAGCCCCCTTCTCCTCTTGCCTGCATTTGCTTTCCCCTCTTTAAATATGTTTTTCCTCTTCTACCTTTTTTCTCCTTCTTCTTTCTTTCACTTTAAGATAAGGAATTGTGTTTTAAAATTTGTATGTATGCCTTTTGTATCTCTCTGAGTATTTTGGTATTTTTAGCTATTTGTGTGCCATGGCATTTGTAGCTTATATTTTATACTTCTCACCTTTCAACTATAAAATTGTATAGTAACAATGTTAACAAGGGCAGGGGTTAAACTGCTGCTTCCCTGTATGAGGCTGGCCCCTGAAAGAGTGAGTGAATCAGTGACTGAATGTGTAACACTGTAGCAGCAGACAGTGATTAACACCTAAGGAAACTGCAGATCAACCAAAGGAAGAACTCAATAGAAGACAATGTAATAACAGGAAAATCTCTAAATGTCACTGATCAAGGGCTAAAAGCCCTGGCCTGAGTTAATCAATGCTGGGGATCAACTTTTGGGCTGAATAACTCCAGATTGACCACTGCCAGAGCCCTATTCAAAATTCATCAACAAACTCCCAAACCTACATGTACATGTGGATGACCCCTGGGGCTGACAGATGCCATTCAGTAGCCAGGCAAACCTGACAACTGGGGAGTCACCGAAGTCTGCCAAGGACAGATAAAAAGCAGTGAAAAGTGACCCTCAGCGGCGCCCTCTTGATCTCCAACTTGACCAGCACCCAAACTGTCCAGCAAGAAGGAGCAGCTGGCAACCCTGTTCTGGAAGATAACACCACACTGAAAGAAGCCTCAACGGCAGACTCCAGCACTTGTGGGATAGGTATACCTGACTCTTGTAGCTTGCTACTGTGTGTGTGTGTGGGGGGGGATGGTGTGGGACAAGCCCCAAGGTTTGATTTAACTTCATTACAGTGTTTCAGTCCACCTAATAAACCATAATTTTAAGGATCCTGAGTTGGACATTTGTAGCCAACAGATGCACCCTCTGAGAGCACTGGTGCACCTCCTGACAGCCAGCACTACTGGGCAGGGGGCACAGCCAAGAGCACTGGCTGGGGAGTGGGGGTGCTAGGAGAACCAGTCCTCCTGTGGCTGATTGTGCTTACTTGGAACTGCCAGTGGCACGCTGCTGTCACTTGTGGGTCAGCAGGATCAGCCACAGGGGAACCCCCTGGTCAGTGAAATCAGCTGCAGAGGACTTCTCCTTCTGGTTACTGACTATCTGCTGGGGGACAAGTGCCCCCCCCCCACTCAGGAGGCACCAGTTGCCCATGGTTGAAATCCACCATTTAATCTTTTCTATAACATTACAGAGAGGAGCCTGATCCTTTTCTGATCCTTTTTTTTGAGGAGCTGGAGTCTACCTGTGGCTAAGGGGCAAGCTGTCAGTGGGCTGAGCAGTCCTGGGGGGCTACTGAGCACCCTGGGGCTTCCCTCACCAGCAGCTCACCCCCTAGGGCCACTTGTGTGGGCTGCTAGTGGGCCAGGTGCTGCCTCAGCTCAGAGGCAGCTCTAGAAATTGTGGGGAAGGGCTGGGAGGTATTGCCTGCTGAAGAATTCATGGTCCCTGGGTCCCAATGGATCTGGCCCAAATCATGGCCCGGCCCGATCCAACTGTTCCCTGAGCCTGGCCAGGCAGCAGCACCTGGCAGGCTTCCAATGGGTGGGCTCAGGGAACAGTTGGATTGATTCAGGTGCTGCCTCCAAGCTGGGGCTTGCTAGCAGCCTGCTCAGGCAGCCACTGTAGAGGGAAGAACTGGGGCTCTGCGCAGCTCAGAGGCTGCTCAGCCCACTGGCAGCTCACCCCCTGGCAGCAGGCAAGGCAGGTAGGCTCCACCAAAAAGGATTGGGCTTCTCACTGCTTCTGCCTTCAGTGTAAGAATGTGTGTGTGTAGGGAGAGAGAGAGAGAGAGAAATGGACTGATGAACTAGACAACTGTCTGCACAATTAAAATATGACAAGGCTTCCTATAAGGGACTGGCATTATTCACTGAGGTGGACTCCCCGGGCATTTATACACACGTAATTTGGGACAACTCCAAGAGCCGCTCTAATTAAAATGTCCTGAGCATCATGTGTATCAGCATCCCTGTGCTGAAAAATGTTTTAACTAAAGCTCATGAAATGATCTTTAATTATAGTGCCCTGCCACCATTTTTCAATGCAGGGATACTGATGCACATGAAGTTGGAGTCTGCTAGTAATTAGCATGCTCCAGCAGACTTGATTAATCTGGAGCGTGGTAATTACCAGATGTCAGAGCAGCCTCAATACATACGTATAGGCACTCCCTGTTTCCCAACTCAAAGAGAGTTAAGGATCTTTTCACAGTCAGACAGTGTAGGTGAAAGATCAAATGGTGGTGTATGGCTGCTCCACAACCTTGTGAGCAGCCTCCAGCAGCAGCTTTGAGAAAAAGTGCATCTTTAAAGAAGTTATAGTATGCATTTCCCTCAGGGCCAGCCATGCAGGTGGGATGCCATAGGCCTACCTTCTCTCATTTCCTTTCAGAGTCTGTCAAGCTACTTTAAAGTGCTATGTGGAATTCCTGAGCTAACTTAATCTTGGGACCACTATTGTCTTTGGCTCCTATGCTGCGGATGCCAAAAACCATTGCTCACCCTTGAATATCAGTAGATGATTTGTTCCTGCATCTGTCATTACACAATTCAATTTATCCAATAATCCTGTAATACTGGGTAATAGAGTTTGAAATCATTCAGTCACTCATGACCTATAGAATGTGTTGTTTTTAGATTGTATAAGAAACAGATTTACACAATTGGAGTAATATGTTTCCTGTTGCATCTTTCAACAACTTCATAAGTGACTATACCAGAGAAAAATGAAGGCAATCCAGGTATTCTACAAAAACCACCCCCTGTTTTATTCCTGGAGGATCTGCATGCACTTGACTATGTTTGCAGTTTGAGCTATTTTTGTTTCTAAATAGAACTTCAATACCATTTCTTAATACTCCTATTCCAGTGACTACAATTGTTGTTGGTACTGGGTTTAGTACACATACAGGTTTTCTGAGAAGAGTAGAGAAAGAGTTCGGAAACTTTTTTTTTTTTTTTTTTACTATTCAAGTGCTATTTTTAAATGCCAATATTTTTGAAGAGATGTTTTGCTTTCCTGTGTTCCCTTGTAGTATTTTCTTTATTAGTAACTTTAACACATTTTTTTATCACAAAAAGGAAGACTCCTGTGTTAGCTCTCAGATTTATTTTTCCTTTTATAACAACATACCAACCTATTTTAAGAACATCAATTTAATATTTTTCTGTATGTTTACAAACACATTTTTAGATTTTTCTTTAAGAGATTGATTTAGTTAGCTTTGCTAGGGATACAAAACATTTGAAATTTCTCCATTGATGTTTTAAAAATGTTGTATACATAAAAGGTGCATCTACATGCTCAGTAATGTGCTTTAGATAACGTGCATTAATTAAATCTAGTACCTCCATTGTGATGTACTAGAAAACAGCACATTAGTCTATTTTAATGCACATTAGTTAAAGAGCACAGTTTTTTAGTGATGCTTTTAAAATAGGCTAATGTGCATTAAAGTGTACATGTAGATGCAGCCAAAGAGCCAAAAGTCAGGCATCTGCTGACACTTGGAATTCCCATTCAAATTGGGAAAAGTTGTGGTTGTTCAAGGATTTTATTACTAGGTTACCCGTTTGTATCTGACATGTTAAACAGTAACTTGCAAATAAATATATGAGCTCAAATTAAAGTGTCAGTCTTCCTATGTGAATCACACAGAATTTCACAGAATTAATCACACAGAATTAATTTAAGATTGGCAAACCAGTGGAGAAATAAGCAGTAGAATGCCATGCTGATAAGATCTTTAAAAAGAAAAGAGCTTGGTGCCTAATCTAGGAGCAGTAGAGAAGTGCTAGAGTGACTTTGGGGAAACCATAGAAGAAATTATCAGCATCTTGGGTCTCTTGGACTAGCTAGGGATCTTTCCTTTGTTAAAGTTTTTAGCAGGATGAATGGATGCATGGATAGATACTCTACAAAGATTACCACACTCTTCAACCTTCTGGCATAGTGTAGAAGCGCTACAGGGACTTTGAAAACATAACAGAAAATAGGTGAGTAGTCTCTGGGTCTCAGGCTAATGAGCGGTTTCCTATTCTTCAAGTTTTTAAGTAATGTTACTTTTAAAATGAAATTCTATTGCAAAAAACTAAATATTCCTGGATAAATATTGGAAAAGATTATCTTGAGGTGTTATGGAATCTCTCTCTGGAGAATTTTGAATGCAGGCTAGACAAGCATTTATTGGGGACAATTTAGACTGGGATGTTTTGTCAAACAGAGAGTTGACTTCCTGCTCTGGAAGACCTCCTCCAGTCCCTTCTATTCTTTTATTGACAATCATGCACTATTTTTATAATATTTGCTCCATTTTCCTTTGTTGTGTATTGTACTTGCCACAGCAACACACAGGCTGCTGTCGTCTTTTTAGCAAAGCAAGAGCATTCAGGGATCTGTTGTTAGCTGTACCCAGGGGGAGAGAAGCACAGCCCCTATTTTGCCACATTCTGTAGCTAGTTTCACAGCAGTCGGGTAGTTCTGGTCTAATTGTTGTCCACTCAGAAAAGACTCCATTAGGGTCTGTTGGATGGTATTTGTTCATTTAATTAACAAATCTTTGAAAGCACCAGTAATGTAAAGCTCTACTGTGTGGTAGACCCAGTGCCTGTTTCATTCTGGCCTACTGCAGTGTATATTCTCTTTGGCTGTGACCTGTGAGTCTTATAGCTGGTGTTTTCAGCTTTGTGAGATTATGGACCAGATTGTCTGCTATTATCTGACAAATGGCAGTTGTACAATGCCATTTAATACAGTTTTGGAGACTGTAGTCAGCAACTTGTTGCTAAGTGCAGTGTGGGAGCACTGTCCAGTTCCCCTTATTTTTTCCCTGTCTAAACCATATCCAGCAGAGATGGATATGGGAACTGTTGTTTCACTCTCCTAGAAGCTCTGGCTACCAATTATGATCTTTTCAGACCTTGAAAATATTAACCTTAATATTAACTTGTGGCAATGGTCTCTGGACAGCCGCCTATCCAGTGTGGCTCAAGAGAAGTTAATTCTTAGTGAAGTGGCTATGTCACATTTGGAGATCGAACACATGACTTAGATTTCCATAATACAATCCTAAATGCAGAAGGATGGGATACTGATAGTCAAGTGAATACTTTTATCCTATCCTGTAGTAAAAGGCAGTGACTTACCAGCCCCCCTTCACAGATCACTCAGTACTTGTGATAGACACTAATGAGGGACAACAGGTTATCTATCTGATATCTTTTGTTAAGCCTTTTGGCCCTGTGGATCAGATGAGTGGGGTGCAAAGGCTATCTATGGGCCAGCTTGGACTCTGCACCATCCCAGCATGTGGGAATGTGACCCTAGAGCCCCACATCACCTCCATGCACCAAGATCAGGGCCCCAGTCCTGAATTGCCTCCACCCAGCTCTGCATACTGGGATCCTCCATCTAGCTCCACATGTCAGGATTGGGCCCCAGGCTATCCTGCAGGTCTGACTTAACATTCAGGGTCATGGCCTGCGGGTCTCCCCATAAACCCATGGGAAGCTCTGCTAGATGAATTATATGGCACTGGGGACTGGATCTGGCTCACTGGATGAGGGTTGAGCACCCCTGAACTAAAGAATATCTTCCAGAAGACAATCTTGACTGGCAATACCAAGAGAAAGCAGAGAATACACCACTCCCATATATGGTATAAATCCTTGATAGGAGATGAGGCCAAGAATACCTTTACAATGAAAGAGAGAGAGTGGGGTTTTTTGGGCTGAATTCTCTAAGTCCTTACACCAAACACTGTATGACTGTGCTTATATTGATATCTTATAGATATAGATATATATAGAGGGAGAGATAGATCTCTCTCTCTCTTTCTCTCTCTCTCTCTATCTATATCTTGAATGACCTTTTTCTTAGACTAATAATAGTGTGGGAATGAGAGGAAAGGGATACAGGGTATACATACACTTATTCACTTGGGGTGGGGGAGGGAAAATGGTGGACACTGATATGGGGAAGAAGGGAGAATTAGGAATACACAGACTCAGAGAGAGAGAGAGAGGCAGACAGTTGTGGGGGGCTTTGTTATGATAGAGCATATCGTGGGGGTATGCCATGAGCATAGTTTACCATAGTTATTTAGTACGTGATCTTCTAATTCTTATTTGCATAGTTCAAATACATTTATTCATGTTAACATTCTTCAGGCTGATGTTAATGGGACAAAAAGTCCCCTCTCAAATGACTCATAAACCCATGCCAAAATCTTTCAGTACAGATGTAAACCCTACTGGTAAATATTGATGGGTGAATCTTAAGGGGGTTCAGTGATTCTTTTTAGTTAATGCGTATTTAAAGATTGCCAGAAGCACCTGCAATTCTTGGGTATATAAAACTGGGCTAGCATTGTTGAGTTTTTCAGTGCTTTCCAAAATCACTAACAATAGAGTTGGTTAGAATTTTTCTTTTTTAAATGACAGTGTTTTTGTAAGAAAAACTATTTTGATTAAATGGAAATTTTCTATTTTGATGGGTGAAGATCAGGGCCCCAGTCCTGAATTGCCTCCACCCAGCTCTGCATAGTGGGATCCTCCATCTAGCTCCACATGTCAGGATTGGGCCCCAGGCTATCCTATTTTACACTTTTGGACAGATGTCATAAATTCTTAATTTAAACTTAGAATTTTGGTATTTTATTGATTTTTTCATTTTTATTATGCCAATTTGCACAGTGGTGAACAGGATAATACATACAATTTAGTTTGCAGCTGTCACTGCTTTAGGATTCCCAGGTCTGCTACAGTTCAGAGTGGGCACTCAGAGATCCTGGAGAGCATAGTTCATATTGGAAACATGACTTTCTGATACAAACAGGCAACTTGATCAAGCTAAGAAGTCAGATGTCTCAATCACCACTAATTACCAGCTGCCCTAGGTAATTATAAAACTAAGGAGATATTTCTACTAATACATCATACGTGATACGTCAGTTGTAGGAGTAGTGCGTAGTTTATGGATAAAATGAAAAACCATTACCAACGTGAAAGAAAATAAAATATTAAAAATATGAAAGTTAAAAATTAGAAAAATGAAGCAAAATTATAAACACAAATGAAATAATTTCCACAGATTCCAGTTTGGGGAAATTCCAAAAATGCTTTTGTATCAAGTCAAATGAAAAACAAATTTTAAAATGTTGAAATGTCTATGAGATGGAGTTCTAAATATAATAGCTCTATACTGAGTGCGACTGAAATCATCTTACTGTCACAGCTTTCTCTTTGGAATAGCTTTTTTATCCAAGAACTGTATAATTTCATGCTTGCTTACAAGGGACAAAAACCAGTCCTCTTTTTCCACCTCTTACACATGCAAATAACTAAAATATGTGATTAATGAATGTGTGATTAAAAGGAAGCTACTATACTTATTAAGATGATATTCAAATGCCCATATCAGCAAGTTAAGCACAAAAAGCTCTAAGTACACTTTAGTAAATTATAGAAGAGTCTTTGTGAAGATTTATGCTATTTTTATCAAGTAGAAGATTTTGTTGAGAAAAAGTTAAGAGTTGTTCTAGCCAAACATTCTTTTCATGAGACTATGTTCTTTTTAATTCTCTTACCTGTTGTATTGTTTCATACTTTTATTAATGAGCCTACTGTATTGTTGTCTGTATTGTTTTAAATACATTAAAATTATATGGAATGTTTACAGGAATTATACTACCAGTTTCTGTGGAACTTTTTTATTTTGTCTTGTTCTTCTTATTAGCAAAGTCTGGTTATTGCATAATTTCCTTTGGAAAAAAGGCTATGTAAATAACTTGAATTTACTGTCCTTTTGTTGCAAAGGCCATGCAATGGTTTATCAAAAGGCAGTGCATGGCAGCTGGTTGCAAAAGTTCCAGCATACTACTCTTGGTCAGAAATTCCAGATGCCTTGAAATCTAAGCATTTTACATAAATAATTCAATTTCAAGAAATTTCCAATAGAATCCTGACTGATTGCTTTCCAGCTTACCTGCTAGGCTCCACTAGAAGGTTGTAAGCTAGCATTTTCAAGATTTCCAGTGTCCTGGCTCCTTTAACCCACCAGGAAGAGTATTAGAAAGATCCAAGGTCTGCCTACCATGTCTCCAGGCTGGTTGCAAAGGAATCTGGGGATCTTAGAAGCTCAGGCAGCTAAACGCTGACAGTGTAGTACCAAAATTGAACAGAACCTCTTAACTGAGTCAACAAGAAACTGGTCAGTTTCAATGCTGCTACTCAGTGGGTGTATCTACTTGAGATACTTTATTGTGCAGCAGACTAATTTGCTGTGCAATAAAGAATCACCATCTACACATGAGCAGCAATTAGGGCACAATAGACTATTTTATTGCACTGCTAGATAGTCCTGTCAGATACAAGTGGTATCCAGCAGTACAGCAAATTACTGCACTTAAACACATGTATAATAGTGATTTTTGGATTAGTTTACCCTGGCTCAAATTGAGCTGGAGTATATTCAATTGCACTAATTGCACATGTAGACATGCACAGTGATGAGCAGGATAACACGTACAATTTAGTTTGCAGCTGCCACTGCTTTAGGATTCCCAGGTCTGCTGCAGTTCAGAGTGGGCACTCAGAGATCCTGGAGAGCATAGTTCATATTGGAAACATGATATCTTGGTGTTTCCATATTAAATACTGGAGGATTTTGGTTTTGTTCACATTTTCATACTCAGGACAAAAAATTAGGATAACACCTATTTATGACAATTTGGAAATTTACATGAAGCTAATATTCTGGTTCCCAGACAGAACTAACATTTCAATGTTTGAACGTAAATAAGCTCTGGCAGTGACCATTTCCAATCATTTTGTAAGAATAGGTATGTTACATGAAGTATAATTATATGCTTATATCAAGCTTTACATATATAGTCTTTATTAATCATTTTTCTACAAAAAAGTTCATAGTGTAGAGCTAAACTGAATTTAAGATATTTAATATAAATCTTGTCAAGCTATTCTAGGTATTTCTTTATTACCTTTAATTTTTATATAATAGAATCAAGCCATAAGAAAAAAAAACACTACATAAAATGTCAGCTTGTACAAAGAAAGTTTATATCTACTTCCTAGCAAAGGAGTGATGATTTGGCTTTATTTGTTTCAAGCAAATATCCATCATTATCCACAGTGTATTTAATTTTTCTATAGCTCCATTACTTTGTGACCATTTACTTAGCCTCGAAAAGATATGGATGACTGTCATGGATGCACATCCTAAACATTGATTAAAAAGGCTCTTATCTACCTACCACAGTTATCTTCATCAGCCTGATTCCCACAATCATCCACACCATTACAGTGAAGAAGCTGAGGCAAACACTTTGTGATGTTGCCACATGGGAAATATCCAAGGGGGCATGTGACCTTAGGTCCAGAATCATGATCTTCCAAAGTCCCATGAACAACTAATAAGAACAAAAAAGAGAATACATTTCTTTAAAAAGAGGCTTTGAACATTTCAGAATTGTTAAGTAATCCTGATAGCTGAATTGTTAGGTAGCATTTGAATGTGAATATCCATGTTACTACATATACCTTTTTTTGTTTTGTGCTTAAACATCAACCTGACAATGTAGGAGGAACTATTACTTTAGCTCAACTCCATTATGATAATGAATGTGATCACTTAAAACAGTAAGTGGGTAGTAAATCTGTAAAGCAAAGGAAAGTATTTAGAAGTAGTTACAGATAGAGGAGAAAAGCAGAGCTTCTTTAGTTAAACTTAATTATATTAATGAATTAGGCCTTTTAAAAAGGAAAAGGATCATTATTACCTATGGAACAGAGGTAACAGAAAGAAGTTAACAGAGGGAGCAGTTCAGTTATAAAGAGCCATAAAACCATTGCCTGTACTAAGTCCTAGGTTTTAGATGTCCAGTAAAGTTATGAATTTTGGACCAGGTCCATCTTCCCATTCCATTAACATTATGGGGCTAAATAAAAATAATTGTTCTAACTGGTATTTAACTTAGGCTGTACATGCTGTTTTTACAGATCTGAAGAATGGCATCTTGGCCAAGTACAGATACTCAAAAAGCCCAAAACTGAATTGATTCAATCTTCACAGGTTAGTCTAAGCTTTGTAGATGGAACTGTGCAGACTGCATTGTAGGCGGCGATCCATGACACCACCTAACAAGCCAAACCCCCGTAGTGAAATCAAACCCCTTGTAGTAGCGCCTGAGGCCAGTTTCATACCATAAAAGGAATAGAATGCAAACAAAGAATTTCATAGACTAGCTTTAGGTATAAAACCCCGCCCATAGTGAAGCGGGCAGAGCTCTCCGTCTCGCGATCTGCGGCTTGTGATCGTTGAGAGGTCGAACATAGGGTCTCTGCCAAAAGTTTGTTTGCTAAATCCATAGTGAAGAGCCAAAGCAGATCCTGCGGTGGAGGATCTCAAGCCCGACCAGCATAAACCTAATCAGGCAGTCCAAGCACTTCCCATTCAAATCACCAAGTTTTCTGAAGTCAAGCAGGC
>JAGPOW010000290.1:21212228-21224905 GCA_030014935.1 Caiman crocodilus
GATCCATGACACCACCTAACAAGCCAAACCCCCGTAGTGAAATCAAACCCCTTGTAGTAGTGCCTGAGGCCAGTTTCATACCATAAAAGGAATAGAATGCAAACAAAGAATTTCATAGACTAGTTTTAGGTATAAAACCCTGCCTGTAGTGAAGCGGGCAGAGCTCTCCGTCTCGCGATTCGTGGCTTGTGATCGTTGAGAGGTCAGACACAGGGTCTCTGCCAAAAGTTTGTTTGCTAAATCCATAGTGAAGAGCTAAAGCAGAACCTGAAACCCCCGGAATCCTCTCCCTTTCTTCGGTGATCTATCTCTGACTGCTGTAACACGGAGCAATAAAACAGCTACTAACGACAAACTGTATGAGTATTCTCACCTCGCTTCAGCGATCTCGCGAAATCTGATCTATCTAGCAGCCTATTAAAGGGGAAATCAAAGTCTAGCGTGGGAAAAAGAAATAAGCTAGAGTCTGTCCGTCTCGCTCCAGGGGCCTGTTGGAATTAAGGCTCCGGTGGTGCGACAGGAACTAATAAGGAAATTAAGAGACATTCGTTTTTGATTATGGAAACACAGCCACATGCCTACAGTGGCTCAAGCCAGAAGCCAGGGTTTGCTACAGCATCCTTCCATGCTTGGCTGGAACAGACAGTTTGAGTCAGGGCTAGTCCACCTACCCTGCAAGGCTGTTTTGGGGGAGGTGCAAAGCATCCTGGGATGTTTGGGGACTGCAGGTTAACTTGAATCTGAAGGGGAGCTGGCACAGAAGTTCAATAAACTAATTTGACCTAAATTGGTTAAGTCTGATACTACATCTATCCAAGTTTATCTTAGACTAGTTTTGGCCATTTTGAAAGCAGTGTATATGCACTGAACTTTTGTTGCGTTACAGATTTGAACTGGTTTCTGATCACTTATACCAGCTTGTATAACTTCCTTCCCTAGCCTTTGTGCCCAAAAGTTTGACCCTGTAGCTATGTAGTTTGTCCAATAAAATACATTATTAACAATCTTATTTCTTGCATATTCCCTGGACCATTACAAGTACAACAACACTACTGAAACTTAGGAGGAAACTGCTGCATATCACAAGGTAATTAAAAATTACTGATATTAGGGGTGTACCAATAAAGATTTTGGGGGCCGATACTGATAGTTGATATTTAAAGATTGGCCAATACCAATCTGATACATCTGCCTCCAGGTGGTAAGTCTGTTGTGATGGAAAGGGAAGGGGAAGGGAAGGAGTGTGGGGTGCAGATCAATGCCCCCCATGGCAAGGTAGGGAGGGAGGGGGCATGGGCAGGTGCTACCCAGGTAGTATGGGGGCAGGGTGGGGGCAGCTTGCGGTGTGGGGGGGGGAGAGGAGATGGCTCCTACCACTGCTTGCACTCCAGGATGGCACAGGGGATGTGTGCTCCCTGGACCTGCATAGAGCAAGCGAGTGGGCTGGAGCTGGCTCTGCACAGGGCAGGCTCAGAGTGGGCACTGGCAGTGCTGGGAGAGGCTGCAGCCACCCCAAATTTTGCTGCAGCTCCACTCCCAGCACTGTCACTGCTGCCAGGTGTCTGGCACAGCCTCCACTCTTCCCAGTGCATGGGTGAAGGCAGGACATGGACCTGGCAGTGTGGGGCTGGGAACAGAGCTGTGGCGAAATCTGGGGTGTCTACAGTCCCTCTCAACACTGCTGGTGCCTGCTTTAAGTCTAAACCCCACCAAAAGAGCTGCAGTGCTGGCTTTAGCTTGCCCCCCAAACCCTGCACATATCTGGGGGCATACACCCCCATGCTCTCCCAGGGTGCAAGCAGGGATAGGAGCCACCCTCCCCCATGAGTCTTGCCTCCATTCTGGGCCCCTGCTCCCCCTCCCTGGAAGCACCTGCCTCTGCCCTCTCTTTCCCTCACTGTGAGGGTGTCAATTTGCCCCATTACATCCCTTCCCTCTCCATGTCCCTTCCCACTTACCGGCTGGAGGCAGCTGTCCATGCTGCTGTATCTGTGCCATGCTGCATTGCAGCTGTGTGCAGCACGGGCATTAATTAGCCAAATTATTGCCTCCATTGGGCTGATATCCAATACAGCAAATTGTCTTTATATTGGACCAATGTATTGGTGTACCTCTAACTGCTATGTAGGTGGAGTCATTTTTTGTCCTTAAATCCTCAAAATATGTTTCAAACACTAGAATAAGTGAGAGAGAAAATGTTTTGGAGCCACTATCTAAAAGGATGATCTCTTGTGCTGAAAATATTTAGGGACCTAACTAAATTGCTGTTTGGCAGATTTAACAGAACTTGTGAAAAACAGTGTTGCCTGCAATTGCCACAATTGTTGGGAAGTCTATCATAGGCCACAATTTCCTGTGAAATCAACCAAAAAAAGCAAGGCAGTAGTGAGATAGACTGAGTGAAGGTGTCCTCTGCCAATCAGCATTGAGGGGTATGGCTGCTAAGGGCCTCTCTGCCATGAAATTGGCACTGAGAGCAGGCTGTGAAAAATGCACTTCCTCACTGTGACTTAAAAAGAATATGTTGGTGAAGTGGTATCAATTTGATATAGAAGCTGTCTGCAACAGCTAAGTACTGGATGAGAAAGTTGAAGGACAGCATTTGCCTGGTAGCTACTGGGGTTTCCATTCCCACCTGCATCTTGGCCGTTACTGTGTCAGCTTGCAGTTTCAAAGAACAATTGCCATGTTGGCTTCTATTACTGGGAGGATTGAGTAATTGCCACAGGTACATCCAGCTATTTCCATGTGCCTGAACTCAGTAAAGCAGCTGGCAAACCAGCTCTAGTGGAGGACTATTGGAAGACTGCCACTTACCACTGAATCCTTAAGAAAACCAAGGAGAATTTTACTTTTTCATTTATCAGAAGAGGGCAGCTGTGCTTTTGTATATTTCTCTTTAGTTTGACCTCCAGGAAAGAGGACAGATTTAAAGAGGCAAAAGCATTATAATTAGTGGTGGTGGGATAACATGAAGACAAATAAAAATCAACTGAGCTTCATGAATAAGATGAATACAATTGTTAAAAATTGAGATGCAAGGCTTTTTGGGTGATTTTTTTTAAATTGCACCAACCACGTAGTTGGGAGAGCTGTTGGACAAGGACCTGGGGATCAGGTGCTCTTCCTCACATCTGCAGGAGAAACAGACATGAGTTGACCTAAATGTCAAAGAAAAGACTCCACTGCAAATGCAAACACTTTAACTAATGTTAAAAATAGTTTTCAGAGGAAGTGATGTAAGCTGTAAGGAATATATGGTTGCACGAGTTTTAACTGAGGGCACAATTTGAGCTACATTAAATTAGTGTCACAGTTAACGTTAGTTGTACCTGTGATCTCTACTAGTCTTTCCATAGGTACTTTTTCAAAGTGTTAGGATTCCAGATGCACTTTTTCCAAGGTGAAACTCCAGGGGTTCCTGCTCTACAAGATCCCCAATTCCCATTGTCACAGTTTATAGTGAGAAGTTACTTCGTAGTCCCCTAGAATATTGATTAGGTGAAAGATTATCACCTTCCTCTCTGTGGAATCCTGCATTTCTGCCACCTGGATTGAGTCCTGGTGTGGACTTCCCTTTTCCATGTACAACCATAAGTTAAATGACACAAGGTCAAATTGTATTTGGTGCTTGAAATAAGCTTCTGATGACTCGAGTAGGTGACTCAAGTAAAATAATTTTAAAAAGCTGTTTCCAAATGTTATATGAATACCCAAAAAGTTCACAGGAAATATCAATAAAAGGTTAACAACTAAAAACTTTGGCCCCAAGTCTTATCTAAAGCTTATAAACTTCTCTCTCTGTTTTCTACAAATGGGACTAGTGACACCTGTCCTGCAACATCTCCATTTTAATTTGAAATGTATACTTTCAAAACAAAATCACCACGTTCTCATTACAGTTAGCAATTCCTCAGCAGATATTGCTCATTTGTTGTCATTAAACTACCATTCTTTATCATATTACATGGGGTCTTAGAGTATTTGAAATGCTGCATATCATCTCTACCAGCTCCAAGAGTGTACTCCTTTCTCAGCATACTGAAGCCTTCACAACACTGACCATTTAGCCAGACTACTTACATACCAGATTTAATAAGTAAATCTTTGATTCATCTTTTCCTGTATAGCATGATTTATTCCTTTATGCAGTTGCATTCATTTTTAAATTTTACTGCAGGTTTATGAATAAACACTTCAAAAAGGAATTTAGGTACTTAGGACTGTAAAAGTGTTTCTGAAAAATTTGGTCAAACTCCTTTGTCTTATGGTGTGGACAATTCACTTTATACTCTCATGTAAAGAGAAGCAGGAGCTGACACTCCTGATTAGGTAAACTTTTCTAGTACCCTGAGCTGGAAGTAGGTTGGAGGGGAGGCATGACCGAGAAAATAGCAGGGGCACTAGGACCCAGCCACCACTATCACTTGTCTCCATGGCAGCATGGGAATAGTACGTAGAGCTGAATGCCTCTGAAGCCACATATCCCTGGACCAGATCTGGCCTGCAGGCTGTAAGTTGCCAATCCCTGCTCAAGAGCATATATCAGGTGTTATATTATAACATGTCTGCAGGCAATACAAGATCACTAAATCACCCTAACTGTAACCTGAATAAAGCACAATTAAAATTGGAGCAGTGCTACAGGCTCATGTATTCCTAACAACTGTACTGTATCAGGTTATATAGCTATCCTTGGAATTCCATACAATTATTACATTTGTCTATACCTTTAGAATGAAGGTAGCATTCACAGCAACTTTGAAATTGGCAATTTTCTCTTGCCAGAACTAAACAGCAGATCTGAAAGTCCAATGTTTTTTTCCTTCAATATGCATAGAATTCACATTGCTATCAGAGTAGCCCTGGGCAAATATAGAAACAGAATATTGGAGCTAACATTCACTATATGGATCTAAAAGAATAATTCTTCTCTCATATGAGTCTGCAAAACCTATTACCTAACATTTTAAATGTAGTTTGATTTTGGTTCCTATTTTCTTGATCTGTACAGATAGTCTTACATTTGGTTTGTGGCTGTCCCCACTAGTGTTTTATTCATAGGGCAAGTTCACTGTTAACTGGCTGTTCACTAATTCCCTCTATTGCTTTAGGCTGAGATTCAAAATGTCTGGTCCACTTAACAGCAAAGATTAGGGGGGAAATCCCTGTTTGCCCTTATCTAAGTAATGGGGGCAGAGGATTGGGGATGTAAAATTTAGCAAACAGACAAAAATTCAAGTACTTCTAGTGCCTGAGGGTTCAGCTAGGGAAAAGATATGAATGCAATGAGGGGGTCAGATTTTTACCCAATTGGCCATTTTTTAATCTGTTTGCAGCTGTGCACTTGTGTTTGGTCACAGCTATAAACTGCTTTCTGTGACTAGATTGGGTGAAAATGGTCACTTGTCTGAACCCTAAGGCTAAATACAGACAGTCAGAAAGCTGAATTAATTCAATCAGCACAAGTTAGTCTAAGTTGTGTAGGCTGAACCAGTAAGGAAGTGAATGGACAATCACTTTTGATTCTGGAAATGTAGCCATATGCCTGCAGTGGCTCTGCCCAGCAGCCAGGGGACACTAGAGCATGCTTCTGCTCAGCTGGAGCAAACAGCTTGGGTCAAAGTTAGCCTGCCCACCCTGCAAGAAGGGGCTTTCAGGGGACGTGCAAAGTATTCTGGGATGTGAGGGGACTGTTAATTAGCTTGGATGGTGCTCCCCAGCTTGACCCTCAATGTGCAATGGAGGGGCTGGCTGGGGCATGAGGGTGCTTCCATGCAGGGCTAGTTAGCAGGCACTCCTCTGCACTGAAGCACCCTTGTGCCCCAGCCAGCTGGGTCAGCATCTATACAAGTGCTGCTAGGCACAAAAACTCCACAGAGGGATAGTACTTTTATTTACTAGCACTAACCTTCTGCCGAATTTAGTTTCCCTTGGCCCAATCTAGCTGCACATGTAGAGGCCAAGATGTTTCCTGCACGGCTAATTAGACAGCTCCATAGTAAATGTCTTGTGTAGATGTGCCCAGTAAGTTTAAATACCTATAGCCCCATATGTTTTGCCCAGCAGAGCAGCTTGGTGTCCATCCATGAACAAGTATGCAGTCAAAGGTGTACAACTTGTAAACTTTTTATATAAAAAGTTATTTCATAACAGAAATACAGACTCTTTAAACATCAAACAGGAAATTCGGTTAAACTTAGGATACAAACATTATAAGAAAATGTAGAGTTGGTGTGCCAAAACAACCTAACTCTGCCCTGTAATGACACTGGGAAGGGAAAAAAAATATAATGCCTTTAAAAATCATTCTTTCTTTTCTGGGACTGCAAGTACTGAAATATATCTTAATCAGAATCAGTATTACAGGTTGTTTCTCATTTAGAGCTCACCCAGGATAAAGCACAGTTAAGGCTGATCATGAGCCAGAAACGTGCATTTCCGTATCTTAGCCTAATTTCTTTTAAAGTTAAACTATAAATTCCCTGAAATTATATAAAGGCATGATTTTGGAATAATTACAATAGTAATACAATTTATTGGTCCTACTTATCTCTATTCTCAGACTTAATTCAATTTTTATCTGGGACTGATTAGATATATTTTAAATATGTTATAATTCACTTAGAGATGTATAACCAGCCTTACTATTGTACTGCCTACATTTAATTTTTTATGCGCGTATGAAGCCATCAAATTAGCTGTTTTTGACTACTACATTATATCTAGTGTAGGATGTCTCCCTACTGACATTTCGAAGAGAAAGGAGAAAACATATTTAATATAGTTTTAATGTGAATTAAATTAGGGGTTTTTTTTTATGCCTTCATATATACACATGAATCTTCAAAGCTACCTTGATTTGTTTGGTTGGTCGTTTCTTGTTCACAGCTTATCCAAGATAGAGCAGATGATCTTTGCTCTTTATTCCTATGGCCAAAACTAGAACCATTATATCCTACAACAACGACGACAAAGCATCATCAGCAATCTTATTTAAGAAACAACCTGAAGATCAAAATGGCTTCATTCATATTTTACCTATCTGAACTCAGTAACATGTGAAACTGGGCTTAGACTGCATACGCTACTTATAATTAACAGAGATGGCCAGGTTTTCTGAGGTGGCTTCAAATATTTCCTACAAGCTTTATGAATGCAACTGGATGTAGGCCTAAAGTCTGAATGCAAAGTGCACGAATAAGTAGACAGAAGGAAGAATGGAGTTAAAAACACTACAGAATGAGATTCATGGGTATCTAGATACACAAGTAGAAATGAGAAAAAAGGTCAAGCAAGAAAAGTTACTCAGGGCCCTAGCTTAAGGACAAGAAGTTTGAACTTGATGAGGAAAGTAAATGCAGAACCAGTGTAAGACTTAGGTTTTTATGTAGCACTTTTCACTCACACATTTCCAAGTAAAGGATAGAAAGCAATAAGATTATATAACTACTATACAGATTAGCCATCATGTTGCTCCATGTTACATGCAATTCAATGATGAACCTGCATAGGGAACACTTTTTTTTTTATACAATACCTATAGTAAATGAGAGCTTCCCTTGGTACCTTTTCCTGCAAAAAACAGATTATATCACAAAATTTACCACAAAGACAGAAGTGAGACAGTTTGTGCTTTCCTTATTCAGATGTAGCTGGGAATCATAACCTACTGCAGGGATCGCATAGCCCTCAGCCTTGCTATAGTGGGTAGAGTTACTAGAGTATAAAAACACTACTGCAACACCTTCCTAAATATCTCATTTTCAGAATTCCCATGTAAAGAAAATTAAAAGAATGCTAATCAGGCCATAAGGAGGATGAACCTGACAACTTAGAAAGTATATTTTATAGGCGTTAACTAAAAAGCTTATTTACTTTTGCTAATTTTGGCCATTCAGCAAGAAATTACTAGGACTATTTTCATATTGCAACCTCATGCAAGTCTTAGGGTGCATACAGTCATTTGGGGAGGTTAGATTACATTAAAAATGGCCACCCAATCCTAGTTCACCCAGGTGTGGACCTTATAATTAGAGCCCTAGTTAGGTCCATCTAAGTGTAAACTGTACAGAAGTTCCAGGAAGGTTAGACTAATTTAAAAATGGCTGACCCGATCTCAGTTAACACTGCTTCCAAGATAGTCTAACTTAGTGTGCAGACAGAAGTGCAGCTCCCAGCTGTAACTCAGAATGATTTCTGCAAAGTGTTCTGAGTTATAATATCCCAGACCAAACAGAAGTTCACTGTTGGTTCCAGGGAGGAGGGGAAGCTAGCTGTAGGCTAGGAACCTGTAGCCAGGTTCCCATAGCAATGGCCACAGCTCTGTCAGTGCATGCTGTTTTCAGAATGGGAGGGGGAAAGACAGTGCAGGGAGCTTGTTCTTGAGACTCCCCAGCCAGTGCTGAAGTGGGGGGTTGGTGTATTGGAGCCTCCCCCACCCCACCCTTCAACACTGGCTGGGGAGCCCCAAGAACAAGCTCCCACCCCACAACCAAACTCTCTCAAATCCCTTTCCCCCTTCCCATTCTGAAAACAATGACAGGCTGGCAGGCAGCGTAGACACAAGTTACAGAAGATGTTATATTTTAAAATGTCTTCATCTGATACCTCATGCAATAAGGGGTCAGATTTTCACTCAATCAGCCATTTTTTAAGCTGTTTGCAGCTTGTAATTAAACACAGCTATAAACTGCTTTCTTTGGCTAGAGCAGGTGAAAACTGTCACTCCTGTTTGCACCTTTAGATTGGGCTGGCCATTTTTAGACCGATTTAACTTGCCCGAAATTCTGTCTAGTTCCCAAAACAGGACCAGGGCTGGGAAAATCCAGCCATTGGCCCCAGCCCTGGGGCTGCACTTTGCCTACCCACACTCTTGGCACTTGACAATTTTTAGCCCCTGCCCCAGCACCTCCCCCCATGCCCACAGATTAGCCAGCCCCACCTCCCACAACCCCCCCATCCAGCAACCTGCTCCTGGTGCTGGTTTTATCAGCATTCACCAATGCCAGGAGCTGGAGAAGTAAGTCCCATTGTGAGAAGAAAAGGAAGGATGAGGGGGAAGGGGGTGAAGACAGTCTCATCAGGTGGGGAATGGGGTTTGGGGCTAAAAATAGGCCCTGATCCCATGGGGTGGGAGAGCCCCCACTCATCCCCCCCAAGCCTACCTATAGACCCTGCCTGCTCCCCTGATCACACTACCCCCCCAGACCCCAGCAATCCCTCATGGAAAACTCCTGCCCATCCAATCCCCACCATGGATGCCTCCCTTTCCTTATCCCCTTGCAGTTGATGCTGAACTCCCATGAACACCTCTGAACCTTTCTCATGGAGGCTACCTATTCTCCAATCCCCCTGTGGACTCCCCAATCATCAACCTAGAGCCTGCTTTCCCTCAATCTCCTCAATCCTTCACATTGCTAGCATCCCATCCTGATTTAACTCAGATGCGCGGCTATTTTTAACTTGATACAACCTTCCCCTAGCTTCCCTGAATGTCTGTACTCAGCCCTTAGAATAATATCCTGAAGATGCTTCATGTGTGGTTTCTATCATTGTCTTCCCTTTCTTGTGAGCTAAAGGACCAATAAGTTAACAATTGCTTGTCACTTTATGAAGTAAATAAATATAGATCAAAATATGAGATGCAAAATAACAGGGCTGATTAGGGAGAATTACAAGCAATGAAATTAATCGACATAGTATGATTCTCCTGCTGCTACTTGTTAGTTGCATCCATTTTTAATGGTGCTGCTAGGATCATTAAAGCCCACCAAAATAGCAGGGAAAAAATATATTTAAACTCTTATAGTCTTACCAAATAAAATCTCTCTGGCACTAGGCTGCCTGGCCTTTATCTGGCTGTGCCCCTCTGGTGCCAGGCCCTTGGCCCCTGTCTGCTGTGCCTTGCACTCATTGCCCATGATGTGCTCACTAACTACTCAAGCCTTAAGCCTGTTCCAAGCAGGGCTCATGGCAATTGCGTGCATCCAGTGGGCACTAATGGGACCTCTGTATCTCCCCTTACAGCCCTATCCCAAACTTCTGGTTCAAATAGCAACATAAGCATAAGCCCCTGGGCTATAACACAAAAACACCAATGGAAGCAACACTTTGCTCTTTTAAGAGGACAAACTTCTACTCTAGTATAGCATGCCTCCTAGCCCTGCATAAGCTCCTGGAACTTTCTTATTTTTGTAGGCAGTAAAACAGGCCACCAAATGTCCCTAGGTATCTTTTCCATGCAGGAACCCATTCCCTAGGCAATATCCAGAGACAAAATTTTAATAATTTTTTCCAATAACTTCCCAGGTATAGAAGTCATATTGACCAGTTTATAATTCCTTGTGCCCTCTCTTCTACCTTTTTAAAATATGTGCACTACGCTGGCTCTTTTTCAGTCATCTGAAACCTTGCTCATCTCCCATAATACTGTCAATATTATTGCCAATGGCTCCAAGTTCCCTTCTGCCAGTTCCTGCAGCACCCTGAGAAGGTTATCAGACCATGAGATGATATTTTCATAAAAAGCATTACTTAAAAATTTATGTCAATGAAAATGGAAATCATGATTTCTAAGCCAAACTGGGAACAGAAAAAAGTACTAAAATTAATTTAAAAAATGAATTATTTGGTGCAAATTATTCATGTATCTTTATGATTTTGTCTGTGTAACTGAGACCAACTGGTGGCTTGGATATTCAACAGTTCTGGCCCATCCTTTAAAATATGTTGTACTAACATATATTAGCAGCATAAGGCACATTTAGGTTTTATTTTTTTCCAAATAATAAACTAGCTGTAAATTACTTACTAAACTATAATTCATATTTTGCATGTTTGATTACTTAACTAATCAGCAATTTTGTTAAGCAATGTACCTACTTAACTAATAGGCACATCACTTGGAGATAGTAAAGTTCATTAAATGGTCTTTGCAAATTTGAACATGTAATATGGAGCTAAATAAAAGTTCTGGATGCATTGTTTTAATGACTGCATTGTACCACAGTAACAAATATATATGTAATGAATGATTAGATATAATCAACAAAACAGCCCTTGATCCTGAATTTGCTTATGTATTTTGCAGTCATCTAATCTGATTGAAGTGATTTCTGATACATAGCAACATAAGCAGGACCTGTGTGTCTCCCAATCCGTGCATTTATTAGCAGTTAGCCCATATACATATGTTATTCATTGAAATAATCGTGTATTTTTTATTGTGTGAAATAGCATATTTACATACCTTCCAGTGTTAGTGACACTCATATGACTATTTCTTATTATGAACAAGTTAAAAAAGTACTGGAAAATAATCCACAATAAAACGAATTTACAGCTAAACATACTTATGCCAGTGGCTTCTCAGAAGTTTTCCCTGAGTACAGGAAAACTTACACACTCTGTACTAGAAATATGCAAAGGGGCTAATCTCTTCAAAGCCTTGACCAATTGCTTGTGTTTAATAAACTTTTTCTCAACAATTTAGAAAATTGCTAAAATAAAAATATCATTAATTTAATTTTTCATCCACTATTTTTTGGCCAATTCAAAAAGAAAAGCCAAGGTTAAGATACAGTACCAATAAAACTTCTGTATCATTTCTCTCTATTTCTATTTCTCTATTTTTGCTATGTTTTAACTTTTTTGATAATACCATGTAATTTGGTGAGACAAGATGTGGTAAGAAATTTCTGCTTGAAATGCTTTTTTTACTAAAAGGTTTTGGGACTCAATGGAAGTTATTCACCCAAATTAAATAATATTCAATTTCTATTAGTCAGAAAATATATCACATTTTTATTCACTTAACCTGAAAATTATTTGAAAACGTTGTGCCAAAATAAAATTACTTGTGCTGAAAATGTTTTGTAGCATTTTTGAATACTTTCTTTAAAAGTTCTAGGTATGGTAAACAGAAGTGCTGATTTGAAAATTATATTTATATTCAGGCATTAGTCATCTGATGTGGGTTGTAGTCACTTTTTATTCTTGCTACATGGAAAGGTCTGATGTGACTGACTCCAGTGCTTTCTGTTATAGTTAGTAAAGAGCAGGACTGTCCAACTGTGAGTAGCCAGAAGCCACAGGCTCCCTAGTCACATGCTCATGGGCCACATGCTGTGTTGCATGGTTCCCCCCATGCCACATCACATGGACCCCTTTTGCCACATGGTGGGTGATCCCTGCTGCACCACATTGGCACCTCTGCACCTCGCAAGGTCCCCAGGTTTCCCCAAGTCCTCTATCCTTCAGTTCCTTCAGTCCCACAAGTCACATTGTCCTTAGCGATGGTGGCAAGCAGAGGAAACTAGAGGACAGAGAAGGAGCCCAGAGACCCTGGTGTCATCAGCAGGACAGCAATGGGGAGAGAAGTGTGCAGACTGAGAACTAGGGAGGTACAGGTTAAGCCCTTTGTGGGGCAGATACCACCCAAAAGCCACCAATTGGACAGCCCTGGTGTAGAATATTTAGAAGCTGAGGAGTGGTATCATAGTATCATATCATAGTATCATAGTATCTAGGGTCAGAAGGGGCCTAGAGAAGGCCATCTAGTCTGACCCCCCACCAATGGCAGAAATGAGTGCCAGGGTCACAGGACCCCAGCCAAGTACCTATCTAATCTACTCTTAAAGATGCCCAAGGTAGGAGCAAGAACAACTTCCCTAGGA
>JAGPOW010000290.1:21225005-21274469 GCA_030014935.1 Caiman crocodilus
CCTGCTGCCCACATATCAGTCTAGTGGCCCTCCTCTGGACCCTCTCGAGGCCGTCCACGTCCCTCTTGAAGTGCGGCGCCCAGAACTGGACACAGTACTACATCTGCGGCCTGACCAATGCCACATAAAGGGGAGAATCACTGCCTTGGATCGGCTCGAAATACATCGTTGGATGCACGCTAGGGTTCGGTTGGCCTTCCCAACCACCGTCGGACACTGGCGGCTCATGTTCATCTTGGCATCAACTATGACGCCAAGATCCCATTCCTCCACCGTGCTAGCAAGAGGGGAGATTCCCAGCCAGTATGTGTAGAAAAGGTCCCCAGGTTTCCTAATTGGTGGGAATGGTTTCCCAATTGGCAGGCTGTCCAATTGGTGGCTTTTGGGTGGTATCTGCCCCACAAAGGGCTTAACCTGCACCCCCCAGGTTCCCAGGTCATAAAAAATTTATAAGGGAGAAATGACATCCAGGCTTGCTAGGAATGTGATAGAACCTAAATGAATGCATGGTCTTACTCTTTTTAATTAAGAGAGTAAAATGTACAAATCTGAGACACATGCATGAAATAAATATGCTTCATTTTTTACAAGACAATAGAAACACTTCGTAGGTCATTTGTAGAGTATGTCTCACCCTAAAGAACTTTCTGATTCCTCCTAAGAAACCCAAATGCTTTAGAAATTGATTTAGGCACTCTTCTTACATAGGAAATCCAGGTTATTCATCAGGCGACAGAAACCACGAGACTTAGCAGCCAAACATACAGCTTGAATAATGAATATCAGTAATTGAAGAAGCACATCATGAATAAAATATAATGGAAAGTTCTTAATTGCCAAAAACCACAAATATCAAACAAATTCATAATTATGAAGTTTTTTTGGTGGACAGAAATGACCAAACATTGGTAATGTATACCTCTCCATAGAGGTAGCCAATATTGGCAATGTCAGAGTAAAAAAATATTAGAGTTTGCAAGAAAACAGGTTTTTTTTACACTGCCTGGATTTGCATGTTTATCCATAGTAGTAACATCTAGCAGTGAATGACTATTTAGTTTAGTTTTTCATATATATATATATCTATATATATATAGATATATATATTATTATTATATATCTATATATATCTATATATATATCTATATCTGTTTCCTTGTTCTATTCTGAATATCCTGCTGCTTTCAACTGAACAAGAAAAGAAACAACATTTTCAAGGTGTCACAGCCTTGAAGGTTTATTAAAGAACAAAAAGATCGAGCACTCTCTTCTCAAAATATTCAAAGAAATGAAAGGCAAGCTTGAAAAGAAAGTAACTCCCTGCATATTCTTTGACAGTCAGCCCAGCATATTTCCAAATAAAAGGTCCTAGTAAGTTTACCTTTTTATACTTTGATTTATTGCTGCTTTAGCAGTGAAAGTGTGCACTAGATTATTGTTGTTGTTGTTCAGTAAGTGATTTTATAAATGACTCTGCTAACATTGGCACTGCATAGATAATAGTCATTAAGGATAATAAAAAGAGCTGCTATTAGCATCATTTCTAGCTACAAAGTAGGGTTATTAATTTTTAAATATAAACACTACATGACTTATTAAAAATATATGTTGGAACCTAGAACAGGAAGAAAAAGTTCATGCATTTGGCAACACGGTTAGATATGGAGCAGGGGAAGTGCTGGGAAGAACTGGAGGGCTGTGCATTTACTAGAATGACTGACCTTTGTGGGCAAAAGCTGGTGACAACTATACCAGGAGAGGCATTCACCCTTGAAACAATGCAGGAGATCATAACAAGCTGCATCAGAAGAAGCCATTTTTAATGATTCAGTAGCCCTTGCAGGAACAGCACTGGTACAGATCATTGAACTTACAACTCATTAAAATTCACAACTCTCAACTTTGCTCTTCACCTTCTCCCTCATCTGGCTCCTCCTACATTCTAGGTTGGTGTTAAGGTTTGGATCTTTCTCAATAGCCATGCAGGTACTGTACGTCACACTTAGAATTACTGATCTCATGTTGTATAATACTACAATGTTCTTCTCTTCAGAATCCCACAATACTTATTAATTTATTTGCTCTACTACCACAAAGTTTTTATATTTTGGAACTGTCAGCCTCCTGACTTTTCTTCTAGAACTACAGTCTGTAATACTGAGTAAGTTTATCAGATTTGAGCTTGTCAGATTTTGTTCCATAAATAGGTAATACTTGCACATACTTCAAACTCACTGTCATCCCGTTCTTTGGTTTCATAGTTCTCTATTTCACATTCAGTAGAAGTTCCTGCAATATTTCTTACTTTCCCTTTTAATTTCTGGCATGAACAAATTTGTTAGAAGCTTACTTTGCAAATGTATGAAAAGACTTAAAAAGACTAAAAACAAATGTGGTCCATGTCCTATATTTACCCTTGTGTTATCCCTTTGTATTTTAGTATGGATTTGTAAAATTAGACACACTTCATTTTTTCATGGATCAGTAATATTCTGATTTAAAAAGCACAAGATTTTTAAAAGGTCCAGCATACACGTATTAACTTTTACAAAGCCAAGTTTATATCTTACATAAACATTACTTTGTTATGAACTATACCACAGATACTTTACTATCTAATTAATTCTATGGGACACTGCCTCTATACCACTGAAAGATTCCCATTATCTTTGTATATTTGCTCTACAGTCTAGAACTTGTCGGGGGGTTTACCCCTATAAGTTAATTGAGACTGCAAACTTGTTGGGGCAGGAATTATCTTTTAATTCCATGTTTTGTACAGCACCTCATACAATGGTGTCTTTGTTCATGGCCACAACTCTAATAATAATAATCATCATCATCATCATCATTCAGCAAAGCCCCAGAATGCATTACAGTTGTCCCAAATCCAAAATGGAAATTTTGCAATCTTTCTTCCATGGAATGAGGGCTAGGATCCAATTGCAACAAAACCCAAAAGCATCACCAAACTTTAAATAGTTAGATCATTTCTTTCGATTTAAAAGTCTGCCCCGTGAAACAGAATTTCTAACAGGAAATCTTATAGAACCTATTCCAGTCTCACTTATATCAATTATATACCTTTGATATCAATGACCTATTATATATCCCTGGGGCAGTAAGGGTGTGGGAAAAATTAGATTCAAGTGAAAACTAAAGGACAACCTTCATAACTATGACATTACAGAGAATTTTCAAAATGTTTTAAAAATGTACATGATTTGCCTTTCCTTCTTCTGCATGCTAGATAGAGCACATTAAACCTAGTCAATGAAACACAGCACCATTAGTGTACTGAACATAACTTAATGCATTGGAAACACTTACTGGTTGATCCTGAAGAATGCAAAGATTTCCACCAATTTGGGAGACCATTCAATGACTGAGTAGAAAAGTGAGGGAGACAAACAGAAGCTCAGAACCCATAAGTGGGGGAAAGAATCTGTAAATTATTGGAACAAATCCATCCATCTATGGCTTTGGCATAGGCTTTATTATACATATTATAGTGAAAAATATATAAACATAATACATTCTGCATAAAATAGTATTTCTTCATAAATTTGTTTTTAAATGGAGAAAACAGCTGTGTCTGAAAAAACCCCCATGAGACCGAACCCCCTGAAACAACTTTGTAGGAGGTTATATTTTGAAGCTGTTGTTAGAAAAAAAAAAAGCACCATTGTTTTAAACACTGCAGACATACTTTGACAAAGACATAAATGAGGGATGATCATTAAACTGGAGAAGCTATTATAACTGAAAAGAATAAAAAAGCATAGTGTTATGGAAAGAACAACCCTGATTCTGGTTATAGGACAGATGAATGTTGTGGTCAGTAGTTTGTCACAATAAAAGGTACAATTTTACAGCTCGTGAAAGGAAGATACTGAATAGTTCATCTATCTATCTATCTATAGATGAATAGAGATAAAAGCTGTTCAGAGTGAGTATCGTATAAAAGTCTGTACAAAGTAAAAATCCAGCATCCCCCCTCCCCCTCCCCCATTTTAAGATTATCAAACTGATGCAATAAAGTTGTATAAACCAACCCCAAACCAAAAAACTATAATTGGTCAAGGTCACTACTAAAAACATGGGGGCTCTCATAACTACGTTCTAAATGAGAAATAAAAGCCATTAACTGATTAACCAGTGTTAAAATTGCCAGATATGCTAATTGGTTAATTTTTATAAACTACGCTTGCTAACTCTTCTCATTTATGTTTGGAAACAAACTGGCAATGTGAATGTAATACAGTATTTTCCCACATACCACATACCCCCAAAGAAGACACACACCTTGTTTTTGGAGGGCAGAATATACAAACATGATTTTTCCAGAGTCATGGCCTATAACTGGCTTTTTCATGGAGAGGCTGGGTTGCAAATTATTGTTACAGTTCAGAGCATCTGTAAAAAGTTTTAAACACTGGATTCCATCCTTCCTGCTTGCTTGCTGAGAGAGAAGCTGGAAGCCATTTGCAACACAGCATCTTCATGCTTGTGTTCCAGAAAAGAAGATCAGCCTTTCTGTTTAAGACATACAACCCAAATTCAGAGGGCTGATTTTGGGGAAGAGAGTGCATGGGAGTAAATACATTATTAAACCCCAGACCATGGTCATCTCCCTTAGGGTGCAGTAACAAAGAGAGAAGGTGAGCAGAGAGTCATAGTGGGAAGGGAACAGCACTGAAGTAAGGAGATACAGGGTCTAATCCTGCCTCTATGATATCAACTCAGGCATGCAACTAGACCTTGCAATGACTGATTCCCCGCTTACCCTCTGTCTTGTCTGGTTTCAGCATAAGCCGTACGAGGCACAGACTTTCAGAACAATGATTAGTGCAGTAGGAGCCTGTTTTAGACTGAGTTCAAGTTGCTGTTCTAATATGCTCTGCTGACATGAAGTGATAAAGCAAAGTGACTAAGGATAGATAACATCAGAAAATATAACCTCCAGCTGAGAATACTGACACGTTTAATGTTAAGCACTTTGAGAGTCTTTACGTAAGATGTTAAAAGAACATTAATTAGATTGCAAATTCAAACATGTCAAAGCTAGTCCCCTAGACAAACAACTCCCCCATGGATTAACCCCTACCTCCCATGATCTTCGTGCCTCTCCCCCAACCCTGACTTACTTTAATCAGGCTTCTAGCCCTGGTAAACACTGGTTAAACCAGCACCCGGGCTGTTTGGTGGGGTTTGGTGGGTTCAGGAGACTAGCTGGTCTCTGGGAGCTATTGTCTGTCTGTAGGTAGGGAGAGGGTTGCGGGGGACAGGGGGGCTAAAAATAGCCCAGTGGTGAGGGAAGGGGTAGGAAAAGCACAGTCCCAGAGGTGGGGTAAACAGCTGGGCTTTCTCAGCCCCAGGCCTGTGCTCTGAATGTGTACAGATGTTTGGTTGGATTGGTCTACCTATACCTCATCTAACAGTGCACCTCTTGGGTGAACTTAAGTTGAATCACACTAGCCATTTTTTGACCCAATCTAACCTTTGGGGAACATTTGTACAGTTCAGCACTTGATTTGACTTAACTAGGGAATCTAAGTATAGGGTCTGGATGTGGGACAACTGAATTAGATTGGGTGCCCATTTTTTACTTGATCTAATTTTCTGAATTTCTGTATGCACCTTGGGAGATTACAAATGTTGCTACAATAATGCAAAAAAGTAGAAGAGATTTCCAGGGAATTATAGGCTGCTTAACTTGCCACCATCCTGAATAAAACAACAGAATAGTTAATTAAGAACTTTAAGAACACTGTAAGAGGCTAAAATACAATTAATTTTATGCAACATTGTTCACGGAAGGTAAGTCCTGTTGAACAAACCTATTGTCTTTTTTGTTTTTAAACAACAGGGTTACAGTTGTGCTTAATAAAGTCCACTGTGTTGATAAAATATACTTGGATATTTACAAAAGCAATTGACACAGTATCATTTTAGTAGCAGTAAGATTTTGGATTTAAATACTTGAATTACATTGAGTTAAAAGGACACATTAGATAGATTAAAAAACTGGCTCATGGATACAACTCAAAAATATCAGTAGATGGAGCTGTTCCCAGCAGAGTTTTCTAGGCACAGTTTTTTGGTCCTCTGCTATCTGTATTAGATTTGTGATCTAGGTAATGAAATAGAATATTTGCTGTTAAAAATTATGGATGACAAAGATTGGGAAGGCAGAAAATACTGAAGATCATTACTGTTACAGAGTGATCTGGATTTGTTAAACAGTCATGATTAAAAAGTTATGTTTTAATACACATAAAAGGAAGTTCAAAGGAGGGAAATAAAAATGACTCGGGAGTTGGAAAATGAGTCTTTGAAAAGGGCCAAGTTCAACTTATGCTTATCAAAAGAAAAGGCTAAGGCTACGGACAGGCATTATATTGTAGCACTCTATACGGCTTTGTAGTGCTGCAAAAAAGTGAGTGTACAATTTGTCAAGCTAGTTATAGCACTACAAAGTCCTGCAAAATAACAGCACTTTCAAGAGCAATGCCTCAGTTTTCTAGCACTATGTGTAATGCCTGTACAGTTACATATAGTGCTATGTGCACCCCCAGGATCCCACAGTCCTATGCTTACTCTTCCCTGATCCAAGAGAGAAGAGACTGTCAGTGAGCTGTGCTGAGACCTTCCTGCTGCAGCTTTCCTAGCTGCAGTGTTTGTGTCCCTGCCAGGTTCCCCTGATTAGCTAATTGGCAAAACTGGACAAGGCTGCTTGGCACATGCTTTAAGAACCTTGGCCCTTGCCGGGGCTTTTAAAACAGCAGCAAAATGATGGTGGCATTTCCACTACAGCTCTGTTACAGTTGTACCCACAGCAGCTGCATGGCTCCTTGGCACTACTGGGCTGGAAGGATGAGGAAAGCAGGCAGTGGAGACTGTTTTCTGCAGCTGGGTTGCTGCTTTTCAGCAGCTGCCAGCTCATCTTTGACAGTCTGCCCCTTTCTCCAGTAGGGCAGTGGATGGGCTACTAGTGACCAGGTTCCCATGGGGAGCAGTCCCCTGCTACCCCCTAGCTGGAGAGATCACCTTTGAGGTGAATTTGTAGCTCTCCAGCCAGGGGATTTCAATGCTGCTTTTACACCTCTATAATGCTGTATTTTTGTGGTGGTACAAAGGGCTGAGGCACTTTGCAGCATTACAAACACCTAACTGTGCTGAGAAGTACCTATACATACATGTGTATGCACACAATGTATGTATCTAGAGGCTGATAGTTCATGTTGGACAAATTGAATCTTAAAATGTAATTTCTTGGCAGTCAGGGTGATCAAATATTGGAAGACCTAACTACTGGAGATGGAGGATTCACTGTTGCTTGGAGTTTTAAGGCAAGGTTGAATATCTTTCTCATATTTGAATACCTTTGATTGAGAAATTCCTTGGCTCACATGAGATCCAAGTTCATTTTATTCCTCTATGGGCTGTGGACAGAATGAAATCTTTTGCTTTGCCCTCAGGATACTCATAACACTTACAGCTACAGGTTTCCCTTGATTTATGTGGTATGAGCGTTCCTGGAGAATGGCGCATAAATCAAATTTGCATAAAGCGAACCCACTTTACAACGCAACTAGTAGGGATAGGTTCCCATAGTGGGGAAGGAGGGAGGGAAGGAGTGAGGCTGGGACTAGGGAAGGGGTGCTGCTCCTGGAACTACAGAAGGCAGCAAAGCAGAAGGAACAGAGAAGCACTCATCCCAGCCCTAGTTGCAGTGGCCCCAAGAGCGGCCAGCTCCAGCTGCCTGCAGCCACTGGGCTGCACCGTGCTCCACCTGTCCACATTCACCTCTGCTCTTGGGCTGCACCGTGCCCTGTTGCAGGCAGTAGGTGTTGGCTGCTCCCAGGGTCGCTGAAGCCAGGGCTGGGGTGAGTGGGGCCACAGCCCTTTCCCCTCCCCTCACAGACTTACCTGCTTGGGTGGGGAGCATCTATGCTGATCACATAAGGGTGAATTTACCTTGCATATAACAAATTATGGGTCTAAATGTGCCAATCGCAAAAAAGTGAATTCACATATAATGAACCTACATAAATTGAGGGAAATCTGTATGTATATAGATAATGGTTATAGTCAAATGTCATGGTTCTTGATTACAGTTACATGCCTATGCAGGTTAGAAAGTAATTTTGCTTCAGTTTCATAGTGCTTTCTTCCCTCTGGTGTAGAGTTTGACTAGGTTGGGCCAGAGTGCAGTCCCTTTCTTCTTGTCTGTCTCCCTTCTTCCCCAGCTAATTAGCCCTTCCATTCCAACTCATTATCTCCATGCACCCTATCCAGCCCTTGCTACCCCTGTCCAATCTCTCTCTTCTCTCAGTTCCTTGTTTTAGTCACCCCCACTTCCAAACTAGTTCTTATCCATTCTCAGTTCTCCCTTCAGTAGTTCCATGCCATAGCCTCACTTCACACTAGTTCCTGGTAATCAGCCTTCTGTCCCCTAACTTCTCATCAGTCTCACTATTTCTCATTGGCTTCTGCTCCTATCTGTTTTCCCCTCACAGGTTCCCAGCCTTTTTTCCAGCCTGGCTTTCATTCCCAATCAATCACAGCCTTCTCCGTAGCCTTCCTCTTGTTTCCAGTCCTATTCTTTCCTCCTTATCTAGCCAAGCCCCTTCTCCAGTCCTCTTCCCTACCCACTTCCAGTCCACTTTTTCTCCCCACATCTTCAATGCCAGTCTCACCAGATCACCCTACTGTGTTCCTTTCCCTCCTGTCTCAGTCTGGGTTTGGTCCTCTGCATTCAATTTTAATACTGGTGTTCTCTATGATGGTGCTCAGTCACAGTTAATGTTGCTGTTGGCTGGTCATTGACAGCATAGGAGAGACAAAGTCTCCACTCTCACTTGTGCCATCTATACCTATAACAGCTGAGAGAGCCATTGAAGGGAAACTCTTGGTTTAATCCTGTCTGGCTGGTACAATATATTTGGTTGCATGGGGAGGAGGGAATTTTACCTTTAAGAGCTTTATCCCTTCAGGCATAGGAGGCCAATGGGCTGTTAAGCAGAAATATTTGGGACTGCGTTAGTGATAACTAGGATCGCCTTCAAGTGCCTTTGGTCCACATTATTACTGAGTATCATAAGCAGTAGGAGCTATATGAGGGGATGATATGTGCTCATTCATTCTGGTATGTGTGGAATCTCATCAGTTCTAGAGCCAACAGAGGTTTACACACATTCAGCGAGGACAGAATTGGTAGATTCTTTGCAGAAGCCAAAGAAGCCTCTATTTAACATGTATGAACTGCAGGGTTTTTTCTTGATGGCTTAAATCTAACCAAAATTGGGGATTTTCATAGAGCTGGCAAAAAGCCCACCCTCTACGCAAGTGCTGCTTCTTGCCAAAAGTCAAACTCCTGATTCAAAAGTTGAGGTACAAGACTGTTGGAATTTCCTAATATGGGGAAAATGATACAAGTCCTAGACCTCAATTTCTGAACAAAGATTAAACTGATCTGACTAAGAGTTTCCAAAAAACAAACAAACCCAAAAAACTAACCTTCCAGCAGAGGCAGATACACAGAGTGGAAGACTTCAGCCATGATCGTTAAAGTTTTGCATGTCTTAATCTGTCACTTCCATCTGGATAATTGATGCAAATTATCAATTTTAAATAATTACAACACAAAGATGGCTTTCATCCCTGCTTTTAGACTTGAAATAAAGAAGGACACTGTTTAAGTGAAGGCCAAAAGCTACCCAATAATATTCTATGCAACAATTTGTCAGCTTGCCCAAAGGAGATAAATGGGAAAGTGGAAATATTTATAGATCCAGAAGCAGCCTTCTATTTGTTACAAATCAGCTATAGCAGGAGAATAACACTGGCACAGTTTATGAGCCTTACTTCTCCAGATGATTTGGGATGGCTTTCTTGCTAAAGTTGCAGATTAGACTATTTGAATAAATATGTTTGGCATAAAAACCTGTCCTTGAAAACAACTGTTGTAAGTGTATGAGGCATACAAAGTAGCTGACAAATTTCAGACAGTCTTGAATAATTCTTTCTTTTTGCAGGAGTAAAGCCTTATGTTATATTGAAAGGAAAGAGGAAAAATGAGACAGCGGTAGCAAAGATCTAAGGAGAGAAGTGGCCTTAAGTTAGACAATAGGACGTTTTTTCTAAGAGAAGGTATACAAAAAGAACTAGAGTTTGCAGAAAACACATGGCATAAACAATTATCTATGTAGATCTTGTAACTTTTCCTTCATTGTTTTGAAATAATTTTGATGTCATGATCCCTTCTACTTTTATAGTTGATAAAATTAAATTAATAGTGTGATTTTGTATAATCAAATAGAATACCATGAAAGGGAGCAGAAGTCTTTACTGGAACTCTTGTTAAAATAAATGAATTTGAAGGTATGTCTACATTTGTGGTCACTGAGGACACTGTAACTCAAGTAGACTATCCACACTAGCTTTAATTGAGCTAGCTCAGATTAGCTGCAGCAAGCACCTACACTGCTACCAATACCTAAGCTAGCTCATTTGAAGACGGGTTCTTTTTTACATTTCCAATCAACAAAGCTCTCTGAGCAAAAGTCCAAGATTAGATGTAATTGTGCCAGCAAATAAGTCCTTTTGTTAGTATAGTTCAGGTGTTTTGAACCTTTTTTTAACCCCTTCTTTCTCAAAGTTCGAGCTCATGTGCCCCTTTATATTTTTTTGTGTTTTTAAGGGGCAGGGCTGATCAAGGCCCCTGTGGTGATGGAGAGAGCAAGGCTGGGGCTGGACAGCCGGGGCAAAGTGCAGGACGGAGCCAGGGGTGCAGGGTGGTAGTGCATGTGTGACAGGCTAGCTGGCAGTGTCCTAGCCCAGGGGTTTTGAAAGGACAAAAGGTGATGGTGAGAAAAAGGAATTCCAAGTCCTCCAATCTGGTAATGATCTGCCCCAGGAGTTTTTAAGGGGTAAAAGATGATTGGAGGACTTGGGATTCCCTTTCCTCACCAATCAGGCCCCAGAGACTTACCCTCCATGTCCCCTGCTTGGCCTCTTAGGTCACCTGGAGGGGGATAAAAGGGGCAGTGCAGCTGACGCAGGGGAGACCAGCGAGGGACCACAAAGAAGGAGCTTCAAAGAGCTGGGCTAGCGGGGCAGGAGCAGTTGTCCTAGAAGAGCCTGAAGGAGTGGGACCTGAAGGCAGCAGTTGGATCCTCAGCAGCACAGCGTGAGGCCAGCAGGAGAGGCTCACTGCTGGGCTCCAGGATCACCTATGAGAGGCTGTGGCCTGCAAGAGAGGCTCCCCTACTCCACCAAGGATCTGAGCAGTGACCTGAGAGGTTCCCAGCCTTGCTTCCAGCTCCAATAAGCTGCCAGGCAGCTCAATGTGGGGCTGGGCCTCTGGGAAAGTCAGGAACCTTAGCAGCTTAGACCAGTGCCAGCAGTGGTGGTTGTGTGGCAGTGTTTCTATCTACCACATAGGAAAACTAAGTTCAAGTCTCAATTGGGGTGAATGAGCTAACAAGGAACCAATCTTCTTGTAGTGGAAAGGTGCCATTGCGTTTCCCCACCTTTCTCTCCCTCCAGGTATCTAGGCCCTATATTCCATTGTCATTTGACATTCTGCCTTTTTATATTTCACCAACCAGTATTGTTTGCTTGCTCTGCTGTTTGTGTTTTATATTTTGTTAACCCTGTCTTTTGTCAATAATTGTAAGTGTCTAACCTTTGTTGAATCCCGTCCCCTTGGGGCATTGTAGTGTCTACTCTACCCCCTGATTATGCCTGTTATGTTCCCAGTATTGTTCCCTCCTTAAAAGGTATATGGTTAAGTCCCCAGTGGTAGTCTGGCTCTGCTCCATAGGGGGAGGAGAGTCCCTACACCTCCCACAGTGCCTATGCACCTGCTTTGATTCCTTCAGTTGGAGAGGGAGTACCTCTTGGAATACCGCCTGGGTATTACACATGCACCCCGGGACGGCATGGAGTCTGTGGACCCAGATCTGTGCATAGAGCACAGTAGGCTGTTGCTGTCAGCTGGGGCTGATGCTAGGTTGTTGCCAGCTGGGGGTGAGCCAGGCTGAACTTGGAGGAGGCAGTAGTGGTGCTGGGAGGGGAGTTGGTAGGGGCTATGGCAAATTATGGAGTGGCTGTAGCCCCACCCATAACTCCCTCCCAGTGCCACTGCTGCTGCCCACTCCAAGCACAGCCTGCCCCAGCCTTCCACCAGGAAGACCCCAGCTCATCCTCACAGGCAGCCACCCCACCCCACACAGATCTGCAGGCACAAACCCCCCATGCCCTCATGGGGTGTGCATAGGTGTGGGAGCAACCCCCACTCCCTGTGCCCCCTGGATAAGCCATAGCTTTGTCCTGCACCCTGCCCTGCCCTGGCTGAGCAAACTTTAGCGCAGCCTCTGCCCCACTCCCTCCTTCACAGGGGGCGCCTTGATCGAGGCCACAAGTGGCTTGTGTGGGAGGTGTGTGTGGGAGGGTAGTAGCTCCCACTGCTGCACACATCCCAGAAGGGCATGGAGGGCATGTGTCCTTGGATCTCTGTGGGGCAGGGTGGAGTATCGCTGTGGCCTGGGGCCAATGCTGGGCTCTTCCCAGTGGGAGCTGGGCTGGGCAGCACTTGGAGTGGGTGGTGCTAGTGCTGGGAGGGGGCTATGGGTGGGAGCTACAGTGAATTCAGGGTGGCCCCTCCCATAGTCCCACTGCCACCCGCCCCAAGTGCAGCCTGGCCCAGCCCCCTGCTGGGAAGAGCCCAGAGCAGCCCTGTTCCTGGCCCCAGCCCCAATCCCTCCCCTACTTCTACTGCATTGATCTGCCTCTCCCACTGGCTCCTTTCCTCACAACACACTTACCAACCAGACCCAGCTGCTCTCCTGGCCACCTGCATGCATACACATAGCATTTATAGGCCATATTAGGTCTGCATACCCCCTAGGACCTTTTTAAGTACCCCTAGTGGTACACATATCCCCACTTGATAACCACTGATATAAATTATTTTGCTTGGGAAACTGGGTTAAACAATCCCAGCACAGAAAATAACCCCCCCAAATTCTTGCCAGTATAAATTCACATACACAAGGGAAAGACTGATAGTATATCTTTTCCAGTATAGCTATGCTGATGTGAAAACCTTTAAGAAGGATTTAAAATCAGAGAATTAGCTCCAAAACGTTTGTATATGTGTCCCTGGCTGTCCAATGGATAACAACTTGGATAGGCCATACAATAATACTTTTAGCATTGGGAGCAATCTTAAAATTGGTGTGGGATAGGAAAACTGTACCTGAACTTACTCTTACTTTCCAATAATAGATAACAAGTTAGGTTCTGAACAGTATTAGAATGACATATCTCATGCTTATTTAAATACAAAATAGCTGAGCATGTCTTGCCTAAACTAATATTATGACTGAAATTTGCAAGCCTATAAATGTGAAGCTACAATTTAGGTATTTAAAATTCTGGAAGACCTTGAGAAAGTGACTAAACAAAAGTGTTTTTAACGAAGAGCTGAATGCTAAAGGAGGTTAGGAGAAATGTTACTAAATGGGGAATGAATTCTTGGGTGAAACAGAGTACTGAAGATACACAGGCTTTGCAACTGAGTGTTCAGAATGAAATGAGTTAAAAATGCAGATATTTGGAGAGGGAAAAAATGACAGAAGATAAACACTATATAGGTGGATTAATAAATCTAGACAGGCCATATGGTTTTCCTGTAAATGTTTCTAGGCTACACGTGCTAAGCTAATAAGCACCTCAGGTAAATTGCCACTATAATTAAAGTACTAGAAGACCTGCAATCACATCAGTGTCCTGATTTATACTCCCATTTTGCAGTAAGGCTTCAATTTTTCAGCTTAGATTTAAATACATTAGAACTCTTGTTGTGCATAGGACTGATGTTAACTATTATAGATGCATTTTATGTTAATGTTTGAATTTTCTTCCTGCTGTTTTGAGCTTAAGAACAATTATGTGGAAAGTCCAATCCACAGGAAATTTTTATTTTATTTTTTTTTTCATTTGTTACTTTTAAAAGAAGCTATACAAAATAATACTGTACTAAAGATATACCACATTGCTTACAGGCCACTATAGATCAAATTAAATGTAATTATTTTCTATTTAATTCTATTTAATTAGTATCACACAACAGTACTACATTTTTTTGCATCCTCAAATGTTACAAGCTATGGAGTTCATCCAAAACACTGTGGAGGAGTTTTACCAAGACTGAGGGCTTTGGATCAGGCCATAAAAATCCATGAAGTATATTACACAAGAGTCTGAAGTGGAGCTCATTTCTTCTGTGCTCAAAACTTCCCCTGAAGGAAGCTATCAAACTGAAGAATACAGGGTCTTGTTAATAGATGAGTAGAATGTTACACCTACACAATTCCAGGAAAGGTTAATCTAAATAAAGCTACATGAAGAGTAAGGTAATGCTCAATATAGGTAAGGATGGGAGAACTTAGCCCTATCTGATCTGGATGACCTGTCCTTTGTTACGCCAACCATTTTTATAAATCATTTTGTTTGTAGAATATCTGGATTTAGGTTTCAGGAGCTATACATTTCAAAAGGAGTTCCAATTTTATACAAGAAAAGTCTGTACTATGAAATAGAGAAACTCAACAAGAAAATGCAGTGCCTTGCTTAATAACTGGAAAAAGACCGCAGTCCAAATTATACAGTAAAGTACACAAATTATTACTGCTGTCAGTATTAGAATCCAAATACAATGGGTTTTTTTTGTTATTATAACATGATTCATATACCCTTTTATTTTATGAAGCAGATTTCTCTCTCCAAGAAACTTTATTTTTCTAAGTATTTCTAAGGAAATGAAAATGATCATCATACAGGACTTGTAACTCTTTGGAAACAGTTGCACCTAAGTGGAATACAGTACTTTAAAACAGAATGAAAAAACAGCCACTAAGACTGTAAAAGATCAGAGAAGATCAATTGAAACCAAACACAACACTCACCACTGTAAAATGATTAACATTTCATGGGCAACCAATGTAATATAAAAAAAATCTTCGTTTTAAAAAGGAGGTTGTTTATGGTATTGAATAATGAGTGAGGATCCTTACTAACTGAAAAAGTTGCCTTTTGAGCAATAACAAAAATGTTCCATGCTAACACAATATAGTTTCACTATAAATTACTTAACTGAAGGCATCTAAAATGTAGATCATCAGTACTTTTGAAATGCTTCAATATTATAAAGGTCTCCATTAAAAATGTACAGGGAGTACAGATATACCACTTGAAGCCTTCATTTCAAACACAACCCCTTTCTCCAATATTTAAAGAATGCTCTTTTTTTTCCCTTTTAAAAAAATTCCAGCCCATCTAACTAGTGATAATGACTATCATATCTATGAGTACAAAAAACAGATCAAATTCTAGTCTTCTTTGCAACTAGCTTGACTAACAATAAAACTACAATATTTTAATACACAGAATCTACATGAGTTGTCAGAAAGGATTGTGAAGGAAAATGATGAAATTAAATGTCTTTAATTGCCCTTTTATTGAAGCTTACATATCCATTCTGCAATGTAGTAAATCATATAGAAAATGTTAGGTGTACTTACAATTTGTTCCAATAATCAAGAATATGAAGACGCAGTAGTCAGAAGTCATATCTGCCTCACAGGAACTGAATTAAGAGTAAATGAATGTTGTTTTCTAAATTGCACAAACTATAGTGGTGATTGTAAGTTCTGTGCCTGACAACCTTCAGCAGATTGGAAAGCAAGCTTCCTCCCCTATCCCTGCTTTCTTACTTACTCTCCTATAGCCTTGCTTGTGCTCTCTGTCTCTCTGATACTCATACGTACACACATCATCCAAAGCAGGGATAGGGGGAAAAGTTTCAGAGAACATACAGTCTTTTCTTGTTTACTCTCAAGACTTCTGTTTCTGTGTCCTGTGGCAGACAAAAGCTGGGGTGTGTGCATTGACACTGTCAGCCACTACCCAGAATAATGAGAACTCTAGAGAATTATTATTGATACACTCAGGATTTTTTTTTAAAACCTGTTTCTGGAGATTTGTCTCGTTGAAATAAATCTCTGATAAACTAAACATTTGTTGCAGCTTGAACAACGATTAAAGGGTTTTTTTCTGGTAAGAAGCAAGTAAAATGTATAAACACAACTTCTTTGTGGGAAGTCAGTGATTAGCTAAAGCATGGGAATCTGCAGAACAGAAATTATTTCCTATAGCAGCACATAAGTCACAAAAAGGAATTTTTGTATGTTAAGCACTATTCTAGTATGTTGATTGGTGCTGGACTAAATGATCTGGAACAGTGGAGAAAAGGGTCCTAGTCAGAAACATTTATTACAGAGGAATTAACATTTCCACAGCTAGTAGCATATCTTTTCCTGTTACAGTAATTGATTTATTTTCTTCTCCTTATTTTAGTTTTGTTTTGTCACTGTCTCCAACCATATCTACTACTTGAATCGCATATCTCTTTGGCCATCTTCATTAGTTTTGAGGCTCAAACTGTTATCATTTTAGATTTAATTAATTGTTTCAATAGCACAGATACACTCTGAACACTAACCCATACCCATTCCCTGCCTATGCTAGGAAAAAAGAGGAATGTTTTTTAAAATGTGAAAGCTAACACTTCTGCATAGGACACATTGTATTTTAATATGTGTTAGCTGGTTGAAGTGAACTTGAGGTGGGCAGCCTAAGATTAATCTGTTCTCACTCAAGATGAGAAAATGGAATTAAAAAAAAAAGCCCTACTATGTTTGAACAGATTTCTAATATGAACAGATTATTAATTAAAAAAAGCCCTAATATGTTGAATAGATTGCTCAGCTCATGTACCTCAGGGAGCCCTGAAATGTAACTGGTACATTTTCAGGTACTGCAGATACCTACGGAAGAATCATCCCAGTCGGAGAAATTATGTTTGAATGTCCTTGTGAATTTAGATTGTGTAAAAAGTAGTGATGATGCCAGAGAGCAAATCCACATTGTTGCTATGGTAAAACTGTTAATGAAATGCATATTAGAAACTGTCAGTCTTTACATTCCCAGTCTGAAACTCTCATTGAATAAATGGGCTTCGAACAGGGAAACCCATAAGGGCAGGCACCCGGCCTGTCCTTAGTGCAGTGCATAGCTGGGCCACTCTTCTTCTGGCTGGGGATTAACAAAGGAGCTGGTGCTGGTGCACACGGAGTTCAGTTACATTCAAAAAGGTAGGTTAATCCTCACACCTATTCTGGAGCTGGTGATTTTAGGTTAAGAAGTATTCTTCCTTCTAGTATGGGAAGACAGAAGGATGCTGGAACTGAGCATGTGAACAAATATTATACCCAAGAACTAGAGAAAGAAAGTTACTTTTTTACTAGAGACTTGACAGTCTACTACCTTAGCTGTTTTTTTTTTACCCCCTCAAATACAATGGCTTGTGTACATATTTCCTGTTATTTTGGTCACTTTTGTTCAAGATACACAGGACTTGCACACATTCTGAAAATAAATAAATGATGCTAGAAAATAGAGCCCCAAATTTGCTACCTCTTAGCGAAGGAAAGAAATATTTCCTTACAGAAAACACACCACATACTAATATTAGAAGCTTGACCACAAAGGCTCGTACCTGAACCCTGCTCTGAAAAGAGCACCTTTAAAAGGGGAAAGAGTACTTAATCATGCTCATTAATCCCTGAGCCTGTTCTGCTGAGGAATGCCAGCAAGGGTGCTATTTAACATCAGTTTTGATGTGGATACCTATTCCTAACAACTGCTACTCCCAAGAAATACCAAGCCTGCCTTAGAAATTATGTTAAGCAAACAAGCTATCATGACATTGAAAAATGCTCATATTGTTGAACTTCAGAGGAGGAAAACAGAAGAGAAAAGGGAGTATTTGTTTGTTCATGCTCAGTGTTCTATCCTAATTTTATCTTTCAAGAAATGATTTAATTTCCCTACTGTAGCCATTTGCCCAACTGCTCAAGCAGCTCATACACAAAATGGAGTGAGGCAATGCATTTCTTCCTGTAATACTATGTAGTGTTACGATGAATCACACTATGATTACATGAAAAAGATTCTTAACATCTCCTTTTCTTGAAAGTACTTGGTTGGGATTGATAGATCTGTGGGCTGAAGGGACAAGATAAGGCAAACAATTAGAAGATGTATTATTTTCAAGTTATCTTTGCAAATATAGCTTTAAAAAATAAAAAAAAAGTAATAGGCATACCACCCGGAGAGAAAAATATTTGTTTCAAGCAAGCCCAGGACAACTCTCAACCGTCTTAGGTTGGTTAATATTTCAATTATAACATTTCACCTGTAGAAACAAGCAACTCAATAGTCTACAACATAAATGTATAAAAAAAAAAATCTCTGATGAATAAACACCATTGGTTATAAAGTGAACATGTGTGTTATCTGTGTTACTGAATCCCTTATGAGAACAACCAAAAATGCAAGTGTGTTAATCTAAAATTATTGGATTAAAATAGTTGCATTTGAGCTTCCACCATTGAAAATAACCTGCTCAGATTTGTAACTTGTCTTCATTCTTATGTCCTTTTCGTGTAGCAGAGTTCAGCTGGAAACTCCTGTGAAGATGCTATTTGACTGCCTGAAAGTCATGGGGATAAATCCCTAGCTTGTGCAAAATGTCACTGAAGACATTGTGGGTAGGACCATTTACTTGAGCCAAGTTCTCCTCCACTCTGTCTAAATGGAGGTTGTGACTATGACAGTAATGAAAGAGTCCTTTTAATGGTGCTATTACATATAGCACTCAGAAATGTGTTTCTGAATATGTGGAACTTTAAATTTTGAGCAAAATACTGTGTGTCAGCTGAAATAAATTTTTAAATATGCTGTGCATGTCACCAGCCAGGTTTCTTCTCCTTGGCTGAATCTCTTCACGGGTCTTTATTTGGCAATACGTTCTGCCTAGGTGTGCATTTACACAAACAATACAAAGGTAAGGAACAGAAGAATATTCAACTGTGTGTCTACACATGCCCCTATGGTGCTGTTGTTACTGCACCGTCATTTAGTACTTCCTTTTGGTACTTTTGGAAGTATTAGGTGACAGTGCAGGAACAGCTTGTAGTACACCATCTGCCTGGTGCATGATTAGTTTTATACACTACATTGCCATAGTGATGTGATATACCAAGGGAGTGTGTTACTTTGGTGTTGAAGCTGTGATGTAAAAGTTTTTGCCTGCTAATGCTATAGCGCGTGGCTGATGCTATATCATACGGCTATGGTGATGTGACATCTTGAGCAGACCCATAGTGAAGCAAAACTGTTGAGAAAGGAGGGTTTCTAATCCACATATCACTGTTTAAGTTTCCAGAAAATTCAATTTGGAACTAGCTATGAATGCTGAAGACACTCTTTCCTATACAGTTTTGGGCTTTATCTTCAGCAGACACAAACAAATAATAATAATAATAAAAAAATCAGTAAAATATAGGAGCAAACCTGGCAAACCTGACCTTATGTCTCTGGTCCATGAGGCCAGATATGCATTAAATATATCCATAGTTCTGATCCACTGAGAAATACCATTGAAATATACCTTGTATTGATGCAACTTTTCTGTCCTACAAACTTGCTTAATTTAGAACTGTTTCATGTTTGTCCATGGCTACCCATAGCTCCAAATGGCTATGATAGCAACTAAAGAGCGCTGAAGCTTTGGGGGATGGGGTGTGCCCAGGACATGCCTCCTGAACTGGGGAAAATTCCCAACAGTTATCTGCTACTGTGTGGCTTCAGAGAAGCACAAAGCAGGCATTAAGGGATGGTGAGAACATAACTGGGCTCATATTTCCCTCTGGAATTAGGAGGAATATAATTACTGTAAAATCTATTCCCAAAAGCTGATGTTTTATTTTCTCAGCAGCTTGATGTGTGAAACCAAAGCCATATGTGCTAAGGGACCTTGCAGAGATAAATCTCCAGTTCACTGAGTTTAAAATATAATAAATATTCCATTATGTATGTGGTTTTAACAATTTTGTAGTTCCAAAGATTTAACTGGGTAAACTGACTTAGTTGGGTTTGGTATAATTAATTTATATTGGCTGTAAAGATCCATCAATAGACTTTGCAAATATTATGTGATCTAGAATGAATCACTTATTTTTTATTGAGTGACTGATATCTTTGTAGGGATATACCTAACTCTTGCTTGCTTAAAATTTAGAGACAGCACTAGTGTTGGAAGAAAAATGACATCAAGATCTTTATTGTCTAGTAAAAACAGGCCTGGAAAGAATTTAAGTAGGGCTGTGCAAATCTAGTCTCTGATTTGATTCAGCAGAGATTCGGCCTAATTTGGTTGCCAAATCTCTGAATCCATATTGAATCAGGAGATCCTTTAATCTCTCTGAATCAAATCGGAACCCTCCAAATTGGTTTGGAGAGATTCCGAAAGATTTGGTGATTCAGATATAGACACAGCTTTAAATGTTTTTTCAAATGTTTCAGTCCACTTCTGGGTATGCTGCTGAGCATGTGTCCCCCCCCGATGCTCCTGTAGGATGCTCCATCCACCCCACTATTGCGGTGTTCACAAGCTGTACTTCGTACCTCAAGGTACATAGAAAGAACTTTTAAAGCTGTGTTTATGGCTGAATCACTGAGTCTGCGAATCAGCATTGAATCTTCAGATTTGGATTTGGCCGAATCGAATTGGGGACAGTGATCCGAATCAATGAATTGAATCACATTCCCCAATTTGGGCCACATCTGAATTGAATACGGCCTGCTTTGCACACCCCTATTTGTAAGGGCCTCATCTGCAATAATCCTCTTGTAATGAAAAGCTACAAGTTGATCTGCTTCAGATCGATGGAGAACTGGGTCAATTTACAACCATTTCCAGAGGGATTCTCATATATATATGGAAAAGAGACAAGGGAAAGGCTTGGTTTTACCCATGACAGCATGCTCACCTCATGCCCTCAATAAACAAATAATAAGAAAACTCAAAAAACTGAGAAGCTTGGTGTAACAGGGGGCTTCCTCGGGACCAGTCTACTAATGGCCTGCCCATTTGTTTCTGGGCCATTCACCCACTTCCTCTCCTGTCACACCTTGATGATATATAATTATGATCTTAATGAGGCAGGAGGATGCCCATTTCTTGCCCCGATGCCAGGGGGCACTATCTGTGGCTCTGTTCCTCTCCTACACTGCAGCCCAAGCCTCGCAGATGGCACCCACAGTTGTTATAGCATCACTGGCCCCACACTGGGCCCCAGAATCCTCCAATCCAGACCCCTACTGGCTCCCTCTAATTAGGCAGCCTACTATGTTTTCATTCTGGGCTGCCTAGCTCCCTGAACCGTCCCCTCTCTTGGGCATGGTTCCCCTGGACCTTTGTCCATGCAGGCCCTGGCCTCACCACCAAGGCCAGTCAAAACCCCAGGCCCTCAGCTCTGGGTGTCCCTCCTGGTGGGCCCTGGCCCTTTTAACTGTTCTGGTCCTGGCCCAAGCATTGACCAGTCGAGGGTATTCTAAGTCAGGCTTCTGAGTCTATAGCCCACTCTCTAACCTGGCTCCACCTTCTTGGCCCTACCATGGAGTAACCCAGCTGGTTGTGGGAGCTGGGGTTATTAAGGTGCCCTGACCCGCCTTCTACCATGGTGATAACTGGCCTGGTATTTCCTGGAGTATCCCAGACCACTGTAAGCCCCACCAGGCCACCCACTCCTGGCAAGGTGCAGTTTTAGGTCATGTCCAGGACCAGAAGCCTCCAAACCATCTCCTATAGCTCCTCCCTTACCTTCAGGATGTTGCATTCAGTCTTGCAGCCAGGTGATGTTTCTGCCTGGCCTGCCAGCAGCAAACTGCTCTGATTATATAGGCGGCTAGAGATCTAAAATGGCTGCCACAATCAAGAACCTGCTGGCTGCTGGGCTTGGCCCTTAAAGTGGTAGGCACCAACAGTGCCCTATCACACTTGGATTATGAGGGGACCTGGGATCTTCTCTAAGCCCAGGTACCTGTCACTGTACCTGTACTGGAACTATCATAACCAGCTGCTATCTCTGAGGACAAGAAAGAGAATTCGCTCAGTTGGAGGAGGTTTGGGAGTCTACTGGGTAGACAATTTTTCCACAGAGGAGGTGGGGATGGAGAGTAGGGGGAAGATTTAGTATGTATGCACCTATCAACATCTTCCAAGCCATTCTGAAACTGATTTTGAGTACTTTATCAACACACAGAAAAGCATAAAGCCATTAAGCTATGTAAATGAGGAGAAAGGGAGGCAGTAAAGCAGTAAGGAGGAAGGATTGACTTATAGTGAAGCCATGGAAGGCCAGAACTCAGCCCAGGTTCAGGAATTGCTGTTCCTTCCAGTTAGCTAGTGACTCTCACTGCTTTCTGCACTTCTTCTTCTCCCCACCCCCAACTCCTGTCTGTCTCTCAAATTGCTTCCTGGTGCCTACATGCAAACAGCTTACTTCACGCTCTCTCTCACCAATATAGCCACTTTTCACTCTTAACCCAAATATGGCAGGGAGAGGCAGCAGGATAGGGCATGCATTACAATCTACCTGGAAGGAGTCTAAGCACCAAGCAGGCTAAATTAGCTCCAGCTACATCTGGTTACTAAGCCTGGCTGCTAACTGGGGGTGTTTGTAGATGACATGATGTTTAGTTCTCATTTATTAACCACGTGTTTAAAATTTTAGCCCGGGTTAATGTGGTGCTATGCATTTGTGTTTGAATGACATGCTTTTTTGAGCGACAGAAGTCCCGTGTGTCATTCACTGCAGATTCTGGGGGGGTGGGCAAATACTGATCTACTCCCTCAATCTCTTTCCTAATGAATTACAGCAGGCGGCACGTGTGAAACGGCCTCCACAGTCCCTGACACCTGCCCCCGCCAGAAGTCTCCTGCTAAGTCCCCCCTCTGGCAGCTGGGCATGTTCACCCCCAAACCCTGCTACTTGCACTTGCCTAGGCTCAGGCTGGTTTCCCAGTATGCAAAATCCAGGATGAATTTTGCATACTACATCCACCCTGGATTTTGCAGACAAAATCTATCCTGCTCAGCTGCCATGCACTTTACAAAATCCTTGTTAGGGGCAGATGCCTGGCCACTATACTCTATCTCTAGGGCTTGCATCTGACTTCCTTGCACAGACCCCAGAACCTTTACACAAAACCCAGACACTTTGCAAACACACAGCTATCCTACCCACTTTCCCGTCTTCTGGCCTGGCACCAGACTGTCTGTTGTTTTTTTACACCAAAACAAGGCCAGTGTGGGAAGTGGGGGGAACCTGCCCCACTCAAAGCATATACATTTTGGGAACAGTGGTCATGCTGCATGTTCGCAGTATTAATGAAAGGGGGAGGCGGATGAGACATGGCTAAACACCAGAGGCATAAAAAAAATGAGAATGCAGCTTTTGACAACATTGCAGGCCACAAAACTGGGATTCAGGGAATCTTTGAGTCCCTGGCTGAGTGCAGCTTTTTGACATGCAACCCCAAAAAAGTGGCACCGTTATGCATTCATCGGTAAGTAAGGGTGGAGGGGTCGATTGTTTACTTCAGCTTTCTTGTAAAACCTGTTTGTTGGAATGTTTTGTTTGTAGCTGGTGCATGTTGGTTTTCAATAAAAAAATCCTATCCTCTTTTTTTATGCCTTGATGGTAGCTTCACGGTGGCTGCTCCCAGAAGAGGAAAAGGCCATTTCCTTTAGCATTCTCTGAAGTATATGCCGTGGTACACATTACTTATATTAGACTTTTGTTGTATAGAATTCTCTGGCGGCATGGAGAAGCAGTGTGCTGCTGCCAATGCAGCTGTCCCCTGCCCTCCCTGATGTGATGGGGGGCACCATCCCAAAGTGATGGGTGGAGGCAGTGAGTAGCCCCAGCTCTGCTCCCTAGAGCTAGGTAGAGTTGGGGGACTGGCCAGGCCCTGGCCTGAAGGGGAGGGGAGAAATGGCCCCAGCCTGAAGCAGGGGAGGAGGAATGGAGGGGCGGATGCAGGCCTCTGTTGCCCCCACCTGCCCACCCCCTCTGTCATTCTTGATGGGCAATTTGTAGTATTAGTATAATGTTATGCCATATTATATTATTGTGCTCTTATGCTCCCTCCCTCTGATTTTTAGGTGCCATTCCCTTGCTAGCTGCATGCTGTTCCCAGAGCAGGACAAGAAGGTGAAGAAGTGGAAGAGCACGAGAGACACTTCGTTTAGCATTCTCTCAAACAGTGTACTATTACATAGTATAGCATGTTTATATGTATAGTAGACTTTTATTACAGACTCATATAAAGACTTATATTGTTTATAGCCTGATGGCTGTAGACTTTATATAGACTGTATACTGAAGACTATATTGACTTATAATAACTAACTATAATTTATTATAAGCATAATATAATATAATATAATATAATAATTATGGCTATATAATTTATAGTTATTATAATTATATATAATTATAACTAACTGATAATTTACAGTAACTAGGCCTGTGCAAGTTGGCAGTGATCTGACCTGGCTTTGGATCCGTCTGCTTCAGATGGCTGCAATTCAATCCAGAGCTTTGGACCGGGTTTCCGCCTTGATCTGGCCAAAGTGGCTGCGAAGCTTTGGCGCTGCCTCAGAGATCCAGGCATGGGGCATAATGGGGAGTCAATGAAATGTATATAATTTTGTTGTTTTTTGTCCGATTTGGATGAAGCTTGCAGGGATGGTAGCCTCTGCTGAGAGCATAAACGTTTCAAGGAGATCGGTGCAGAGGTTTGGGGGAAACTGTGCCCCAAATTCTTGAAAGCCGAACTCATGTCACATCTATGTGTTACACCGCAGTGGAGGTCAAAACTGCAGTAATGGTGGCTCTTACTGAGGCCACAAAGCCTGCCAAGTTTCAAAGAGATTAATGTGGGGGTTTGAGGGGAACTGCACCTTAAGCTGTGCACAAGCAAAACTGGGTGGCACTGCATATGCTAAGACTCAGCGGGGTGACCGCTGCAGGGATGGTGGCCCCTGCTGTGACACCTGCCAGCTGTTGAGGAGATGGGTGCAGCGGGGTTCTGGGGCCCTGCACCCATAGCTGCTGACTGACAAAACTCATGCCAAGACTGTGTCTGTCTTGAGGCAGTTGATTGTCTGTCTTGATTCTTTCCTCTCCTTAGCCTGGTTTTGTAGGTGTTAATTGATGCTTGTTAAGTCATTATGTAGTAGCTAGGTCCTGTGTGTTGAGCTGGTCCCTGAGTCCCAGGTCTCTGAGTAAATCATGATTGATTGATTGGTAACTGGGAACACAGCAGCTTAGCAGCCAGGCCTGCAGCAGTGTCTCCCTGCCCCACCCCAAGACAGACAGTCAGTCCCATGAGCACCCATGGCACCAGTTCTGCTTGTCCGCAGCTTGAGGGGCAGTTCCCCCAACCCCTGCACTGATCTTCTTGAAACTTGGCAGGCTTTGTGGCCTCAGTAAGAGCTACCACTCCTGCAGTTTTGAGCACCCTGTTTTGTAACACGTAGACGTGACAGGAGTTTTGCTTTCAAGAATTTGGGGTACAGTTGCCCCCAAACCCCTAAACTGATCTTCTTGGAACTTAGTGGAATTCATCCTCTCTGCAGAGTCTACCATTCCTGAAAATTTCATCCAAATTGGACAAAAAACAACAAAGTTACAGATATTTTATTGTTTCCCATTATACACTATGGCCAGATCTCCTAGGTGGCTCCGAACCACTTTGGGAAGCCGAACGAGGGAGCGCTTTGACCAGGACATGCTGCTTTGGACCCTGAAACATCCAAAGCTTCTCCAGATCCAAAGCTCTGTCTGAAAGCTTGCACAGCCCTAACGGTAACTATAAGTTATTACAAGTATATATGGAGTATATAGACTTTTAACACACGCGCGCGCGCACACACACACACACACACACACACACACACACACGTTTTGAGTTCGCTACCCCTACCCTAAGACTTCCTTGAACATTTTTCCTTTCAAACCTTCTTATTTCAAACATTCCCATTCCAGAACCATGGAGAATAGTCCAGGTGGATGCTGCCTGTCAGGTGTGCTGTTTAACATACAACACACACACACACACACACACACACACACACATTTTCTCTGAATTTCTTGACTGGTGTGTAGTTTCCTCCGTTTGGGGAAAGAAGAAGGAGGTCACCCACTCTCAGTCCTTCCTATGCACGGCAAAGATGAAATAAGTCAGGGCTCTAAATCCCTGCTGGCTGGGCACTCTTCTATACCTGCTGCCTAGGACAGACACACACACACACAGACATAGTAATTATAAGTAATGAGAAGTAAATGTGTAAGTATGTGAATACATATATAAGTAAATATGTACTTAAGTAAACACAGGCCCTCTCTCCCCATGGCTTGCTCCCACCCTTCCTCCCTCCCTCCCTAGGTCCCTCTGTTCCTGTGGCTGGGGCTTCTGGTTGGGGGAAAATTCCCACCATCAGTCCCTCTATCCCTGTGACTGCCCTCCCCTTGGTCATGTCCCAGCAAACTGTGGCCAGGGATGACTTCCCTCCCAGTCTCCTTGAGTTTCTTCTCTGAGTTGCGGAGACTTTTTTCTGGCAGGGAACATTCCCTCCCAAGGTCCCTGTTACCCCATGTTTGGGCCCTTATCACCCATCTCATCTGACCTTGGTCCCAAGGTCACTGTTGCCCCATGCTTGGGACCTTATTGCCTGTCTTGTGGTGGGGAACATTCACTTCTGAGGTGCTTGTTACCCCATGCCTGCCTGACTGGGGCCTTATCACCTGTCTCACCCCTCTCCTGGGGAATATTCCCTCCTGAGTCCCTGTTACCCCATGCCTAATTACTTTTAGTTGACCATAGCTGCTTGCATGGGTGTGGGTCCCTCCGTTAAGCAGCACCTCCATCAGTGCCTAGCTAGTTACTTAACAGGTTAGATGTCTCTGGCTAATCCTGTGTTTATGCCTTCCCTCCTTCTCCTAATGGTTTGTTTTTAATTTCATGGATCCTACTTACTGATTTTCTTCTTGTATTCTTGTTCATTAGTTCGGACTAGATTGTGCCAGATTCTAGCTTGAACCCTTATCCTTCAGACTTACTGGGCACCTATACATGTGCAGAGAGGTTCCTGCGATACACTGTAATTACAGCCACTGGCGATGTGTAAGGGGTGCACGCGAGTGCACATACATGCCATGAGATTGGCCATGTACCCCCTGGAAGCACCAGCCATGAAATTGGAAGTGCCAGCAAAAATGCACTTCTGGTTTCACTGCTTGTGGTTGTGCACTCAGTGATTGGCTGCTGAGGCCCCCTGTTGGTGATCTGGTGCCCCCCAGACTCAAGAGGCACCAGTCACCCATGATTATAGCGTATTGGAGCAGACTTGATTAAGCAAATCAAGGTGTGGTAATTACCGCACTCCAGCAGACTCCAGTGTCACATGTATCAACATCCTTGTGCTAAAAAATGACAGCGGGAGGTCCTTTAAATAAAGCTCATTGAACAAGCTTCAGTTCAAGTGCCCCTGTCACCATTTTTCAGCATGGGGACACTGATGCGCGTGACTCTCAGGGCGCTTTAATTAGAGCAGGTCTTGCAGCTGCTCTAATTAAAACCCAGCCTCTGGCCTCCCAGAGCATGTGTATAAATGCCTGCTGATTTCTGGCTTGAGTTTGGTGTGTAATGGACTGTGTAAGGTAAATGTAATGCACTGTAATGTAGATGTGTGATAGCAGGGGAAGCAGCCGTGCTAACTGAATGTAAACTGCAAAACTGTGCTAATTACGTGCAACTACAGCTCCCAGATATCCTGGGGGCTGTGAGAAAAGACAGGAAGGTATCAGCCCCTTACATAAGCTGTTTGGTAAGACAAAATTCACATGGATTAAGTAATAACAAGATGTCTTTTTCAAGCTAAAGTGGCAGTTGATGTCATTTCCTATTTTAGCATATCCAGACCCTCAGTTACCCTTCTTGTTGGACACTGATGCAAGTGACATTGTCATTGGAGCTGTTTTGTCACAAGCTGAAGGAAGTCAGGAGAAGGTAACAGAATATGCAAGCCAAGCCTTGAGCAAAGCTAAGCATGAATATGCAACCGCAAGAAAGGGATTGCTTGCTATATGATGTATACCAAACATATTTTACTCTTCCTCCTAGGGAGACACTTCGCGTTAAGGACAGACCGTGGTTCTCTCTGCTGGCTACACAATTTTCAACAACCTGAAGGACAACTGGCTAGGTGGTTGGAACAGCTAGCTGAGTTCATTTATCAGATAATGAATCACCCTGGACAGCAGTACTAAAACACTGATGCCTTGTCCCATAAGCATTCTGTAGTGGAGGCTGAAACTAAAGTGGAGGTGGTGGGGGTACAGCCACTATCAACAGAAGAGACAGCCCAGAATGAACCAATGATGGGCACAAGAGAAATCAGAGAGCTGGCAAAATGGGGTGAAAAACAATGAGAAGATGCTGAGATTGAGAAGATAATAAGGCAGAAGGACAATGATAACAAGGAGTTTCCTGAAGTGGGGCAGTACCACCTGTGCTGTAAGTGGTACCAGTAGTGCAGCCTGAGCTAAGCACTGGTTACAGAGTTCTGGGGTGAAAACTTCCAAAATTGTCCCAAGGTTCCAAGTGTATTTTAATAGTGGTACCTGAAAGGAAAATACCAACAATTGTGAAAGCTCTTGCATAGGGCCCAGTCTCAGTATTTTTGCTTGGGCTGGAAAAAATCTGTCAGGGATTGGTGCAGGTCATGCAAGGTGTACACTATATGAAAGGGATGAGGAGTAACCGCTCACATGATTTCTGCTCAGGCTGGATGATTCCTGGAAAGGACATCCTGGATAACCTGTGTCCCCACCTGTAACACTACGGGGAAACAATTATGTCTTAGTAGTAGCTGACTGTTTTTCCAAGTGGGAAGACGCACACGCACTTCCTGATCAGGGGGCTCAGGCTGTGGCAAAGATTTTTTGTTGAGAGATTCTTGTGCTACCATGGTGATCCTCAGCTCTCCACACTGACCAGGGGAGATATTTTGAATCTCAGCTGTTTCACCACATATGTAACCTTTTAGAAGGTGTGCATGCCCAAGCATGTATATCAATTGAGTACATAGCCTACCCATTGCATTTTTCCTTTGCAAGTCATAACGCAGACTTCATAATGCCTTTTGTGTATTTCTGTGTGCAAATCTGTATTTATGACTATACATTTTTTGTTATTCTAATATTTTTTGTTATTTGTTATTCTTAACTAAAAGCACATGATAATGCTCTTGCCTGGTATATAAGGAATGGAAAATAAATATTAATAATTGTAACAAAAAAGACTATGTAGCCTAGGTTGTAGTGAAGCCTACCAACCAGGCTTCACTAACCATAAAAGCTATGGTTGTAGAGCCAGGTAAGCCAGCGGTTCTAGAAGCTGAGAGACATCAGTGCCTGACCATGTTTTTAAGTAAGGTTTAAAGGAAGGAATGGGAGAGGAATGGGATCCAGCAAAGCACAAAGGTAGGGTAAAAACCACATAAAAAGAAAAAAGGTAAATAAAAAAAGAAAGCAAAACAAACTCCACAGAAGGAAAAGGAGAGAAGGGATGACATAATGAATATGGGAATCAGGTACACTAAAATGCCAACATGTCATCTAGACCTTGACTCAAAATAGAAATTGCTGAATTAAAGGAAGAAATTTAAGAAATAAAATTGGCAGAGTTATCTTTGATTTAACACTACAATGTTGTGAAGTGCTAAAACGTTCTATATGAAATTAATAATTCTTTTCAGAAAAAAGATACGATTTTAAAATCCAGTTGTCTGGCTCTTGCTGTTTGACTTCCAATTCTAATTTTCCATTTCTAAAACTGTTCATGAAAAACAGAATGGCATGAGTAGACAGGACAGAATAACAACAAATTCTGAAGTCTGGAGATCTTCAGTGTACCACAAGTAAATAAAATACCATTCGTTCTTTGTCAGTAAGCAACTAGAATCTGAATTAACTGGGACATCTTGTTCAGTGGCTTTTGGCTTATATAACTCAGATTCTTTTTTGGACATAGACATTCAGTCAACATAATTATCCGTGAAGATGCAGCATTTATCCCCGTCTAGAATTCCAGTTTGTGGAGTGCATTAAAATAAGGATTGCTATACATAGATAAGAAAGATGATGTTGTGGTGGCTGGTAATGTTAAGCAGCTGCATTACGCTGTTGATGTGCAGTGAGAAAATGTGGAGTATTGGAGCTGTTTTTGTATTTTAATTCCTTTGTCTAAGTCAAGTTATACCTTTAAATCAATGTTCCTATTAGCCCACTGAGCTAGCATAAAGTATTAATTTTAGTAACTTAATTCATTGAAGTTACTAATTATATGAATCAATATTATTCTGTAGCACGGTACATACAAGTATGACTACATTTTCAAGACTTTGCATATGGTATATATATATGATATGTATAGTTAAGTGCTATAGGATATGTGAGGTTAAGGGCTAAGAATGCAAGACCCAGAAAACTTCTGGTTTCATGTTTGGCGCTGAGCAGTAGTCAAATATTTGGAGCCTTACATGAACTCAGTGAATCTCTTCTTCTGGCAAAAACTGGAGTAGTAAGCTCCCAGAATCAGCATTTCTAGTGAGATTACTGTGTTTTCCCACAACTGATTGGATAGAAAATACAGGGAAAACAACATTTCTTATGCTATTTTGGCATATTGTAATTTGAATGTACAACGGGCACATATACACATCGCCCTATGTCACTGTAGTGATGCACTACATCACTGTACAATGTGCTATGGCAACATAGCGATCACATGAATCTACACGCGACTGGCAGCTACCTCACCATAGTGGTGTGCTCCTTCATTTTAGTGTGCTGCTATGGTTAAAGTACTGGCTAAAACTAACCATATGCCATGCACATGGCGCAGTATGGGCAGTTATTGTGCCATACTTTACTACTTCCAAAAGGAAGTATTAAAGCACAGGGCAGTAATAATATCGTTGTAGGGTGACATATAGATGTGTCCAGTGTAAACAAGTTACTTGTGCTAGCGGGGATAAAAAAATCAGCTACTCTAATGAATGAGAAAGTTTGCCAAAGACTTCCATAACTCAGAAAGTGTCATGCAAACTGTGTGAACATTTGGAGAGGTTATTAGTTTATCCATACTGATGAGCTTATTTCTGCCAAGATAGGGACAACAGTATTTACACATGTATTCAGTGGGAAACCCCCCCCACATCAGGATCCATAGAATTTGCTTTGGTTTTACCCCTTCTCAGAGAAAAAACAAAACAAAATGACCCACTATTTTAATTTGTAAAGGAAGCAATGAAAAATATTGAGACTAAACTAATAATATAAAATCTTCCTAAGCATTCAAAAAGCTTAAAGGAATGATTCTAGACTGTCCTGGTATCTCTTTCCAGTGGTTATGTCATAAAATGCAGAAAAAGCCCTCGGATTCCACATATCTCCATTGAATGCCCTACCTGCTAGCCTACAGAGTTATGCCTCTTCTCATGATCTCTCACAGGTCTAGTACCTTGCATTCTTTTCTGCACAGTGGCAGATTCAGAGGAGCCTATACCTTGGTGATTGTTACTCTCCAGAGAGGTGATATGAGTTTGAATCTCTTTAGGCTGAAGAAGGATGAAAATGTGGGTCTTCTGATGTCAAGGAGTCTTTTCTCACAAAATATGACTGCAGGAGAATGCTAGAGATATTTTAGTTTAATTCCCCCTAACACATAGGAATTTGAGCCTGAAGCTCTAAAAACGAATTCTCTAATCACTAGTCTTCAGGGTATGCTGGGGCAAATTTCTCTTGGTTTTTCCTCTTAAAGCTATATATTCATATTCCATATTCATAAGGCTAGGCAGAGAGAGAGCAGGCAAATATGGGCATGACTCTATCATTTAGTGACAAAGTTTCTCATCTATGAATGGGGAGGCTGGGTTCCAAGAAGGAAATTGGGATGGAAATAAAGGTCTTCCCTTTCTCAGGGCTTCTTTACACATTAATTTTAGGCTGCTCAGGGAGCTCAGTCTCAGGAATATCCACACATTAAGATGTGAAATTAGTTTTTAGCACACGTAAGACTGCTTTAGGCATAAGGTTAAGCCACTCCAGAGTAGGTTTGTGTGCGATCTGTGTTACCCAGCTCATGTTACATCAACATGTGGCCACTCTAGGCTGTGCATCAGTGTAATACCTGCCTGCCTGCCATCATGTCCTTGCTGGCCTAGATTGGGCCCACCACCATCCTCACTCACCATTCCCTGTCCCTCCCCACTCCCACAGCTCTTGGCTTGCTTGTGGCTGACTGTGCTGTGCTGGGGGAGCAGGTGGGGAAGGGCAACCTGCTTGCCTGACTGCTACCACTACTGCTGTCTGGACTGGGCTCAGACTGAAGAGGAGATGAAGCTTTGCAGCAGTTCTGGGGATGAAGGGGTAGGGGTGCAGCTGTGCAGGTCAGGGACAGTCAGAGAATATTTTTAGCCTGAACGTGCAATTGCTCTAAACTCGAGCTAATTCTAACATTGATTATTACTTTGAGAAACCTAAGCATAATGTGTAATAGGGCCCTCATATGAGTGTCCTAACCATTTATTTATGGAAGCATAATCAGAGTTATTCTTTCTTTGGTTCAGCAATGTCAATACTTAGGAGCATCCAAAACCAGACCTTTATGTGCCTAGGCAACTTTTCTGATGAAAATTTAGCATCCCTGAGACTTCAGATGCATCCAGGTTCAGGCAGAAGCTAATTGGAATTTTTGAGGTTCTAAATTAGATTTAAGAGCATCCTGGGCTACCCCAGCATGGGAAGATTGAGGTGCATACATCATACTGGGTATGTCTACACATGCATTTGTTCTAGCCTAGGTTTACTGTGCAGTAAAATACTGCAGAGTAAGAGTTTTTGGGTAGGTATCTACGCACTCAGGGATTGCGGAGAGGATTTGAACCTAGTTCCCTGCAGCACTGCAATGGGCCCCTGCCACTACTGGGGGGAGTTCCATTCTCTCCCTGGATGCTAGCCTAGGGGTTGGCAGGGTGAACCGGATCAGGAGACAGCTGTTTTCTGGCACTGGGAGGCTCCCTGCTGCTGGGGTGGGGACAATGTCCGCCTGCCCTGGCAGCAGGGACTCCTGGCCTGGATCCCTGATCAGGGGCTCAGGGCTTGGAAAGAGCTTTAGGAAGGGGCAGGTCCCAGTCCCCTTCCCTGATCCACCAATGGGGCAGCTAGAAGCTAGCTCACTGCTAGCTGCCCCACCAGCAGACCAGGGCAGGGGGCTGGGACCTACCCTATCCCTGTAGGTCTTTCTAAGCCCCATGCCTCGATCACCTGATCAGGACATGGGGCTGGGACCTGCCTCTGGCTGAGACAGTTCCTGGCCAGCCCCAGGCTGTGTAGGGAAGTCTACTTGTACAGCCCAGAGCTGGCTGGAGACTCCCTGAAACAGGACAGTCCCCAGTCACCACCAGGCTGCATGTGCTTCCCCACACAACCTGGGGTTGGCTGAAAACTGTCCCGGTACAGGGGAAACTGTACTCATGCAAGGAGCTCCTAGTAGTCATGATGCTTGGGTTGGGAGACCCTTATCTCCCCGGATGAGCTCCTCAGTCATGGGGCTTGAGCTGGGAACATGGTGATGGGGTGGGGAGGGGGAACAAGCTCCCAGCCTGTTCCCCTCCAAGCTCCATGTTCATACAGCTGGGTGGGGAACAGGCTTCTCTGTCCCAACCAGCAAGGAGCTCCTAGCACTGGCTCCATGACTGCAGAGCCGCTGCTGGGAAACCCTTATCTCTGAGCACTGGCTTGTTCTGCATCACGGAGCTGGTGCTGGGATATAAGGATCTTCCAATATCAGCCTTTTGGTCACAGAGCTGGTGCTTGGAGATAAGGGCCCAAGTAGAGTCTAATTTAGTCTGGTGGTGGCAACCTCCTCACCTTCTGGTAAAGCTGGACCACTGTGGAAAAAGGAATGCATAACTCTTAGGGTCAATAGGAATGAGCACAAAAGGGAGCCTGACTAGTAGTTAAGGCATGTAATTGGAAGTCAGGGACTTCTGCATTCAGGTTCCTGCTCCCAGGACTACCTAAAAAAAAAAATCTAATGACTATTGAATGTCCAATCATAAATAGTCCTGGAAGCAGAGACCAGAACTAAAGACAAGTAGATGGCAAGTATGGGCAGAGCCAAGTTTCAAATCTGAAACCCTACAACCAAATGGAAAATATAAATAGGAAAAATATCAGAGGTGGGCTAAGAAAGTGTATCACAGTCTCTTGTCCTTCTTCAAGAAACCACAGTGCCCAGTCCCATTTTGCTTTGGAGTGGACAGGATGCATGCCCTTGTGCTGAGCACTTTTGTTTGGGTCGCTTCAGATGCAACCCTCCTAAGCATGCAGATAACCATCCTGAGATACCTGACTCCTATTGTGCTCTATAGAGGGAGCTTAAGACTATAACTCTGGGCTCTGTACTCTAAAGGCCAAGGGCCTAAAAGTTAGGTGTTGTGCAGCCTAGCTTGTAGTTACCCACTTTTACTGGATATTGTCCATAGCCCCTAATATTATCTGAAGCATGCTACCTTAGTTAAGGATAAGATGTTAAGACCCACATCTAAGAGTTGTTTGGAATCTTAGATTTGTTTATAAGTATGCATATATTGAATATTTTTCTGATTATAAATCTATTCTTTTTCTTTTCCCTTTAAAAGAGCCCTAAATGTCATAGTAGCTTATATATGAGGTTGACCTCTAATTGGGACCCCTATCACCTTGTCTTGTGTATTTTTGTACATGCATTCAAAATACCAGGTCTTTTTTCAGTGCAGCTTTTGCTTCAGTATTTTTTAATGCATTTCAAGCTGTGTCCTTTCCTTGGGTATTTGATATACAGTCTTGTAGGGTTTTGTAAGGGCAACAGAACATCAATGTCTTTATCTGTAGCTATCAACTTATATTCCAGGAATAAGTTGGGTTTTTTCCCTAAAATTGAACCTGAGGATGTGGGGTTGACTTGTAAGCAGGGCTAACATTATCAGGACAATATGGTATATGGTGTAGGATGTTTACTGTATTATAAATGTCAGGGAAACCCACATTGTATATAATCGAGTCACACTTTTGACTGTTAATTATTAGACTATCATTCAACAAAACCATGAGAAATATACCTGAGTAAATGTAATTAATAGGCCCTTTAGTTGCTATGCGTTGAAACAGAAGTTAATTATTTCATGTTTACTTCCTGTATTATTGTAATATAAGCAGTTCCAGGAGTCATAGGCAAAAAACACTTTAGATTACATAAAAGGCCAGATTTTAAGTTCTGATGTGATGGAAACATCAATAACATTTTTAAATATATGCTAATTTTTGTGAGATATATATTTGATGCCTGCTATTTGCCTAATATTAGAAAAAGGCCCTTAGAATCAGATATCTAACTCAAACCCATAAAAGCAAAGCAGTTCAAAGCTAAAGACCTTGTGTACCAGTATGGGATTGTCAGCAAGCACTCCCAGTAGAGACTGAATTTATGCCAACCAAAGGATTTTTTTCTTAGTATAATTTACATCAGTTCCATGAACAAATTAAGCCAAAGGACTTGCTTTCCCTGGTATAACTGTATTAATCCTGTGGATTTTAGTAATTTTTTTTTCAACCATGTTAACAGAACCTATGCTAGCCAGCCTGTTCTTAAAGGTTTTGCCTTTTCTTGAGCCTAGATGAGATTTTCATCCTTTGCTATGTAAATTACTTATTTTTCATTTTAGTAGCTAAACCAAAAATATCAAAAAATAAAGTCTCTGGTCAATCCCAAATGGATATTTTCTTTTGCTCTCAGGAAAACAATGTAAATTATGTGAAATATCTTACACAAAGGTTTTTGTTCACTTGAAACAAAACAAATTTCTTTTCAGGGTGGGGGTGGGGCTAGTCACTTTAAAGCAAATGTGGTTTAAAAACCAGAGAGTATTGTAATTTTCAAAATTAAATATTTTTATTTTCAAATTATTTCACCAATTTTTGTAGGTGAAGCTATTTTTCAAATTGACCCAAATTCACAAAGAGTTTTGTTCTCACCAATTTAGTGACTAATTTTCTAATAGCCTTAAATAGGAATAGGGAAATATATCTACTGGATAGAATAGTTTTTGATGGCAAAAGGCACAATGGCCATGTCCAGATGTGTGAACATTTGGTTCCCCAGGGACAATTAATGGCGATGCACTTTGTGCTGTTGCTAGTTTTTGTTGGGGAATGCCTATGCTACGTTTATGCTGGCATGCTGCAAGGTACCCTGGGTGGGGTAGGGTAGGCTGAAGCCAGCACTGGGCTAGCCTCAGAAGCCTTAACTGAGGTCCTGGGGTCCTCTCAGGGATGCAGCAGGGACAATCCTGCCATGCGGATCCTGGCTGGCAGTGGAGTGTGGCTCCAGCTCTGAGCGCTGCATGCTGCCGCCATATGCGCACCTCCACCTTTTTCCTCTATAGGGTTTTTTGACCCTTAGAAATTCAGGGGTCAAAAAAGTCCTTTGTGCTACTCCTTTGCAGCACAGAGAGCAACAGACTGTGCAGTATGTGGTGCTGCAGATGTGTCTGCGGTGACATACCTCATGGCTGCACTTGCCTTGATGTGGCCAATCAATGGGAACATCCCCAGATGCAGGGGCATGTGCTTGCAGTGGTGCAAATACCAGCAGCACAAGTGTGTGCCACTGCTTCGTGCCCCAACATATGCCCCTGCACATGTGCTTCAGCACACAGCAAATAGTCACAGGTAGGGGTAGAGGAAGCTGGGTCCACCATCTGTGCTGGACCAGTAGTACTACCTGGTGTCCCGGTGCAGCAGGGGCACAAATCCAGCAGCACAGAATCTGGCTGGCAGCCCTCCATTTGTTCCAGTGCAAGCTGTGGATGTCTGCTCTGTGCCACACTTTTCTCCAGAGTCTTTTTTTGCTACTGGGATTTCGTGATAGCAAATTTTGCCCCCTTGCTGCAAATTTGCATTGTGGGGCATGTTTTAATATTTTGGGCATGTGGTTTGTGGTACCACAGAGAGGTTCATTTTGGGAACCAGACTGCACATGGGACCAGCTCCCACTGGTCTGGGATGCATGCTATACATAGTGCTCATGGGCATTGTGTGTACTATGGGTCCCAGATTGGCAGATTCCTGAAGCCAGGGAATTACAGATTGGTCAGTCTACTATTGGTATCTCCCAAAATACTGGGTGACTGTAATGTATTTGTACAATCTACAATACATCTATTTGTAGGTACCAAGAGGATACCAGGGGGTGATCAAGAAGAGCCAATATAGATTTGGCAAGAGCACATCATGTTCAGAGAACCTGATTTCCTTCTGTACAAGGTGGCAGGCTTTGCAGATGGAGAGAAGATCAGTGGATGTTACACACTTCAGGTTTTAGCCAGGCTTTTAACACTGACTGTGGCATTCTTATATGTAAGCTACAGAAACAGCCTAAACAAAACTTTTTCTTAATGTAGGTGCATATCTAGCTGGATAATTATGCTCAAAGGGTAGTCATTAATGGCTCCCTAAATGGGAGGAGGTTTCAAGTGGGGCCAGCCAGTGGCTGGTGTGGTGGGCCAGCAGGGGCAGCACAGTGGCCAGCAGGAGCCTGGGAAATTGGTCCATCACTGCCAGGGGCACGGGCAGGGGCTGGAGCAGGCATGGCATGGGGAAGCAGAGGGGGCAAGGAGACAGCTGCTGTGTGCTACCCCTGTGCTGTGCACACTGCTTTTGGCCAGGAAGCAGAACGTGGGGCTGGCTTTTCAAGATGGCTGGCAACTGCAGCCACAGCCTCGAGCTCTCCCCTGGTAGTGGCAGGGATCCATTGCAGGGCTGCAGGAAATGGCTACAGGCAGCAAATCTGCTGCCACATCTCTGCATGTATAGATGCCTGCCTGGGAGCATTTACTCACAAATAGTTTACTTGCAAGTAAACTGATCTTGGATCAAATGCATCTTCTAAAGGACAAATATATTAAGGAGGTATCAGATCACTTAACCATAATTAATAGGAATGATATGTCAATACTGCAGAATGTCTATTTTATACAGTCCTATATCTGATTCTGATGAAGTCAAAGTTTATGCACTTTACTTATTACATCGAAATAAAGGAAATGGCAAGGTCAGTTAAGAGTGGCTCTGCCTGAGCTTTTGAGACCAGAAACCTGCAGAGCTTTAAAAGCTCTTCATGGAATAAAACTGTCAGGCTAGAAAGCAATTAGCATTGGACCAGAACTGTGCTAGTAGCATTGGACACAAACTTGCTGAAATTGCAAAATTAAGTAGTGACCTTTGTTTTCTGCTTGTGTTCGTTTTCTTCTGTCTTATGAAAGTGGACATCAGGCAAACACATTTCTGTTAAAAATGTTTGATTAGAATCCCATAAAGCACCTTTCTTGTTCTAAGTAAAAGATAAAAACAAATGTGGTTTCCAGTTTTCTTATATTAGATTATCACATTAGTGTATGTTACAATAGCACTTCGTTGTTCAATATGGATGAGCTTTAATAGGAAATTCAGTTAGGTATCTTTATTGAGACTATCAGCACAATAGAGTAGTATTGATTATAAATTTAATTTTAATCTCTGAGCAGGCAAAGTCATCCATTTCATGTTCGTGTCTCCAGAGTCATCTTAATTTATTGCTGAAGGGAAGGAAAAGCCCTCTTATTCACTTGTCTACACTTAATTAGTGTGGTCATCATTTAACACTAAATCTAGTGGAGAAAATGGTCACATTCTGCATTTTTTATAGTTTGCAGCTTATCTGAGTTTTGTTTAAATATTTTTTAGCAAACAGCTACCCTGTAATGTAAAATCCTTCCATTGATGAGACATTCTGAATAGATACGAATGCAAAACAAGAAGGAAATTGAAAATTTGACCCTTTCATTCTTTGAAAATTATGACGTTAATGGAAAGCATAGCTTTGAAAAATTCTCATCCTGCCCTTGATTCTTGCTACACTACCATATGCTTAGCTTTATTCTTCTCTCTCTCAATCTGTCTTCCTCCCATCTTCCAGTGAGTAATATACTACTTTGGGATGAAAAAAGAATACTGAGGTAGGGTAACAGTTCGCCTTGAGACAGTCGCCCATGAGGTATCCATCAACATTTTGAAATAAATATTTCAGAGTTCCTTTCTTCTCATCTCTAATAGCTATGCAGGAATTAAGGGTTGTTTCACTTTTGGGAAAGACTAGGAGATAATCTATTACGCCCTGGTTAATACTATCTCTTACAGTAAAACATCTGGGTATTTTAACCTATTTTTTAATTGTCTGGGAATATTGTATTCATATTACAACTCATTACCTAGTTAAAGGCTGCTAGAGGTCTTTGGGAATGGATACATATACATTCTTTCCTGTTGATAGTATAGCTAATAATAATGCTTCTAAATAGATAAAATACTTATTCATGTAATATATGTTTATAATATGTAATTCCAGATTATTTCCTGCTATTAATGCATATTTTAATGTAAATTATATTAGGGCTGTAGACAGCTAAGTATTCTGCCCATGTTACTTTGTCACATAAAATTAAAGTTCCTGCTACGACTAAGGGCTTACTCAGCTAGAATGGTTTAGAAACGGGTGTGTCTTTAATAAGTGACACACAGAGGGTGATATATGACTAGAATCACATCCAGTTGGATTTGACTCCCCAGTCCAAATTGGTGGTTGCCCATTTATAGCTGCATCACTTTAGGGCAGCCTTTCATGTGTGTGCAAATCAAGGTTTGAATGCATGCCTCTAGAGCTGTAGAAAGACACACTTTAAGCTCTTTGCCATTGTGTTCCCATTGTTTGACAAACACTCAATGCATTTCAGGGCACTGTTTTGTCTCTAGGTGGTATTATACAAAATTCTAGAGATTCTGAGCATTCTTTTTCAGATACTTCAATTTATAGAGGAAAACATTTTCAAGTTTCCAACATCTCAATTTATGCATGTTGTATTTGAGATTCTTGGAGAGCACTTGTCCAAAAGCAGGCCTCATTGTGAACATTTTCATGAAAATTGACCTTTTTGTCAGTATCCCTATGAAAAATGTTACATTCTTCACTTATGGCTTGGTTTTACAGAGGCTACACAGCTGCTGTTTAAAATTAAGCACAGCAACTCAGTGCCTCTGAAAATCAGGCTCTTACAGTCTAATTTTAGGTGCTCAAATCAAAACATCAAAATTAGAGACCACATTTAAAACTCATGTTAGAATGTTCAGGGGATAAGGAAGAAACATCTAAGCTGATGTTAAAAGAGCATGAGTGATGTGAAAGGCTTCCTCTCTGTGTGGGAATGAGTTTGGGACTGAAGCTGGGATTCCTTACATTTTCTGTCCCAACCTCAGGGCAGGCCCAGTTGCCCTAGAATGCGCCGAGAAACTTGGATGACTCTTAGTGTTCAAAGATTAAAATTAAGTATGATGATGGATTATTAACAATGATTCTCAAGGGGTCAAATCCTAATCAAGTGAATACAGGGTTCAAGATTTGGCTCAAGTCCTCTGTATTTTTTTCCTTACAACTCTATATTATTATCAAGATGCAACAGGTGAAACCAGTTAAAAGAGGTCTTGTTTGGATGAACCACTATGTGAGTTCAAGTTATTTTTAATCTAAATATTTTATAAGAAACTTAGCAATACAGTTAAAGGTTTTCCAGGCAGAGATCATGAAAAGTCACTGGATAAACAGTATTTCCTCTAAAATGGCAAGATTGCTTAAAAAATTAATCTTGCTCTCTGTTTGAAATATAGTTTATTTTGGGCTGATCAACCCGTTTCATTCAGTTCGATTTATTTTTACCTATGTTTTGCATACAGTTTTTTGTGCAACAGTTGCTCTGAAGTTGACATGCAGTTCATCTGTATCTGAGCAGCTCCTTTCTGTGAGCAACCCGCTCATTTCATCCTGTAGCTAAAAAAAACCCTCATAGGGCACCATCAGATAAGCGTGGACATGCAGTATATAGCACTGCAGACCTGTCTGAAGCTCCACTCACTGTACATGCAGGCATTCCCTGAACTGCTACTTTGCAGCGCATGGGCAGGAGGGAGGGGGATGGAAATGGGGCTTCTGACTCCAGGATATTTTTAACCTCAGGCAAAAAAAAAGTGAGGCAGAATATGTGGTGGCAGTGCACACTACCCAAAACTGGATCCTGGCAGGCTGGAGTCATGCTCCAGTTGTTGGTCAGGCTTCCTGCCATGGCTGCAGTCCTGGAAGCCCCACAGGACCCCAGATAAGGCTGCTGGGGCCAGCACAGTTGTAGGCCTCAGTCTCCACTACCCCACCTGGGGTATTCTGCCACACACCAGAGTGTGCGTGGCATGAGCATTCCCCTGGCTCAAGTAGCAAGGGACCATGTTTGTCCTCATGGAAACAAACATCCACACTTGTCTGGATGTGCCCTTATGGTAGAAAACTGAGCAAGCAAAACTTCCATTTTTAGGCTATCATTATTTCAAATATGCATATCATATATTTTATTTTTAATTACTTTTTTGTGTACCACTTGGCAGTATCTCTATATAATTCAATAGAAAGAATCTCAGATATGATTGGGGAAGAGATGCATTTTACAGGAGTGGCTTTGGTTTACAAAGTTGGTTTTCACTCTTTTGATCCTGTGCTGGTCACTTGGAATGATAAAAAGGATGTTAAAAATGAGTAGAGAAGAGCTACACAATGACATAAAGGGTAGACTAAATGCTATACACTGCAAGACTCAAGGACCTCAATCAGTTTAGCTCATGGATGGGCAATTATTTTGGGCAGAAGGCCGCTTACTGAGTTTTGGCAAGCCATCGAGAGCCACATGACAGGCAGGCAGGGGCAGATAAATTTTAATTTTCTAAATTTTTTAGGGGCCCTGCAAGCTGGATATAATGGCCTGGAGGGCTGCATCTAGCCTGCAGGCCACATTTGCTCACCCTCGTTTAGCTTATCAACAACTCTTGTTGATCAGCAGTTTAGCTGATCAACAAGACCAAGAGCTAACTTGATTATCATATATAACTATCATTATGGAGAGAAAATATTGGGGAAAAATGGATTCTTTTAATCTAATAGGAAAAGAAATAACAAGGACCAGGGGCAGGAAATTTAAAGCCAGACTTATTCAAATGAGGTATGTGGCATATATTTCCAAAAGTTAAGGTCATTAACTACTGGAACAAGTTACCCTATGTGGATTTGTACTCTTCTGCTATCTTCACATCAAGGCAGCATATTATGAATTAATTAGATTCAAATTTTTGGGTTCATTTCTTTAGAAACTGGGTGAAATTCTATAGCCTGGGGGGAACTATGCCCTCTTAATGTTAAAAGAATGAGATACTGGGTTCCCTTTATGATCTTACAACAAATGAATTATCTGCTTTTAAGTATGAATTGAACATTTCATGTCTTTCTCAAGAAATATGTAACCCTAATCAGCATGTAAAACTTAGGAAGTTGTTGATTTAATAATTTAATGAACTAAAAGTTAGTACGCTACAAGTAATAACTTAAATGATATTGTTGCTTGATATTTCACAACAGATAATCAATTAAAGATGTGAACAAGAGATGGAAGAAAGAAAGAGAAAGAGACCTTCATGTGTGAATGCATGTATTTTATTGGTAACCAGCAGTCTAGGTAAGTGTAATAAATAACACCATTAATCCCATCAATATTATTATTTCAAATTTACTTTGAAAGGGAGTTCACTGTGATAAAGAATTCATCTTATGTAGAAGATAGAAGAACTATGGTAAGGTCAGGTTGGGCTAGACTTCTCTTTTAGAATAGGGACAGACATTAAAAAAGCCTGAGCCTGAACTGATCAGTTTTTGCAGGTTAGTTTAACCTGGCTAGGCTGATTCACTTTGTAACTGTACAGACATCCCAGAAATCCAGGCACATGCCTGCAGTGGTTCAGCCTAGAAGCTGGCAGTGCTAAAGCTGCCGTCCCTTTCCTTGCATAGGGCTGAGTTGAGTGGGTGTGGACAGGCCCCAGCAGGATTAGGGAGGGGTTTCCCCCTCCTTGAATGATAACAGAGCATTTATCAGCTCTGTTATCAGCATTTATCACCCCAATAGAAAACAAACAGCCTCTCTCATTAGTTCAAATGCTTAAACAAAGTAGGAATGGAGGGACATTATCAGCTGAGCTTTGATTAGCTCAAAAAAGTCCTAAACTGACACAGCTGTTTGCCACAGCATGGACTGGAGCCAGCATCTGGTCTACTGAGGTATCTATATAAGGCAGAAGGGACTGGAAGATCCTGGCTTATCAGGGAGTGGGGAGGGAAGAGAGAAAGCAGGGGGAAAGCAGGAGGAAACTAGGCAGATACTGCTGTGTTTGCAAGTCTCTGCTGGAGCTGCAGTCAGGGATTAGAGGGGAGGGGCCAGCCCTGCTGTGGAGCAGAGAGCATGTTGGGATGCTGGGGGTGCCTTGTTTAGCTTAAACCAGCAAGGGGTCTGGGACAGACATTGCATAAACCAGTTTGACCCAAATCAATTAAGTCTGATACTACATTCAGCCAGGTTTATCTCAACTTGGTTTCTGCCATTTTCAAACTGGTTTATGTTCACTGAACGTCTGTTCTGTTACAGATTTAAACCAGTTTCTGATGACTTAAACTGGCTTATGTGTAATGTCTGTCCCTAGCCAATGAGGTTTAGCTCAACCTGTAACATGATTCTATTCAGTTTCTTCTGTACAATATGGCTAGCTGAATTAAGTGTGAATATGACTGGCATATTAACTGAATATAACTGGCATTTCACATGTAACATCCAGGCAGAGTCATGACTCTTGCCTACGGGGCAGGGAAAAGTACTGAAGTGGCTCAGAATAAAGAGATGCACTGAAAACAGAATCTTGGCTCTAATGCCTTTGTGCTATATATCAGTTGTTTTCTTAGGGACGTTGAAATGAATTGCCTTGGTTCATTTTTCCTCAGTGCTTCTGAACCATTTACAGAATCCCACAGGAATTAGAGATGAGCTCAAATCACACAGAGATGGAGCTAGATCTAAATTGTTCTAAAGTTTGGGGTGGGAAGGTGGATGTTTGGTTCTAGGGAGGTTAAATGGGCAGAAGAGGTAGCACCAGCAGCAAATATGAATATCAGAGATTCCTGACAGCATCCCTAAATCCAAAACAAAACCCCATTGCTTAGAACTGCTCAGTTTCCTGAGGAAAGGAAGGAGGGTAAGCAGCAGAGTAAGGATGCTGGGTTCAGAAAAGCAGACTTCGACTCATGGGCAGGATCCCCTGGAAAGCCAGACTAAGTGGGAGAAGAGTCCAGGAGACCTGGCTGTACTTCAAAGAAGTCTTACTGAGAGTGGAAGAACAAATCAGCCTGATGTGCAGGAAGACTAAGAAGTATGGCAGCAGATCATCTTGGCTCAGTAGGGAACTCTTCAGTAAACTAAATCACAAAAAGGAAGCTTATAAGAAGTGGAAACTTGGACAAATAACTGGGGAAGAATATAAGAACATTGCTCAGGCATGGAGGGATGAAGTCAGAAAGGCCAAAGCACAACTGGAGTTGCAGCTAGCAAGGGATGTGAAGGGTAGCAAGAAAGGTTTCTTTAAGTATGTTGGTAGCAAGAGGAGGATCAGGGAAAGTGTGGGTCCCTTACTGAATGGCAGTGGAGTACTGGCAGGGTGGGGGTGGGCAGTAGGGGGCCATGGCTCCCAGGTGCCGGCCTGGTGAGGGCACTAGTTGGTAAGCCTTCTGCAGTTGCTGTGTGGCCCACCCAGCTGCCCCGCGGGTTGTGGGCTTGTTCTGCCATTCTGGCTGATGACCCTCCCCCTGTATCCAGTATGCCGCAATGGTAATTCCCCCATGGATGTGCCATGGGGTGGATGGTGGGGCCCTGCACAGGCTGATTTGCTTCAGCCCCTCACCCTGCTCGGATCATCCAGGGGACACAAATGAAGGCATTGGTCCCTGGGTGCCAGGGACCCTTGGCACTGCTGAATTGGGGGGAGAGGGCCTCTGCCTTGTGACAGAGGATGCAGAAAAGGCTGAATTGTTCAATGCCTATTCAGCTCCCAGACTCCTGTACCAGGCAGCAGTTTTGGGAGGAGGTGAGCAGCCCTCAGTGCTGACAGAACAGGTTAGGGACTACTTAGAAAAGCTGGATGTGTATAAGTCCATGAGGCCAGATGGAATGCACCCAAGCATGCTAAGCAGTGTGGCTGATGTGATTGCAGTGATGTGGCTGCTGTGATTACAGAGCCATTGCCCATCATCTTTGAAAACTCATGGCAATCAGGAGAGGTCCTGGATGATTAGAAAAGGGAAAACATAGTACCCATACTTATGTCAGAGAAGAAGGAGGATCCAGAGAACTACAAACCAGTTAGCCTCACCTTAGTCCCTGAAAAAATCATGGAGCAGTTCCTCAAGGAATTCATTTTTAAGCACTTGGAGGAGAAAAAAGATTGGTGGATGTGGTATATCTTGATTTTAGCAGGAACTTTGATACAATCTCCCACAGCGTTCTTGCAGGCAAGCTAAGGAAATATGGACTGGCTGAATGGACTGTGAGGTGGTTAGAAAACTGGCAGGAGCATTGGGCTCAGAGAGTAGTAATGAATTGTTGGGTGTCAAGTTAGCAACCAGTATCAAGTGGAGTGCCTCAGGGGTCAGTTCTGGTGCCAGTTTTGTTCAATGTCTTCATCAACAGTCTGGAAGATGGTATAGAGTGCACCGCCGGCACATTTGCAGATGACACCAAGCTAGGGGGCGTAGTAGATACGCTGGAAGTTAGAACTAGGATTCAGAGTGACTTAGACAATTTGGAGGATTGGGCCAAAAGGAATATCATGAGGTTCAACAAGGACAAGTGCAAAGTCCTGCACTTAGGACAGAACAGTCCCATGCACTAGTACAGGCTGGGGGCTGACTGGATGGGTAACAACTATGCAGAAAGAGACCTGGGGGTTACAATGGACAATATGAGCCAGCAGTGTGCCCTTGTTGCCAAGAAGGCTAACAGCATACTGGACTGCATTGGTAGGTGTGTTGCCAGTAGCTCAAGGGAAGTGATTATTTCCCTCTATTCGGCACTGGTGAGGCCACATCTGGAGTATTGTGTTCAGTTTTGGGCACCCCACTACAGAAAGATGTTGACAAATTGGAAAGAGTCCAGTGGAGGACAACAAAAAATGGTGAGGGGGTTGGGGCACATGACTTATGAGGAAAGGCTCAGGGAATGGGGCTTACTTAGTCTAGAGAAGAGCAGACTGAGATGGGACTTAAAAGCAACCTTTAACTACCTGACAGGGGGTTCAAAAGAGGATGGAGCTAGGCTGTTCTCAGTGGTGGCAGATGACAGAACCTCAGTCTTGAGGCTGCATGGTTAGGACTACAGAATGCAGCAGGAACCAGCCCAGCCCCACAATTCTCAGCTGTCTCCTGCTGCCACTGGGGCACCACACTCCCTCCCACTGGTTTGCTGCTATTTCCCCCATCCCACCTGCTGCTGCTGCCTTTCTCCAGCTGCTTCCCTTCCCTTTCTTTCCCACCCTCCACCACAGTTATCTCCCGGGCCCATGCACTGGCCACTCTGGCAGCACCTGGTTCCTGGCTGTATGGCCAGGACTGCAGGATGCAGCAGGAGATTCCTCCAACCCTCCACCCATTCTTATCTCAGTTTCCCTCTTGGGGAGAGGGAGGGTGAGGGAACAGCCACAAGGTCCCAGGCCAGAAGCCTCTAGGCAGAAGCTTCTGGTTGGGGGCTGGGAGTAGGGTAGGTCTTGCTGCTTCCGCTGCTGGGTCCTGCTGCCAGCTCTGTCTGTGTCTTGCTGCTGCTGGCACCTTGTCATCTTTGACAGGCAGCCAGGGGTAGATAAATATTAATTTTCTAAACTTGTAGGGTCCCTATGGGTCAGACAGAATAGCCTGGTGGGCCACATACTGCCTGCAGACTGTGTTTTGCCTGCCCCTGGTTTAGCGGGTATTAAACTGTTTCAAAGGTGAGTTATAGTATGTCCTTATGTCCTGGAGCAATTCTAAAAGTAAAAACTGACCCATTGAACATATTATGCTAGATGAATTCAATATTTAGGAATGTTCTGTATCTTAAGGGCAGCCTTTGACAATAAGAGTTGGTTACTTTTTCAAGAGTATAATATGTAAACACAAGCGCTAAGTACAGACATTCAGTGAATGGATTGTAGCCAAAATGATTGCTTGATTTAAACTCAGCTCATCCCAGTTCCAACCTTACACTTACCCAGTCTCTGTGACTGGAAATCAATCTAAATCTGGAACTGTACAGAAGTTCCGTGTACACAAACCAGTTTAAAAATTGCAGAACCCAGTTTAAGACAAACATGGGTTCTGCAACCCAGATGTAGTATTTTATGTAGTGAAACTGGTGTGTGGAACTTCTATACAATTTCCCTGCACAACCTCAGGGCTGGGTAAACCCAGTCACCCACCCCAGCTCCACAGCTGTGCTTTACATCCCATACTGGGTATTTTTTGCACGCCTTGGACCAGCCAGCCCCCCTCAACTCCAATCCTGCAAGCTGCTTCGGGTGCCACCACTGCTAGAGGTGAGCAAATAAGTCTTGGTGGGGGAAGGGGTGGGAGGGATGGGAGCACAGGCTCTCTGGAGCAGGTCAGAGGGCTAAAAATAATCCCTGCCCCCCTCAATTGCCCCTGTAGACCCCACAAGTACCCCATATGATGCTAGACTCTCCCAGACCACAGCAGTACCTCATGGATCACACCTGCCCCATTATCTTATGCAGGTTGTGTTTTCCCACCCACAGGTCATGTCTGCTCCCCAAGCCACCCATGGGTTGTGCCTGCCCCCCACATCTCCTGGTAGACCCCTATGTCCCCCAGTCTACTTTAACCCACAAACTCCCCCCATGCTGACTTACCTGATATTGGGCTGCCATTTTGAACTAATTTAACCTCCACCTAATGCTCCCAAATGTCTATACTTAGCTAAGGTGGATAAAGATTTATATTACAGGCTGCAACTCACAGAGAGTTGCATAATGTAACAGTTAATATTAACACTTAACAGTCCTAAAGGGAGTGTATTTCATGTGTGTTTATATTCAGTCATTTATGCAAGGGCATGATCATTGAGTATTAAGAACAGTTTACTCATTCCTAGCATTCTTCTTGCAGTTTGGAGAATGCCTACACTGAATGTATTATGCAGAAGATGACGTTTCTTGTTACCAGGCATGTCTACACGTGCCTGTATGGTGCTGCTGTTACTGCACCATCATTGAGAACTTCCTTTACATAGCCATTACTGCACCATGGCAGCAGCGCATGCTTATTTTTAGCTGCTGTCGCCATAGAGATGTGCCATAGCGAGGAAGTGTGTCACTATGGTAGTGTAGCTGCCGTGTCATGGTTTATGCCTGCCAATACTACATTGCCATAGTATGTTGCTATGGCAACATAGAGTCTCATGTAGGTGTCCCTACAGAGAAGGTAAGATGAACTGTGATGTTAGACTGTACAATTTTTGTGAAATGCGGTGTTGTTGCTGAATTATCATTTTGTTGCAGGAATTATTTACTGTGATTGTCTTACTTACAATAGAATCTTTGTATCCGTGGATGGTAATGAGTTTTCCCATCTGTTTACAGAACATATGAACCGTGAGGGCTGGTTGAGTGAAGAAGTTTACATTTTTGTTTGCAGGACTGTGGCTATTTTTTTCCTATAATAAGGCAGGAGTTGAATGAATGAGGCCTTCATTCTGCAATTAAAATGCTAAAATGGATCACTACCTAGCCCACAGATGGAATGATAGATAATTCAAATCTTAAATTAGTAGAAAGGTAGTTATATTTGCTCCAGAAACTCACTCAAAAACCTTGCACTATACTGGGAAAAATTAGGGGCTTCTTCAGCCAACCACAATTTCTTCAAAATGTCACAAAGAAACATAGCAGCATTGACTGATTCTGGATATTATGAGGGAGATATCATTTATAGATATTGGCAATCAAATGTGTGCACTCTCTGACAATCAGTTCATGGATCATTTTTCAGACCTGATACACTGAGAATGCAGTCACTAAATCCTCCCTACTAATGGGAGCTATGTCTCACAAAACATTTTTTTCTTTATTGCCTTTTTTTCTGGATGACAGCGTTGACAACACAAGTGATGACATTAAAATGTTAATGAAACTGTATTATAATTTTCTATAAAATCCTATAACTCTAGCTATTCTAAGGAAACAAAGTTCCATTTGCTTAGTAAGTTTAAAGCACACTTTTTATGAATGTGACCACTGTGGGCCCCTGGGTCGTGGGTAGTCCCCGAGACGTTCCTTTACCCCTTTTTCTCGCCCGCCACGACTTTGATGTTCCGCAATATCAAGG
>JAGPOW010000290.1:21274569-21293132 GCA_030014935.1 Caiman crocodilus
TTAACAAGCGGGGAAGGCGCGGCTCGCGTGGCTGCGCCGGCGTGCGCCGCAGTTGATGCCGTCCCTCACCGTCCGGTTCTCCCGTCCCCGGTGAGTCTGTTGCCTCTTCCTTCGCCCCCTGGGGTCCCTCTCGGGTCCCTAGGGACGGCCCGGCGCCGTCACAATGAACCCAGGACACATTAATTGTATTATCTGTTCTCCTATGATATTATTGCTTTAATGAAGCTCGAAAATGGCAATTACTTTATTGTGATATGTATGTACAAGAAACACATTCCATATGCTTAACTAAACAATGACATTTTTTTTCAACTGAAAAGTATCTATCCTCTACAGAAAAGTACTGAACCTGCACGTTTTCCTCTAACACTGCTTATCCACTTGATTGTTCCCTTTTCTGCTTTCATCTATCCTTATTTCTCTGCTGGTCAGGTGAGGGTGTGATTTTTACTTTAAGAGCTGAGATTCTAGTTCTAATGTGTGTGAAATCAGCTGGGAAATACAGTGTTAGTAATTTCATTTGGACTATGGAGTACTCAATTGTCTCTGAAGTGAAGAAGAGTGTTTTTAAACTTCTTGTAAAGATTTTAGCACCGGATTAATTAAAACAGGTGTCTTTTTTGATGTAGTGTGTGTTTAACAGAACAAGGCATTTTATTTAGTTTCCTTAAACATAAAACATCATCTTTATGAGTACGTTATTGTAATTAAAAAAATCTTTGCTGATATGGATTATAACAGCACATATTATTTGAAAAAAAACATAGCTGGTAGATACACTATCAAAACCACAGTAAATCTCATGTCATTCCACAAATTAATGCAAAACACTTAACAAATATAGCTATTTAATTTTACCTTATGCATTTCATTAGAACAATATTTTACTCAGAATATTTTTATCGACATGAGGTAAAGTACAATATAAGTATTAACTTGATTGTTTAGAAGTAGCTGTGTCAAGATTTTATTAAAACTTACCTGAATTCCCACAACAGAACTTTTTATTATTTTTGTATAATGCTAACAACTATAACACCTGATAAGCCTACAGAAAAGCTGCGTGTTTAATTCCTACATTATCTTAGTTCAGTTTTGAGTGATACTCCCATTCCTTTGGTTTGCTTTTTGACTATTTTAGCATTACTATAGTCAAGACAATAATCTTGGTGCACAGAAAGTGGTGTTAGCTGTACCAGTATTTTTAAGCAATTCAGGCAATTCATGAAACAAACATGAATAGAAGGTGAGCATGAAGTGTCAGAAACCTATTCTGTGAGTGGAAAAGTGTTACCTCTTCAGAGGAAATTAGGCCACTACGATGACATATGATGTTGCTTTTCTAAATACTTTTAAGATTATTTCATAATCTGTGGTGATAGGAAACACTAATATCAGCAATGCTATAACAATCTTTCTCCTGTATATGCCCTGTAACTGTATGCATTCATTCTTCTGCTCTCTTCTTGCTATGCTAGCAGAGGAAATATACAACCCTGAGTCTTTGTAGTCAGAATAAGGGTACACAGTAATTTTGGGCAGTTCCTGGAGCACTTAAAACCTGAACTGTCCACACATTAACACCTTAAAGTGGTTTAAAGCACTTGTTATGAGGCTCAAAGTCATGCCAATCCAGGGCAGGATTATGTTGCTACACAGCTCCTGTTCCATTAAGGTATGGCCACTCCCCACCGCAAACGTGCCATCTAAGTTGAAGTCCTCTAGTATCCCAGGATCTCTTACACCCCTGCATGTAGAGTGGGATTACAGCCTGTCCTGACTCACCAGTCCTCTAGTTGGAAACTCACATCTATAGCTCCTAGTCCTGCCCCTGCTTGCCAGGCCTCTAGTGGCAAATTACAGCTCTGCAGGTAGGGGACTATCAGAAAAGGTTTCTAGACTAAGGGTGTGACTGCTCCAAACTCCAAGCTAGCACAAACACTGATCAACATTTGTGCAGCTTGCCACATTTGGTGTAACAAGGCTGTGTACACAGATTGAACATTACTTTTTTGCAGCTCTCAGAAATGAGGATAAAGAACCCATCCCTTGATCAAGCTCCTTTGATGAAACCTAAGTGACTACAGTTACCTTAAAAAATACTCAACTTCACTTTTATAAGTAGGTCCTTTCAGCAAAATATTCATAGTATTCTAAAGCTTCGTGCAAGCTCATTGTTTCAGCTTAACTACTATCAATACTGTGATAACATTACTCAGTTACAAAAGCAAGTGAAAAGTTCTTAAGGAGGACCACCCTTAAGTAGGTATTATCAAGTAATAGGAAATAGTTTCTTTGGCTATCAGCGTGATGAACAATAGATCAAACAATGAGACAAACTATAATATTGTATTCTTTATCCTTTGCTTTCTAAAACCTATTAATGACCTTAGCTGAATATACACATGTGTTTTAATGCAGTTTACTCATTAGCCCCACAGTAAAGCATCACAGTTTACAAGTGCATCTGTATTGGGGTGCGGTTAATTAATTAACTCCACTGAAGGATAGTATTGTCCGGGACAAGTACTATCCTACAGTGGAGTAATTACGTAAGCTCAAACACACGTGTAGACTGTGACTGGGGCTGGTTGGCGCATGAGGGTACTCCATTTCAGGGGCTGCCTACTGTCGAGCCCCGCACTGTAGCACCCTTGTGCCCCAGCCGCCCCCTCTGTTGCCCACTACTGCTACCTGGAGCCCAGGGCTGATCTCTTCAGTCTGCTGCCATCACAGGGCTGCTCAACCGTGGCTTGACTTGCTGTGGCCCTGGGCACATGTGAAGATGCTATGCCCTGGAAGCAGCTGACTCTGGTGTAAAATGCCCTGAAGTTTATTCAGGTGCATTAATAGCACATGTAGACATGCCTCTTATGAAGCAATTACACAGGATAAGAGATAATCTAGACATCCCCAAAAACTGCCACTGGGCACCGTTAGCTTTGTACAAATGATTACTCAACTAGTCTTCTTTATGACAAATGTAATAAGGGGAATAAACATTTCTATAGGTGGCAGAAATGAAAGGACAGTGTCGGGAGTTCAGTTTATCTTTACATATGTAGATATGCATGTGCATATCTTGTGCACATGTGTAGACATGCATGTGCAACCCTTTTCCCCCTGCCTCACCCACACTCTAGGGCTAGGGACAGAAAATGGTTTAAACATAAACTGGTTAAATGATCAGAAAATGGTTTAAACCTGTAACAGGACAAAAGCTCAGCGTACGTGAACCAGTTTCAAAATGGCTGAAACTGGTTTAAGAAAAACCTGATTGAATATAGTATCAGATTTAACTGATTTGGGTCAAACCAGTTTATGAAACTTCTGTCCCAGACCCTTTTTAGGTTCAAGTTAAATCACAGTCCCCCAGCATCTTTGCAGCCCTGGGTTGGGCTGTGCTGTTTGTTCCAGAGAGCAGAGCTGGCCCTGCCCCTCTGCTTCCTAGCAGTAAGAGCTGACTGACAAGTTGGGATGGGGGCAAGCCTGGTGAGGGATGCAGCCCAGTCTATGTTGGGGGTACTGACCACCCAGGCCCAGCTGGGGTCTGGAGCCAGGAAGGGGGGATAAATGCCCCTTCTTCCACTCAAACTTACTGCTGGCTGCAATTGTGGACTACAAATCCCAGAGGCACCTGGAAGCAGGAAGAAGAAGTGATGAGCAATCCTGCATGATCCTGTTGTTGTAATTTTGGAGTGCAAATCCCAGAGAGCTCAGAGGTAGCAGGAAGAGGAAGTGAACACACAGCCAGAGAGCTGTATTCTACCACCCTCTGGCTTGTGATCTGAGCCATTGCAGGCATGTGGCTGCATTTCCTGAATCAAAGGTAAATGTCTATCACTTCTCTATCAATTTAATCTGTGCAGTTTAGACTAATTTGCAAACACTGAATTGATTCAGTCTTGGGCTTTTTGACTGTCTGTACTTAGTCACAGTGGTAGGCATTAAAAAGTCAGCATTCACTAGCAGGTATCTTACTTTGGTAAAATGCAACAGTTATCTCCTGGACTTGTGGACTTCAAACAGGAAACAGCCATGTCTACCTTAACACAAATCTTGATTTATTGAAATGGTGACCCTTGCATATGCTAAACTGGTAAATTCAAAGCCATCAAAATGAGTGCTCTATTTATTTTTCTCATAGCTAATATAGCTTCTAATATTAGATAAAAATTAGTAGTGACGTACCTGGGTTATGGCTCTGAGGGTGGAAACAGATGTCACCTTTGTGCCCCCATAAAAATTTTTATGGGGGCACAAAGGCCAAGCAAACAGAAGTCCATACCCCTTGTCACACCACAAATACTCACAATTTCTGGCTGCAACAAAGGCGGTAATAGTTTCTGACACTTTATTGCAGTAGATGTCTGTTTGCTTTATGGCACAAGAACTCTGGCAGCTCAGAGCTTCCCACAGTCTCCAGCCATTCCAGGGCTTGAGGGGCCTAATCCTATGTGACCCATGAATATATGTGCAGGACTGTACACCTCAAACTCTGCAAGTGCCTTCCCAGCTTTGTCCTCTTACAGTGATAGCCCTTAGCAATCTCTATGGTGTATCTTTGTATGAGTGGAACATGTCACCTGTTGCCTTGTGGGATCAGGCTCCTGCCTGAGGTGGGACAGTGGGTTATATGTATTTTGCCAAATGAAGTGAATCTGCTTCCTTTGAGTGATCTCTATTTATACCCTGAGGGTGGAGGGAACACAAAACAAAGCAACTTCTGCTTGAATAAAGCTCCAAGCAAGAACAGATGGAGAAAGAGAGGCCGTGCTAAGGCTTTTCCTTTAGCAAATCAGTTGGGTTCCTGGTTCTGACCAATCTGTTGTATGACTTAGTCATTCTGTGCCTGCTTTCCCCTATGTTAAAAATGGGATCATATTTTCACTGCTCATAGTGGCATTATGGAAATGATTTAATTCTAGTGGCCACATATGATGTTTCTTGTTTTAGAAAAGGCTTCATTTCTCTAATGGTTGCAGTTATAATGAAGTAAGCAGAAGTCTGGAAGATATGAAGAGTGTTGATTCCTACAGCACTTTTCTTATATCAGATATTGCCACAAACCTTTTCCTCCTGGTTACACATAAATATTGTACAGCTCCTAGTGAGTGGGTACAATGGACATAGCATTGAATGCAAAAATAAAACTTCTATGAAGAAAGGCAAGTCAAACAAATAAGCTTATTCTTTTCAGTCAACTCAGAACCTTTTTTTCTCTAACACATGTTTTCTTCTAACTTTTACAGTAAACCATTCATGAACTTTCAGGCCCTAGAAGATATATGAAGTTTTTCTTTCAAATTAACATGAAGTTTGTCCAGGAACAGTAAATCTGCTTCTACTCATTCATCCAAAAAACCCTGTTTAATGTCGCAGGGTTCTCTTTTCCTAACTGAGTCAAGGGATTGAAATCAGAAAAGATAAAAACTCTGTCCTGCACATTTTCCTCCCAACCACTAGCCACCTGCAGTCTGGTGGTTATGAGGGTTTCAACTGATGTTCATCCTAAATCTTTTCTCCAGTTTCCCCTTCTTTTCCACCGTCCCCTCTCCTCCCCCCTTCCTGGAAATCTGACAGCATTTTTGCAGTATTTACTAGCACTTCTATATTAATTGATTTCAGGATCCATTTTAAACTGGCCTTAAAAAATTGCTTTCTTGCCTAGCTCCAAGATACTTAACAGAATATACCTTCACTGACACTGCTACTAATCTTTCAGATTTCATCAGGCTTCTGTTTCCCCTTTACCCAATATTTTTATTGTTGGTATAAAATCCTTCTTTTCTGCTGCCTTTTCCATCTTGTACAGCATTCCTGAATGCTCTCCATGATCTTGATTTTCATTCATTCCAAGGTCCCCTTTGTGCCTCTTGCAATGTATAACATCTCTACATGGTAAGCTTACCATGCTTGGCAGTGACACCCTCAAACACTTTGTACTCCATCATGCAGGCTGCATCCTAACCTGTGAGCAGCGTAGGTATCTCCTGTGCAAATTAGCCTGGAATTAAGATAATAGGTAGTCTTACTCAGCAGTGTTGCTTACCAGACAAGAATTCAGACCAGACAGAGGTGATGGTGGGCAGACTGCATGACTGAGGAAGGACTGGGACACCTGTCATTGATGGAGTTGAGCCTCCCCTTGTCATTGAGGTTCATAGCCTTGGGTGCTCCTCGATCCTCTGGTACACCTGGATCCTCAAGTGGCAGCAGTGATTAGGACCACCTTTCATCAACTCTGTTTGGTGAGAAGGCTGTGATTGAGTCTTTCAAATTTGAATCTGGCCATCATCCATAACTTCGTAGTCTTGAGGCTAAACTATTGCAATGTGGTCTATGTAGGGCAGCTCTTGAAGACAACCGGGAAGCTGTAGCTGGTGCAAAATACAGCAGTCCACTTTCTTATGGGGTGGGTCACCAGGAGCATACAACTCCAGTGCTCCAGAGACTGTACTGGCTTCCAATAGCTTTCTATGTTCCCTTCAATGTTTTTTCCCTTCAACTAACTCCATCATTGGAGGTTGTTTAAAAAGAGAATGTGTGACCTCTTCTCCCCTTTTGGGGTATGTTTTCTGCACTTTTGGCAAGGGTCTGCTAGATTAGGAGGTGATCCTTATGTCCACCCTTATCCCTGCACTGTATATGTTCCTTCCTGCCATGAGTGGGTGGCAACTGAGAGTGCTGGAATTTCACGACAGTGCTGGTCTCAGGGTTCCTCTCCCTTTCTTTAACTTTGCTTATTTCAGGTACTCTTGCTCCCCTGTTACTCACAGGATACTTTAGGTGGCTTCTGCCATGGAGCTCACCCCTGTAATTCAAAATGAACCACAACCCCCTCCTCTCTCTCTCTCTCTCTCTCCTGGCACTAGCCTTTTATCTGCTGTCCTCCCCAAGACTGGAGTTTCACTTCCCATTATTCAAGCTGGAAGACAGGGTATACTGTTTCTTTAACAGTCTTTTGCTTTCTTCCTGGCTCTATCTCTCTGTCACTGTATTCCTGTTCCACTTTTTACTGGACTCCCACAGGCCAGCTGATCCTCTTCAGAGTCCTATAGAGACCTTGCTTCTCAACCTGCTACAGTTTTCTTCACCCCTGACTGCAGTTGTCTTTCCAGTGAGGTCAATCCTCTCAGGGCACCTGAAGCCTGTGACTAACAAGAGTTTGCTGGTTTCACATTAGCTTCCCTGGCTTCTTCTCAGAACCTGTCAGCTCCCCTCTCTCATAGCTACGGCTGCCTCTGGCTTCCTTTTCCTACCTCCAGCCAGCTGCCTTTTATCTCCTCATTATCCCCTTTTTCTGCTATGAACCATCTCTTAAGGTGCAGACAGAAGTGCAGCTTGCCACTGTATCTCATAGTGCTTTGTAGGAAATGCCATGAGTTACAGTGATCCCCTGGACCCAACAGATGTTCACTGTTGGGTCCTGGGTGTTGGGGGTTTCAGATGCAGTTTGGAGTGGCTGTGAGTTTGCAGCCTTTCTCCTCTAGCTTGGCCTCAGCCCCCTTCCCAGATCTGGCTATGTTCTCAGAATGGGAGGTTAGGAAAGGAGCTGAGGGATTTTGATCTAGGTTTTTTTTTCAGTCAGTGCTGGAGGATGGGACAGCTGAATTGAAGCCTCCCTGAGATGGAGGGGTGGCTCCTGTCTCCAATCCACCTGCCCCACCCTCTAGCACTGGCTGGGCAACCTTCGGTATGAGCTCCCTTCACTCCTCTCCCCCCACCCCATTCTGAAAAGTGCCACGAGTAGGGCTGCCCAGCTCTGCTCCAAGCATGTACAGACACAAATTAATGAAGGTGCCCCACTTTGGAGCATCTTCATTTGAACCCTTCTGTAATGAGGGTTCAGATTGTCATGGGGTTGAGCTCTTTTAAATCACTCTTCAGCAGTGCACTTATGTTTGGTCATGGCTGTAGAGTACTTTCAGGGGCCAGATTTGGTAAAAATTAGCATTTTGGTCTGTGTCTTTAGCAACTGCCTGTGCTGGTTTTTTCTGAAGCCTCTTAAGAAACCACTACACTCCCTTCCTGGACACAATTTCTGCTCTCTTTTCCTCCATTCTCTCCTCAACCTCCTAAGAGGGTTAGGGTTTCCTGTTGCAGTATTTTAGATAGAATTAGATATAGTTCTTGCTACTTTGTGATAGAGTGATGGACCAGATGTTTCCTATGTTTCCATTCTGTTTTCTATGACTCCACATCTCATTTTGGTTTAGATAGTGAAGCCAACAAGTCAAGCAGAGCCTACAGGCATATTTAAGTCCAAGAAAAAATGTCAAGATGCATATTAGAGCTGGAGAACTCAAATTTTTAACAGTTATAGCACTTCACGTAAATGAAGCTTGAAGTGGTACCACCATGGCTTCCTGACCCTTCTGCCCCAACCTAAGCTCTTGTTCTGGCTTTTCCACATAAACCCATGCTATAGAGAGGAGGGTACAGAAGACTGGCTGCTCTAGACTATTGGTGTGTGGTTATACACTGAGCTTATTTTTGTGCTGCATGCACGCTGGTGCCTAAGTGGTAGTTCAGTGAAGCACATGAAACAAATTAAATGATTAAAGTTAGGCCTGTGCTCAAATATCCATCAGAAAGAGCAGGTCATCAAGAGCAGGAAATGTCTTGCTGGACTTGGTGTTAGTTACGGGGGATGACCTGGTGGGGAATCTGCAGGTACGAGGTAAGTTAAGGGATAGTGCCCATCGAAGGGTGAGTAACAAGCAGGGCTGAAGTGCTAGACTTCAGAAAGCCTAACTTCAGTGTGCTTAGGAAATTAGTTAATGAGGCATTAAAGCTCAAGAGCATTGGTGAAATGGGGGTCCAAGAAGGATGATCGTTCCTCAAGGGAGTGATACTATGGGCACAGAAGGAGACAATTCCATTGCACATTAAAGGGGACAAAGGGGCCAAGAAGACCTCTTGCCTGAACAGGGAAGTCCAGGAAAGCCTAAGGGCAAAGAAAGAGGTATACAGGCTGTGGAAACAGGGGGTAGTTACGAAGGAGGAGTATACTTCCCTGCCTTGCACTTGCAGGGAATCAGTTAGGAAGACCAAAGCAGGATTAGAACTTGGACTGGTGACAAAAATTAAGGACAACAAAAAGTCCTTCTTCAGGTATATAGGGAAGAAAAGGAAGGTGCAGGATAGCATAGGACCTTTACAGGATAGACTAGGGTAATTGGTGATGGAGTGGGAGGATAAAGCTGAGCTCTTCAATGAGTTGTTTGCATCTGTATTACTAGACACAGCCCAAGACAAATCTCCCAATTGGATCACAGATGGACACACGAGGGACACCAGCCCACCAACTGTTAGTGCAGACTTAGTGAAGGGGCACTTGGAGGGGCTGGATGAACTTCATCCAAGGGTGCTGAAGGAATTGGCCAGTGTCATAGCAGAGCCCCTGGCACAGCTGTTTGAGCACTCAAGGTGGAGGACAGGAAAAGGGCCAATGTAGATGATTACACCGTCAAATTGGCTTAGGGGTCTGTCACAGAGCACTCAGGTGCCCTATGCCTGAAGAGGGGAAAACTGCTAGGGAAGGAGTCCTAACAGTGACTAAGAAGCACAGCTGTGGGTTTGCCAGGGCAACCAGGGAAGGTCAGCTGACCAGAGGGGGCAGGGCCTGGCCCATATAAAGCCCAGGAGCTGAGACCAGAGGCAGTTTCCTGCCAGCAGCCAGAAAGTCAGGAGGTCCCTAAGACAGGAGGTGAGGAGAAGCCTGACCGCAGCAACAGCTTATGGTCACTCTCAGAGGCTTGAGCAATGTTGTTTTAGCCAGGTGGCTTCAATTTATGTTACAGCCCAGGGGCTTGTGTTTTGTTGTTGTTTAAACTGGTGGTTTGGGTGAGGCTATAAGGGTTGGAGGAGGCCTCAGGGGGAACCCACAGCGGAGTGTGAGGACCCCAGCACCCAGGAGGGTGCAGCATACAAGGTGTATAGACCCCAGCCCTAGAGAGGGGCACTTTTGAGTCGCCCCAGAGAGGAGGCAGCACTTACAAAGGCCCAAGGGGAGGGCGGCAGTGCAGAAAAGGCCCCAGAGAAGGGGGCAGCACTTAAGAAGGCCCTGAGAGAGAGCAACAACACAGAGAAGGCCCTGAGAGAGGGCGTTGACACTTGAGAAGGCCCAAAGAGGGGCCTGATTAGGGAAAAAGGCCGATACATAACAGATATTCCATCTGCGAGGCTTGGGCTGCAGTACTGGGGAGGATAGGAGCTGCAGATAGCGCCTCCTGGCAATGGGGCAGTACAATGGGAGCCTCCTGCTAATTAACATCAACTAATTAATTAACAACAAGGTGTGGCAAGCGAGAAGGCAGGTAGTTGCCTCAGGAACATGTGCATGGGTTACAGTTTAGCTCAGCCTAGAATGGTTACCTGTTACAAGGTCACACCCAAAGAGTGATGATGGGTGGCTCGATATTGACCTGGGAAGATGTGGGCAGTGGAGTCTCGCAAGGTTCAGTCCTTGGACCAGTGCTATTTAATGTCTTCATCAGTGACTTGGACAAGGGTGTGGAGAGCACCTTGTTCAAGTTTGCAGATGATACCAAATTATGGGGCAAAGTAGGGAACGGGTCCATGTGGATCTAGACAGGATGGAAAAATTAGCAGAATGAAATAAGATGCAGTTCAACGAAAACAAGTGCAAAGTGCTGCACCTGGACAAAAAGAACCATCAACACACTTACAGGCTGGGGGATGACCTTCTCAGCAGCACAGCAGCGGAAAGGGATCTTGACGTCATAGCTGACTCCAAGATGAACATGAGTCGTCAATGTGACAAAGTGATCAACAAGGCTAACCACACTTTATCATGCAGTGGCATGACAAACAGATCCAAGGAGGTGATGCTTCCCCTCTATGTAGCACTGGTCAGGCCACAGTTGGAGTACAGCATCCAGTTTTGGGTGCCGCACTTCAAGAGGGATGTGGAGAATCTTGAGAGGGTTCAGAGGAGTCAGAGGCCTGCATATGGTCAGAGTCCTGCAGGCAGGGCCCCATGAGGAGAGACTGAGGGACCTAGATCTCTTCAGCCTTCGCAAGTGAAGGCTGAGAGAGGATCTTGTGACTGCCTATAAGTTCATCAGGGGAGGGCAGCAGGGAATAGGAGATGCTCTATTTACTAGGGCACCCCCTGGAGTATCTAGGAACAATGGCCACAAAGTGACAGAGAACAGATTTAGGTTGGACATTAGAAAGAGCTTCTTCACAGTAAGGGTTGCTAGAATCTGGAATGGGCTTCCAAGGGAGGTGGTGCTCTCCCCTACCTTGTGGGGTCTTCAAGAGGAGACTGGACAAGCACCTAGCTGGGATTGTCTAACCCCAGTGCTTTTTCCAGCCTAGGGCAGGGAGTCAGACTCATTGACCTACTGAGGTTCCTTCCGACCTTAACATTTATGAATCTATGTGGCCAACTAGAAGACCACTTTCAGTTGACCATTCTTGTCTTGAGCTGGGATCCTTTCTCTGTGCAATGACAAACATATGTTTAATATTTTTTTCTACTTAAATGCTAAGAACTGCTATAATATTGATCATTTGCATATAAACACATATGTATATTTTTGTGTTTGTGTGTTTATGTTTAAATAACTTAGGAAAATTACTTGAAGAAAAGCAATACTAGTTATCTCTTGCCAGTACGGGTTGTTTTAAAATTCAGTAACTAGTCCTGAGCTAAATATGTCACACACTGCCATTGTGCAAGGTGGACCTTGAAGATAGCTCTTTATTTTTTTTCTTCATTTTCACTTCTTCCCTCTCAAAAAGGAGCAAATTTGGTATACATAAATGCAGCAGTTCAGTAGCTGATTTTTAAACATGATGATGCAGTTGCAGTAGAGTTTTAGAATGACCCAATAAGAAGATTACTGTACATTGAATTTATAATCAACACTTTTTCTTTCAAATGTGAAATCCTAGAAATAGCTGAGCTGGTCATGTGAAATGGAAAAAATGATGTACAAAGTATTCATTTTAGTTTTTCAAAATGTGATAAGAAACTTTTTTTCAAAAGCTGCATTGCTATTTGTTAAATCCCCCAGGGAATAAACAAAAAAACTTTTTGGGGGTCCAAAACTATGAGATACTGAACTGGTTTTGGGAGGTACTGAGCTCCTTAACTCTCACTGAACACTCTGAACAGAAGCTGAAATGATGAGCTTATCACGGGATTGGGCTTCACTTGGATACAACCTTGTGACAACTTTTATAGCACAATTGTTAACTTGGGAAGAACATACCAAGGTCAGCTACCTCTTGACCAGCTTATAACTGAATGCCAGTGACCAAGCATTTGATGTGCATTTGCACTGCAATGGCTGATAAATTTTCTGGTTAAACTATTACCTTCAGTTTCTGTTCCTTAAAGCAGATGCAACAGTTCTTTATAATATGACCTTTCAGAATCTAACTGAAAGTTACAAGTTAATAATTTGCTAAGAAAACAGTTAACAGACGTGGAGGGGTTGTACATGCTTGGATGCACAGGATATCTGGTGAACAACATTTAATTAAATCACGTATTACCATTCTCTACTTGGAATAAAATATTTGCTTTAAATGAATGATTTATGAGTGCCCTTTATTCAACTGCCTTTCCCTCCCATACAACAGAACATACAGAAGACTGAGTTCTTTTAACATGCATTTTTTCATCATTCCTTTCTCAGGTTATTAATAGAAACTGGATATTTCATCGGTCAACCCTTTGTTACTTTTAACCTCCCTTTCTTTCATCCCACTCAGCATCTTCACCCATTTTCATTCTGGGTTATTTGACTTCCTATATACTTGCCAACCTCCTCAACTTACACACTTTTATACCTCACCTACTTTCTTACCTGTTCCCTAATTCCTCCCTTTCTCTGCCCAGGACCTTGTCAGTCTTTTAGGAAACAAGGCTGAGATGTTCTCATTTCTAACACCACACCACAAGTCTACTGAAAGACCCTGTTCCTCTTTTACTTTCTTTTACTTCTTGTCTTAACACTTCATCTTTGCTCATATCCCTGGCTCCCTATTTGCTGCTTGGAAGCATGTCTTATTTTCAAAAACTTGAAAACCTGACTTCCAAACTTCCGACAACACAAATGTTGTACAAATTCCCCTATTCCTTTTCTCAAGTATCCTTTAGTAATTTGCTTTACTCCTGAGACCCAGACTTTTGTTCCTTCAATCAGGTCATGGATTTTTCTCCAGTTCTGCTCCCATTTTTATATAGCCTCAGTAAAACTGTTTTTGACAAAGACAATTATGATCCCTCTGCTAATTGAATAGAGTACCATCTGGTCTTTTTCCATATTGATTCCTTATTTTTTGGTCATCTCTTGCATTGAATAATATTGTAATTTTCATCTCCCCCCTCCTCCAAAACTCTGTGAAAGTGATTGTTTTCTTTTGGTGTTCAGACCAACTACCAATCTAAACTACGCCGCTTACAGAAAACTATGTAACTTGGATCGATTCCACCTCGGGCTTTTTGACTATCTGTACCTAGCCTAAGAGACAATCTCCTGTTTCTGTAGTCCTGTCTCTAAATTCAAATTGAAGCTATGTATGCTTATTTTCAATGGGTGCCTTAGGACATTTCCCTCCATTTTTCATTTCTAGTTTTTTCCTTCCTATTATGTCTCCTTGCCTCAATTATTTCTTCTTTATCTTCTCTGATTCTGTGCCTTTATTTTGTAGCACAGCTAGAGAAGGGTGAGCAGACCACTAGTCCTGGGTACTAATTTTGAGGGAGCTTGGCCTCCAATGCTTTACACAGCACAAAAATTGCCTGTCCCACCTTTGCCTTAATTTGTGCTATTCTGTGTTATAACAGTGCTCTTCTTCAAATCCAACTTTAAAATCCCCCCCCAAAAAATATTTCCATCAGTACTGGACCCCATACTGCATCAGTACTGTCTAAACTGTTGTAACTTGCCTGTTTTTAAGTGCTTTGGGCAGGTGGTATGCTAAACTCTGTAACAACTTCTTAAGTGACAACTCCCTTAATTATGATGATTCATAACAACTAGCTAATAAAACACTTGCTATTTATAGGGTTCATTGTTAGCTCCTTGGCCGGTGATTAGTCACAAACAAGAAAGAAGATGTCCATCTGAGGGAGTAGAGTTTTTCTGGTTAGTTTTGTCTTAGAGATAACTTGTTCTGTTACAAGACACTATGTACACTGCAGAAAGCAGTTTATACCTTCTAGAGTCATTTATTATTTGTAAAGTGACCAGTCAATTTGTAAATAGATAACAGCTGGCAATTAAAATTCGAATTTGCTTTTAAAATAGAGAAAATGATAAATAGGTTTAGAAAGTCCTGGTTATTCTTCATACTTATTTTAGTTTGGTGCATTGCAAGAAACTAACAAGATGTAATAGGCATCCATCTTTCTTAAATGGTAGGTTTTATAGGGAGTGTTTTAGATTATAGTTTCTTCATATTCCCCAGAGTAAGGATGTGGTACCTGATCTCCCTTTAGAACTCTGGGAAGTTGTTGATCTTCATGCTGTTTTGTGAACTAAAGAGAAAGCAGATGTTATAAAAATGAAACTGTCTTCAACTGTGTGGAATTTTTGCTAGAAACAAAAGGCAAAGATGATTCAGGGCTTCTTTCTTGCCTTAAACTAAATAATCTAAGGTGTGCTTTAACTATTGCTAACTTTTATTAAAACTTCACCAAGGATATAGCATATAACAGTCTCACGTGTTTCCAGAATTTGATCTTTTCAAGCAGACTCCCAGTTCAGCTGCCATCTCTGCCTCTATTAAAACATTGTTTTGGGGTTCTATACAACTTATATTTCACCACATCTCAGACAGCAACAGTAGAAGCTTAGGAACAAATTCAGATCTGGTGTAACATCCAAAAACATTCAACTGAATTTGTTTAGAAGAGTTTTGTTGTGTGTGCTATAAGCAGGGATCTAGGTTTTCTATCTGCCATGGAAAAATGCTGCTTGGGGCTGGGGAGAGTAGAAGGAGCCCAATTAGATAGGGGGTACCACCTACATGTGCATGTGCACACATGCACACGACTGCCAGGCAGGGTGATGAAGAGCAGCTCCTGCAGTTCCCTGCTGGTAAGTCTACTGGGGGCATAGGTGATGCATCAGGGAGGCAAGGGGCAATACTTGCCTCCCTCAGATTTCTGAGACCATGGCAGGCACACAGCAAAGCATGTGGGACCTGGCATTGGAGGGCAGAGAGGGGTGGCGAGTCTCATTGCTGCCACCACTACTACTGGGACCCCCACACCATTTGTGCCACAACCAGTGCAAGGAGTAATGGACGGGAGGGCGGGACATGCTTCCCTCACCTCCTCCTGTTGCCAGCCACTTGCATTCTGGGCTGCAGCTCTAAGCTGGAGGGGAGGTGGAGTGAGGGGAACAGTGGTGATAGGAGCAGTAGGGTAATGGTGGCAGGCTAGAGCCAGGGACTGGCATGTGAGTGGCTGGCAGTGGGAGGAAGTGAGAGCACTGCGCCCCCTCCCCCCCACCACATTACTCCTCATGCTGATTTGGTGGTACAGCTAGCATGGGGGTCACAGTGGCAGCAATGAGTCTTGCCACCCTGCCCTGCCCTCCTGTGCTGGGTCCTGCCCTCTGGGTGAGGAGGCCTTCAGTGGAAGAGCAGCAGGGTGTGGAGTCCTGAGCCCCAAAGTAGGCAACCCACATTCTTCCCACACCCCCAACAGTCTCCACTCAGGTCCACTCCAACCATGCTACCTGGGAGTGGAGGGGGGGCCAGGTTCCATGATCCTCCCTCCACTCAGGCTGCAGGTCCCTCCTCTGGCAGGGCTGGGGGCATGAGGCTGTGCGTCAGGACTGATGGGTACTAGTGAAAACAGGGGCTGTAGGTTGGGAGTAAGGGACACCAGCATGGCAGGCATTGTGGAGGTCTGTGGTTGTGAGTGAGGGGAACTTGCAGGGATGGGTGCTACAGTTCAGAAGTGAGGACTACTAGCAGGGTCAAGGGGCTGTGGGTTGGGAGTGAGGGGCTCTGGCAGGGCTGTGGGTTGGGAGTGAGGGGCTCTGGCAGGGCTGTGAGTTGGGAGTGAGAGGCACTGGCAGGGCTGGGGGGGCTGTGGCTTGGGAGTGAGGGTAATGGCATAGGCAGGGGTAGGGCAATGGCAATGGCAAGGACAGACCACCAGCATTAAGTTTGTGGATGACAAGTGAGCACACAAGAGGACAGGTCAAGGATTCAGGATGACTTTGACTGGCTGGTCCTATGGGCTGAACAAAAGCAGATGAGGTTCAAAAGGGACAAATGCTGGGTACTTCATCTGGGTAGGAAGAACCCTCACCATATCTCTATGATGGGTGGTGGTCCAGTGGTTGGCACTGCATATGAAAGGGACCTGGGGTGACACTCAACCAGAAATTGAATATGAGTCACATGTGTGACAAAGTCATCCCTCTGTTTGGTGTTGGTAAGGCCAAAGCTGGGGTACTGCATCCAGTTCTGGGCACTACACTTCAAGAAAGATATGAACAAGCTTGAAAGGGTGCAGAGTAGGACCACCCACATGATCAAGGGCCAGCCAGGCCATATAAGGAGAGACTTCGGGATCTGGGACTGTTCATCCTGAGTAAAAGAAGGCTGAGAGGTGACCTGATAGCTGTTTACAAATATGTAAAGGGAGAACACCAGGACCTAGGTGAACAACTTTTCAGAAAAGCCCCCCTGGGAAAATGCAGACCAGTGGACACAAGCTAGTCAAGGAAATGTTTCAGCTGGACATAAGGAAAAACTTGTTTTATGTGTAGGTAACTAGAGTCTGAAACACACTTCCAGCACAGGTGGTGCAGTTGCCATGTCCGGTGGTCTTTAAGAGGAGGCTAGACAAATACCTGGTTGAGCTTGTTTGAGTCCAGTTACCTCCTGCCAATGGCAGGGGACCATTTTCTATGAAAAATAAACCAAAATCAAACCCCCAAATATGCAGGCATTTAGAATGTATTTTATTAGAATGATTTGAGGCATTGGTAGGCTTCCAACTTGATCTAAAATGGTAAATGTATCAACAAAAATTGTTTCCAACTGATACCTATATATAGAGTGGTATTTCATTTTAATCATGGAAAAATGTGGATTTTTGGGGTGTTAATCAGAGAATTTGTGATTTTTTTTTTTTTTTAAACAGAAAACCAGGATCCCTAGCTACAAAGATGGACTCCCAACACTTTAGTTCCTGGATTAATTACAAACCATTTTATCTTTAACTTAGTAAAGAATGATTTTCCCCGCTTCTGTTATATATTGTCTTTGCTAGCGGGTATGAATTTTTGTATGGATCAAACATATTTTGTCTATAGGAGCTCAGAGGTATTTTGTCTGACTGATTTCAATAAACCTAGGATGTAATACCATTTTTTTAAAGGGGGAAGAAATCATATATTGTTTTCCTCTCTGGAATTTGCAGCTGTGAAAAAAATGTGTTACGGTATTGCAAGAGTGATAGTTTAGCCATAATGGTCCAGGGTGAAATAGTTTTTAGGGTGTATATAAAAAGAGTGATATATAAAGAAATCTAAGAAATCATTGCCACTCAAAGAAATGTGTGTCAGATAAAGCTTTTCCCAGTAGAGACAGGGAAGTATTCATGTTGTATAAAGATCCTGATAAAACCTCTTCTGGAATATTGCGTACAGTTTTGGTAACTGGGATTCAAGAATGATACTTTCAAACCAGCACAGTTGCACAGAAAGCTCCTAAAATGATAGGGGGAATGAAGACACTGTCTTACAAAATGTTAAAATAATTTGACTTGGCCTGGCAAGCAAACAGAGGCTGAGAGGAGATATGATTCTGTGTATAAATATGAGAGGAGGCAGATACAATGGAGAGAGAAATATTTCAACTAAACAATATTGCCCCCTCCCCACCAAAAAAACCCAAGGGGTATAAATTGGTCATGAATAAAAGTGGGCTGAAAATTAAAAGAAGGTTTCTAAACATCAGGGAGGTGAAGTTCTGTACAGCAGAAGCGGGCAATTATTTTGGGCAGAGTGCTGCTTAACACGTTTTGGTGGGTTGTCAGGGGCTGCATAGGTAGCCTTACCCCTTGACAGTTGCCCTGCCCTGGTCGTCACATTGAGACCAGGAGTCCTGCCCCCAAACCCCTGACCTTTGCCACCAGAAGTCCCTCTGCTTGATGCTCCTGCTCCCACCCCCCAAATACTCCTTTTGGGTGTGGAGAGGGTGCCATCTTAGAACAAGAAAGAAAGCAAATCATACACTAGAAGTCAAACACTTATTATAATATATTTTAATTTTATTTAAAAAATTGTTATGACTTGTGATTGTGTTCTGTATCTATAGGGGATTGCATAATAAGCCAAAAATAAAGTATCATTCTTTTATTGTGTGTGTGTGTGTGTGTGTGTGTGTGTGTATGTATGTGGTGGGGTTGTGAGAGAGTGTGGCTGTGTAGGAAGGCATAGGGTATGTTGAGGTGTGTATATATATGTTGATGGGGGTTGTAGAGGCAGAGTGTGGGTGTATGGGGTGTGACGGAGAGTGGAGGGTATAGGAACTCGCCCCCTCCCCCCCCC
>JAGPOW010000290.1:21303100-21345129 GCA_030014935.1 Caiman crocodilus
TTGTTTCTCCCCAATACTGCATCAGGAAAGTGGCAGGTGGAAAAGCCTTTCCTGACTTACTGTAGATACCACAGGGCCTGGCCTTGGGGAGGAAAGTCAGAACAAGAATCCTGCCCAATTCACCTGGGCCAATTATTGGGTGCAGCTTCCAGGTGCCCATCTCAGTTGATGTGACCCAGAAGCTGGAAACCTGTTTGTTTATTTCCTTTTTTGGTTGGATTCATGGATATATCATTTTGGGTTTTTGGTTTGCTCAAGAATCCCATGAAGCTCTGGCCTATAACATGACTGATGGATTAATTATTTAATGATATCCAGAAGAGACTAACATAGATTGTCTGACCCAGAGGGTCTGTGATGAACTGAGTTGAGTACATCCATCTCACAGACTTGATGGGGACTCATCCAAACTGATAGACCTATGAGCCAATGAATCATTTAATTTAAAAGGGCCTTATAAAACCTGAATGACTATGAACCCCTTAGATGTTCCTTCAGTAATTCCTTGTCTAACTATCAGCTACATAAGGGGCTGCAGGATCCTAAGCCCGTTGTGTGTCAGTTGGAAGTGGTAAGCGTGGGGTGTAAGGGGAGGCACAGTCCCATGAGGAAAGCCTTCCAGAGAGACTCGGCAGAACCATCACCAACCCTACATCCAGCTGCCAACAATTGAACTACACATCAAGATGTAGCAAGCGAGAGAAGAACATGGGAAGTTGGTGGTGATGATACTATCTCATTTTACCCAATGGCTTACTGAAGAAAGATGCTGGGCAGGTTGGGACCATGGCCTTACAGCACCTATCCCTGAAAAATGGCCAGATCTAGGGGCCAATCAGAGAGCAAGGGTATTGGATTAAGGCAAAATCCAGAGTTACAGCAAGCAGTTTTTGTGGATGAGCTGGATCAGGAAACAAGGAGGTCAAGAGATAAGTAAAGTGTAAAAGTGAGCCAAGACTGCTCTTCTTTTGACCTAAGTCTATGAGCAAGCTGAGTCAGGAAACTAGAAGGTCAGGTACAAAGCAAGTTAACAGAATAAAGTCTAGGATCAGGAAGAGCCCTGTTGTTTAGACACTTCCTGTTACTCTCCCTGATCTTATAGGATAAATAAAGGCATTTGGGAGGTTAAATTGAATTTAAAATGGCTGCCCAAGTTAAATTTAGCTCATCTCAGTGCTGACCTTACAGTTACAGACCCAGTCTCAGTGATTAGCAATCATTTAAAACCTGTAACCGAACGGAAGTTATAGGCATACAAACTGGTCTAAAAATTGCAGAACCCAGTTTCAGATACAATATTGGTTCAGGTTCATAAGACTCATTTGATTTAGGTCAAACTAGTGAATGGAACTTCTTTCCACTTCCCCAGTTCAGGGGGAGAGGAATGTGAAAAGAGCAGCCCTGAGGCTGGGGTCAGTGGTTGGGTTGTCCCAGTCCCAGGGCTTCTCTTTTCACTCTCTTTACACTGGTGTATTTTTTTAAGTCCCCCACCCCGACCCCTTGCTCCCCCTTCAGCCAGCACTCTCAATCCCCATCCCATAACCCACTCTGGGTGCAGCCACTTTCATCAGTATTTGCAGCTGCCAGAGCCAATCAAGTAATTCCTAGTTCAGGGAGGGATGGGGTGTAGGGTCACTGGGAGGGGGACCCCGTCCTAACACACCCCATATGTGTAGCACCTGTCCCTCCACCCCTTGTGGGTTATGCTTGCCCCTTCTACCCCACCTGTGTCATGCCAGCCCCTCCACCCCACACGCAGGTCGTGCCTGCCCTCCACCTCCCCATCTGTTGGTCAACCCTGTTCCCCCTACCCCCCATGGGTCACATTTGCCCCCCACCCCACTTGTGGGTCATTTCTGCCGCCCTGTGGGTTGCACCAGCCCCTGCCCCCCTCAACTGTGGGTTGCACTTCCTCCCTAGCTCCTGGATGAACCCCAATCCCCTCCAGCCTACTGGACCCCCAATGCCCCTGCTAGTCCTGCCCATCCTGGCTTTCTTGTTGTCAATTTAACCTCCTCCTAACACCACCAAAAGTCTATACTGAACTATACAGGGCAAGTGGAGGGTCAGGTGGTAGAGGCCAGTCTCTTATCAGGGTACTTTCACACATGCTCCAAAGAATCCCAGTTAGAATATACTGGAGTAGACTCAGCTGAGTCTGCAGGACTGTTCTAATCAGAATGCTCCAGTGTGCTACACCGTTTAATGAATTCAGCATCCCTGCAATTTAATAGATCCCCCAGGAGCTGTTCTAATTAAAATGCAGCCCTCCCACACCAGAGTACGTGTAAAAACAACCCCAGTATCAGGGAGTGGGTGAAGCCTCAGTCCCTGCTGGAGGCTTTAGGCCAGGGTTGTCCAACTTTTTTGAATGTGGAGCCAGATTGTGAACTTTTTATCACCCAGTGGGCTGGTGAGCCATATTCAAAGACCTCACAGGAAGCAGTATCATATTGGGAAGTGATGTCACATGACCTTTGACACCAATGAAGTTGCAGGAAGTGACAATGAAATGGGTCTGGAAATGTGGTTTAAAATCCAAATAAAAATAATTTGGTCTGGTGGCACAGTTTTATTTTAAACAACCCCCTAGCAGTGCTGGAGAGGAGCATACCACCTTGCTGCAACCTTAATTCTCTGCCTTTGTCCACATGGAAAATCACAATTTGCAGAGGGGTAAAAATCATTTTTGAATGCAAAACCTGTTGCCATTGTGCTGTATTTACTCTAGAGAATTGTTGCAGGGATTTGATTTTTCCAAAGGTTAGCAGAGCTTTCTATTACCATGGTTTCGTACCTCCTAGTTTTCAAATACTTGGTTGAAATGCATCACAGATCTTTACTTTCTTATTTGCAGGTGCTGTCCTGAGGTAACATCCAGCTGGGGGAACAGGAGTGGGTGCTCACACAGCCTGTCCAGTCTGACCATGGCCTGGGAGTGCAGGGGTCAAGGGGCATTGTCCTCCCTGCCACCTGGGTGGCCTTGAGGATGCTCCCACACCTGTGTGCCTGGGCTCAGCAGCCAGGGGGATGTGAGGGGACCATATGGGGGGGGGTTTGCAGGATGTGCAGGGATACCCCCCCTGCTCCCTCTCCCCCAGGGCAGCCCAAGCCTGACCAGTGGGGCTCCCTCCCTCCCCAGGGCCCGTGACTCACAATGCCCAGCACTATGTCTGAGGGTGCGGGGAGGCAGGAGCAGTGCCAGCTTCCTGCCCTGACATCCACAGCAGCAGTCGCAGCAGCGTCTCCCACAGCATCCCTCCGAGCCAGCATCTGCCACAGCATCCCTCCGAGCCAGCATCTGCACCCCTAGTACCCGCCCGCCCACTGCACTGCAACCTGCTCCAGCCCGCGTGGGTGGCAGGGACTGGCGCAGGGCAGGGCTGGCATGCAAGTGAGGAAGGGAGGGACAGGGCTAGGGAGGGAAACCCTGCAATAGAGAGGGCAGGGCTGGCATGCAAATGAGGAAGGGAGGGGCAGGGCTAGGTAGGGACACTGTGAAATGGGGGGGAGGGGAGGAGCCGCACTGTGTTGGTAACGTGAAGTTGACGCAGCGTGCGTGGGAACCTTGTCTCTTCACCATCCCTTAGGAAGCTGCTGAGGGGCTGTGGGAGGGTCAAGGGGTGGGAACAAAAGTAAGCAGCATCTCCCATCACAGCACCTTGGGCCTCAGAAAATGGCTTGGCGGGCCATATGTTGGACAAGACTGCTTTAGGCAGACCCCATCCAGCGGTCAGAAACAGCAATGGGGTTGTGTGTTGGTGCAGGTGGTTGTGCTGGTTAGGACAAGATTCTGGGTTCAAGGCTGAAGGCCTGATAATCATTACAGTAATCTCTTCAGTGCCAAACAGCAGTTTAAAAGTGGAGTAATTTGAGCCTAGATTAGTATAAAAAAAACCCCAATTCTTTGATTATAGCTCAGAATTGTAACCTTATCTTTACCATACACATTACAGAAATAGGGATATTAAAACAGACACATTTTGGTGATATATCAAACTGATATCTGAATACTTGTAGGTACACAGATGATAAAGCTACAGACTTGCTCCTTTTTAAAATTAGTATCAAATGCTCATTAATCAGCAACAGGGGTTCACCTAAGGTTGGGCCCATATTTTTGTGGGAGTATCAACATTTCAGAAAGTGATGTTCGGGTAATTACATTCTAACTGTTATAGTTAGCCCTACAGGAACAGTTTACAAAAATAACTTTCACTGCTCCTAGGAAACTCCTAGGGGTGGTACAAAATGACTGAGAGGTTCTAGCCCATAAATAGGTGTATTTTCAGACACAGGCTAAAGGATATTTATAAGTTTCCTGTAAATGCCTAGACATTGCTTTCTATGGGAGATGCATTTGCAAATGCAAGAGATTAATGTCTTTCATAACTCGGATACAGAGATTCAAGCTCAACTCAATTCTTGCCGTTGGCCTTAATAAGATTTGAATCAAAACTTAAATAGGCCAGAGCATTCTAAATCTGATTTTTTATTTTTTCTTCCTCAAAACTATCCTCTATGCTACCAACCTACCCAGTGATTCTGAAACAAAACAGAGGATAGAACTTTTGTTTTTTAAAAATCATGAGAAACCAGTGATGCCTGACTTGAATAGTTGAAGTGGAAATCCATCATCTGACAAGAAAACGTTTTTTGTCCAATTTAATTCATATGTTAAAGAATAGAATTAACTGAAATTTTGCAATAAGAATTTTGATCATGTTAATTCAATGAGTAAATTAATGTAAAGCCCACTCTATGCTAAAAGTGGAGCCAGAAAAATTCTGAATACATTCACTCTCAAAGTTCCCCCTGCAGCTGCAGCAGCACCACCACCTCTCTTTTTGCTTTAATTCACATCTTTGCCACTGTCTAGCACCAGGCATGAGTGGGACCACATGGAGCTGGTGCATCGGCAGTAGCAGTCTGCTCAGGACTTCAGGAAGCTGAGTGTGGGGAGACAAAGCCTGAGGCACAGTAAGTCATCGATGGAAAAGGACATTATGCCTTTGGACTGATTCACTCAGGAATCCTGTACATTGCATAAGTGAAATCCAGAAGATAAAATAGCCCTCAGAATTAGTTGAGCTCATTGGTAATGGATGACTCAGTAGGAGCTTCTCAAGAACTAATGCAGCACGCGCGCACGCATACACACTTTCTTGCTTGTATATCAATATTGCATTGGAAAACAGTTGTCAGGAATGGTAAGTTTAGATAATGTTTGGTAAACTTTTCAGTAATAAAATTTGGAAAAAGAATATTTTTAGAAGAGAAGAGTTTCAATAATGTCAACATGTTTTCCTTAAATGTTGCTTTAGAAAAAAAAAAGTTTTACCAACTTTTTTTTTTTTTTTTAAACCACTTCCACTCTTATGGAATGAACATGCTTTATGTATAATTTAACAGTATGTCATACGACAAAAATCTGATAACACTAAGCAAATTTGTCTTGATTTTAAACAGAAGTTAACTGCGACTGCTAGGCTTAGTCTTATTCTGGACATAAAACTGGATAGAACCAGTAAAGGTAGTAGAACATTTTTTTCCCTTGCAAGACCAATGCCATTTTTCCTTAAGTGATATCCATTGAAACAGCAAAACCACATCACCATAAGTAGCATAAATTTTGGATTGGAAATGAGGAAGAACTTTTTGACTATGAGGGTGTTTAAGCATTGGAACAGGCTACCTAGAGAAGTTTTCAATCTCCAGCCCTCAAAATTTTCAAGAGCAGTTTAGACGAACACTTGGTTGGGATGGTTTAGTAAGGGATAATCTTGCCTTGAGCAAGGGCTGGATTAGATGACTTGTCATGTCCCTTCCAGCCCTACTTTCTTGTGGTCATATGGAAGCTCTAGTGATCAAATCAAGTAACAAGAGTAGAATTAGAGTACTAGAACATGAGCAGAAATTAGGTCAACCCTCTAGGTTCTGCAACTTGTATTAGGCTTTGAAGTGCACTGTCTCTCTGCCATTATTTGAGCTTTATACCAATCATCTCCACAACATAGTGGGTTCTTAAACTGATTTTAACCCAGTCCTAAAACAAAGAAACAAAACCCCTCAATAACTCATACATAAATCACCAAGACAGGATGGGCAAATAGTTCATGCATATTGAGATAAGAGGCTTCCCTTGAATATTGTAAAGTTCCTTTTTTACCTCTACAGTTGGAAAACAAACCAGAAATCTTATAAGATATTCCTTTGTCCTTCAAGGCTCATAAATAATAGATGGCAAGCAAATCCACAGCATGGAACAACGATAAATGATTCCAGAACATGTCTGGGCAATAGTATTCTTGACATCATATAAATCTCAGCTTTGAAATAGGCATGACAAGAGGTAATATTTTATTGCTCACAGGTTATACTGCTTTCTACAGTTGCCAATAAGACAGAGTTAGACTCATGATCAGACTGCTAAAAATCAGTTTTACTATTGTTTATGGGGCCCCATTTGTACATAGCTTCTTGATCCTGTACCATTTTATATGATCCATCATTTTAAACTCTTGGTTATATTTAGTTACTGTTATGCCCAGCAAAGATAGTAATAAACTTTGTTTCACCAACAAGTATAGGAGAGATGGAATTAACAGATTTTAAGTATAAAAGGATCCAGAGACAATGGGAAGTTTACCTGTTTCAGAAAGTTTCAAATAATTAAGGTGCAGGTACACAAAGTTTGGACAAGGTTTATTTTTAATGCAAGAAGAATGCCGCTATAGTGATGTTCCTAGCTTGTGCCATAATAAGAGGGGCACATCTGCAATTCATCAGCAAGAGGAAATTATTTTGGTCTACATGGCACTTGGAGGGCCTCAGTTGGTATTCAGTTTTGAGCACCACATTTTGAATGAGAGAAGCTAGAAAGAACATAGCAGTGAGCATGAAGAATGATAAGAGGTTTTGAAAATAAGGTCTTTTATGAAAGATTGAAATAAATCATTTAGTTTCCCCTAGAAAAGAGAAAACTGAGTACAGATTGGTTTTTCAATATGGAAAAGATTATGAGAAAGAGGATGATGATCAGAGATAAGATTATAGATTTACTTTGAAATGAGAGATTTTAGTTAGATAGGAGGATAATCTTTCTAGCAGCCTACCTGGAAGTCTCTTGAATCCCTTGTCATTGGAGACTTTTAAGAACAGGTCAGGAAGAACATATAGCAAGGAGTGTCTAGGTAAACTTAATCATGCCTTAGGGATATTGGGGATGGACAAGATGACCTCTTGAGTTTCTTCCTAGCCCTATATTATTATTATGAGAAAAGTTCATCTATTTTCTCTCTTCAGCCGAGTTAAAATAACAAAAACAAAGCAATGCCAAAATGAGTTGCTATAAAGAAAAGAAAGTTGTAGAGAGAAGAACAGGCTGCTCCTCAAAATACAATTCCTGAATCTGATTGTCCACCATCAATTTTCATTTGACTAGGTACAATTTAATAAATCCAAACAATGCAAAACAGCAAAAAGAGAAGCATTTGTTACTGACCATATTGAAGGCAAAAGGGGATTAATGCCCAACAGACAGCAGCAGGAGTTGACATTCGGCACTTTACAGTATCATCTTAAGGTTAGAGTACCTCAGCCTGCCCCCTCAAAGGATGAACGTGTAAAAATGGCTGCTGTTGGTCCATGAATACAAAGTCACCCCAAAACAAGGAGCCTTTATAAACAGAAAGGCTCCTGTTTTTTCTGTCATGCAAGTTGGGTCTGGGGAAAAAAACCCAGACACCCAAGTGCCCTGGGCACAGTGACACTTGGGAGGGGCAGGATTATTGGCAGAGTTGCTTCTATAATATTTTCATAGGTTCATAGATGCGAAGGTCAGAAGGGACCTCAACAGATTGAGTCCAACCCCCTGCGTAGGCAGGAAAGAGTTCTGGGGTCAGATGACCCCAGCCAGATGCCTATCCAGCCTTCTCTTGAAGACCCCCAAGGTAAGGGAGAGCATCACATCCCTTGGAAGCCCATTCCAAATTTTGGCCAACCTTACCATGAAAAAGTTTTCCTGATATCTAGCTTAAATCTGCTCTCTGTCAATTTGTGACCATTGTTCCTTGTTACGCCAAGAGGTGCCCTGGTGAACAGAACATCTCTGATCCCTTGCTGCACCCCCCTTATGAATATGTAGGCAGCCACAAGATCACCTCTCAGCCTTTTCTTGTGGAGGTTCAGGTCCCTCAGTCTCTCCTCATAGGGTTTGTCCTGTAAGCTCCTAGCTATGAGTGTGTCATGGTGGGGTCCTCCAGGAGGGCCATGATCTCCTTAAGGCCCCTACCCATGCCAAGTCAGCCCAAGGGCACCCTCACATTCTCGCCCACCACGTCTTTGATGTTAAGTGTATGTTGGGAGGCTGCCTTATACCACCTTGGGCACGGCGTACTGGATGATGGGTGCCTTCCCAGCACCCTGGCCTTAGGGCCATGTGTGGCTCCTACCAACCCCTAGTACCACACCCCAAGCCTCCCAGATGTACTGGATGTTGGTCTGTGAAGTGCACTCCCGCTCTCTCGGGCCTTCTCCATAATATAGCCTGCTCTCTCAGGCCTCCTCTAAAGTGTTGTCCCCCCTCAGGGACCCTTGCCTGCTCTGGGACTTCGTATCAAGCCTCCGGTCTTTCAGGCCCACCGCGCTGCTACCTTCTGTTCTCCAGGCCCAACCGTGCTACCATCCCCTTCTCCCGAGGACAACAACTGCAGCACCCTGCCCTTCTCAGAGGCTCTCCGCCACACTAGCCTATTACTAGGCTCATCATGCCTGTCCTGGGCTTCCCCCATATTGCCCCCTCTCTAGGGCTTGCTGCACCCACACCAGCACCAGGGGCCCCACACCACCAGGGTTTGCCCCTGAGGCTTCCTCCAACCCCTAATAGCCTTGCCCAAACCACTGGTTACAAACACTAGCAAAACAAACACAAGCCTCCTGGCTATAACTGAAACATAAGGCACCTAGCCATAACAACATAAGCCTCCCAGCTATACCTCAGCATCATCACCCCAGCCTCTGGCACTCTCATAAGCTGTATTCACATTCTGTCTCCCAAAGCTCCTGCCCCTCTGCCTGCTGGCAGGGAACTTGGCTCTGAGGTTTATAAGAGCCAGGCCCTGCCCCTTATCACCAGCTGACTGCCGTCAGGTGCAAGTCAATCTGTCTGGAGTTGCCCTGGCAACTCACAGCTGCTCTCATTATCTCTGCTAGGGCTTTTCCCCAGCAGTTTTCCCCTCACTAGGAGCAGCCCTGCTCTGGACCCTCTTGAATCTATCTATTTGTTTTATACTTCTGTGGTGATGTGGCAGGGGATTGTTGCAGGCAGGCTCACCTTCACTTGACAGCCAGCCAGGAGTGGCCTGGCAGTTTGGCTGCGCTCAGCAGTCTCTGGTAGTCCAGGGAGCCTATGGGCCCTGCTGGGAGGTATTCAGGAATTTCCCCAAACTGCTGGCCTTGGCCAGAGCAGGCAGCCTATGTACCCCGCCAAAGGGTGAATGTGTTTTGTTTGCACCTGATCTAACCTGGGCCGCTTACAGAATCCCGTGTAGGTTAGATCAATTATTCCTTGGGCTCTTTGAATGTCTGTACTTAGCTCATTTAACCACATTAGCATGATGCTATGCCCAGGCTAATTACCTCTGCTGAGAAGCAGGGCTTATCAGTTCTGGTGTAGCACCATGTGCCACATAGAAATATTCTACTGTGCCATATAGAAATATTCCAAACTCTCTGCCCTGAGCATGTGTTCAGATTCTAACAGTGTGATTTGCATCCACTGTGGTCAAAAGTTCAAAGCTTACATTGCATACATATATGCTTGTCCCAGGACAAGGTTTAATGAGTGCTAAAGGCCTGTTTGTAGAATTAAGAGGTCCAGCTTTCAATTAGCTTATGTTCCTTCATGACACAGTAGAGCATCTTTTTGAATGGTCAGGGCTCAGTCCTTGTTTTTCCCACCCCTTTAAATGGACCATCTATTTAAGTAACTCAAGTATTAGGACATTTCCATTACAATATTTTCAGTTAGATGATGAAGACTTCTATAGTTTCATAGTTTCATAGTAGGTAGGGTCAGGAAGGACCTGAGCAGATCATCAAGTCTGACCCCCTGCCCTAAGTAGGAAAGGATGCTGGGGTCAAATGACCCCGGCTAGGTGATTGTCTAGCCTCTTTTTGAAGACCCCCAGGGTAGGAGCGAGTACCACTTTTCTTGGAAGTTGGTTCCAGATCCTAGCCGCCCCGACAGTGAAGTAGTGCCTCCTGATATCTAGCCTGAAACTACTCTTGGTCAACCTATGGCTGTTGTTCCTTGTTACTCCCAGAAGCAGGGACACTCCCATTGCTTGCTTGTCCCCCTTGGTCAGTTTGTAGATGGCCACCAGATCCCCTCTCAGCCTTCTCTTGTGGAGGCTGAACAGGTTCAGGTCCTATAGCCTCTGCTCACAGGGACTGCCTTGCTGCCCCCGATCATGCAGGTGGCCCTTCTCTGGACCCTCTTGATGCTGGTCACATCCCTCCTGAAGTGTGGCGCCCAGTACTGGACGCAGTACTCCAACTGTGGCCTGACCAATGTCGCATAGAGGGGGAGGATCACCTCCTTGGACCATCTGTGGATGCATGACAAAGTGCCGTTAGCCTTCCTGGCCACATCCCCACATTGGCGGCCCATGTTCATTTTGGAATCAATAATGACACCAAGATCCTTTTCTGCCTCTGTGCTGACAAGAAGGGAGTTCCCCAGGATCCTTGATGAATCCTTTAGATTCAAAAGCACTCAGAGCAATGGGGATTTTAGATACTATTAAGATTTACTTTCAATTTCCTTCTTTTTTTTCTGGATTGTGTTATATGCCCAAAGGAATAGTTTAATTGTTTATGAAGCTGGTCGTGTTTTCCTGTCTAGGAGGTAAATCTGGTCCTCCACTTCCCTCTTGCCAGTATGGTACTTTAGCTCTCCCACTAAAGCAATGACATTGCCTTTCATTACCAAGGTATATTAAAAGTCTAAGCAAAAATGTTAAACCATTGGCTATCTCTTTCCAATATCTCAGTCCTTCCTGGAACAGCTGGCAGTCTGTGCCCTTCTTCAGAACATAGCAGTTCCACTCTGCTGTGCCAGAGAGAAACTATACACTTGGGCACCATGTAAAATTAGCTGGTGTAAGCCTTTCTCCCTAATGCTTTTTCTTCTGTCCTATTTCAGTTCCTTAATAATCCTCTTAGGGCTTGAATCTGTAGACAAGACAGGCACAAACACATAAGTACCCTATCTTAGGGTGCCTTATTTGGCCATCTGGTCTTTTTAAGGTTCTTCTTAGACTTCTTTGCCGTTTTTTTTAAATCCCCTCCCAGGTTCTCTTAGCCACAGAGGCTTGAGACAGCTAAGTTTCCTACTACTCTTCCTAGCCCATCAGTCTTATTGGAGAGACGTAGTATAAATTATTTCTTTAAGGCATGTCATTTTGTATGAAGGCTGATAACTTTCTGATATCACTTTCTGACATTGATTGGTATAGTTTCAGTTTTCCACATTTGTTTTGGGACCTTCACTTCTCTGAAAATATCCCAGCTCTGAGCTAGATCAGAAATAAAATACTTCCAGTCCTATGGTCTGCCTCAAAAGGCAAGCATGTAACCTATATTTTTTGTTAATAAGTCAAAGATTTACTTGGATACAAGAAAGAACAGATTGTCACCACTATGCACTGTTATAATTATCATGTAAATACCACTTTGCATTTGCAAAAAGCTGTACTAATGATATCATCTTAAATCTTTAAAAAAAAAACAATTCTGCAAGATCTTTTAATCTGTTTTTCAGAATGGTGTGCCCTACTGTAAGTAGAATTGAACTTTTATTTTTCAAATAGAAGTAGCAAGAAAGGAAATTAAATAGGCATCCCTGTAATTTTAGAAGCTCTTTTGACATTTCTCTAATAGACACATTAATCAACATCATAATATGAAAAGAAAAATACAAAGCTACTGAGCTTTCAGGCTAAGTCAGTCTGCTCTATACTGAATTTTGTCAAACCCCAAAAGTCACTTTGTGGGCACTTCAATAGGCTGAATACAAGTTTTGAAGCATCTTAGTCAAATAACTTGACTTTTTCACGTACATTTATGGGAAGAGACAGAAACTAATTATCCAATGTGAAGTCTCCCCACAATACAAAGTTTAATCTTAGAGTTAAAAATATCTCTTTTCTTCAGTTTTTTGAAGGAGACATTTGTCTTCAACTTGCCGTCAGCAATGGTACCTTTCCCCCTTAATTTCAGTTTTCTATTTCTTTTTTTCCAGAACCTAGTCTCATAAATTCTTAAAAGCCTGTTACTTATGTTCTGAATCATAAGAATAGATTGTCAAGGACAGTTCTTCTCCAAAACAGCTCAGTGTTAGAAGCACCTTCACTGTATGTCTCATACCACATCACCATAGCAGCAGTACCCCAGTTTTCCCCAACAGAGTCTTCATACCACTTCAGTTATGGTGTAGGGTTAGCTTTCCAGCCAGGTAATGGCAGGAGTCTGACTCTCCGGGGTGCTCAAATTGCAGCCTGATAGGCATAGGCCAAAAGGATCAGTAGCACTGGTAGGCTCAGTTTTCTTCTGCTGCCTTCTCAGACAGACCCCAGCTGCAGCATTTTGCCTACATCAAAATCAGTGGGATCCTGATAACAAATCAAATTTGTACAATAACTTACATTGATATGAGGCTCCAGAAGACCACAATGTGAAATAAACTCTTGACCACAATCAGCCTCCTCATGCTATAGAGACATTACTAGTCAGCTCTTATTCATAATCAGCCCGAAATAATAAACTGCTTGCTACTTTTTTACATTCCTTTTTTTAAGATCAGAACAAGTGTAGCCCAGTAGGGTTTACAAGACTCATTGTACCAAATTAACACCTTTTTGCCTAGTGTAGGAGTCATATAATCCATCAAAATACCACTTATGCTGAGATGCATATAAAAATAAAGTTAAATCAGAAAATATGATCGCTCAATCTACCTATTTAAACATTTTATGTGCCCATCTCACTAAAAACAACTATTATATAATCAAATGCAATAAAAACCCCAAGACATTTTAGAAAAAAGAAGAATCCCCTGCAGTGAGACTGGCTCTGCAGCAGTAAAGGAACTTAAGAAATAAGTTAAAAAAATACATTAATCAGTAAAGTAAGAAGGAAAAAAAACTAATGAGTGTACCCACACTCTGAACATATCTATTGAAAAAGAAGTTACTTTGCAGATTGAAACTACACTTTAAAACAGAACTCAGGTAATTTCAGTCTGAATGTTTGAAATTATTATGTACCACTTTAAGGGATGCTGTACAGCAAGTGTGATGATACAAAGATGACTCACTGAACAATAGTGTGATAATTAACTACAATCCTGAAAGAATAGAATTAAAGAACACACATAAATTTGCAGTTCTATTTACACAGGATCATAGAATCATAGAGTTGAAGAAGCTGCAAGGGTTATCAGGTCCAACTCCCTGCACAAAGACAGGAATGGTACTCCTAAATCATCTTTGCCCAAAGCTTATCCAGCCTTCTCTTGAAAACCTCTAATGAAAGATGTTGCTCAATTTCCTTGGGCAGTCTATACCATAGCCTTATTGGTCTAACCATAAGACAATAGCTAGGGACAGAAATTACACATATAAGTGATTGGAATTACATGGTATAAGTGATTGGAAACTGGTTTAAACCTATAACAGAACAGAAATTCAGTGCACATAAATCAGTCTTAAAATGGCAAAACTAATTGAATTTAGACCTGGATAGATGTAGCATCAAATTTAATCAGCTTAGGTTAGACCAGTCTATCAAACATCTGTTCCAAATCCCATGCCAACTCAAGTTAAGGTCACAGTCCCTCAGCATCCAAGGATGCTTTCTGGCCCACTGTAACAGGCTGCATGTCTCAGGGCTGCAGCACAGCTGCAGGCAGTAAGGCACTGATTGCAGGCTGATCGCAGGACTGCAGGCTGGAGGACTGGCCCAACTCCGGAAGATAATTAGCTACACAGAGGAAGTTAAAGGTTCCCAGGGAAAGGGAGCTGGAGAGGACTGAGAAAGAATGAGAGCATGAGCAAGTGCTACTAGGCTAGCAACTGTAACATTAAGCCAGGGCATGAATGACTGGTGCTTCCTGCAACTGGGGGGGAACCATGGCGGCGAGTGAGGACTGCCCACAGCTGCAACTGGTGGTGTCGGTGGCAGCAAGTGGGGATTGCCAGCAGCTGCAGGCAGCTGTGTTGGCAGCAAGGGTTGGGGGGACAACCATCTACAGAAGCTAGCAGTGGCTTCAGTGATGGCCAGTCTCAGGGGGGAATGTGCCTCTCTGTGCACCCCCTACACATCGCCTACAGCCCAGCTCCATGATCACCTTAGCTTTGACTGCTGTTGGACTTGGCCTCTTAGCAGAAAGGGCCAGGTCTGGTGGGGAGGGTGGGGGGGAAACAATCCCTTGCCCCAGTCCTAGCCCTGACCTCGGTCCCCCTGGCTGAGGTCTACACAATTTGAGGGGTGGGGGCATGGTGGGGATTTCCCTCCACCTCACAGTCTGGCTGGGTGATTACTGCCAGATGCAGCCAGTCAGTCATAGGGAGTCCGGGTGGGGGGCTCTAACCCCCCTGACCCACCTCCCCATGACTGAGATATAGTGATGGGGCTGAGGTGAGCACTCAGCTGGGCTGGGGAGCTGGAGGTACTGCTGTGAGGGCCCCTCCCCACACTATGCAGATCCCAGTTGACGGCGGTGGGCTGGGGCAGAGGGTCCATCCTACCCCTGCCTGCCCCTTCCTGGGGCTACCATGGCAACCAGCTCTGGGAGCCTAGGGCGGGGTACAAGAGAGTGAGTGGTGACAGTAGGGGGTTGTGGGCATGTGCTTGACATCCAGTCAGGGGTGACCCCATTTGGCTGGGCTTGGCTGCCCTCAGTAATGTCTGGCAGGCCGGGAGGTGTGCAGGAGTACCCTATACCTCTTGGCCTGCCCCCTCGAAGGATGAATGTGAGTGCTATTTGCTCATGATCCAATCTTTGCAGTTCTAAGAAGGTTGGATCAATTCTGCCTCAGGCTTTTTGAGTGTCTGAACTTAGCCAATATTTCCTGATAGTTAATCTAAATCTGTTTTACTGCAATTTAAAGCTATTGCTTTGCATCCCACCCTTGGATGCAAGGGAAAACAGTTTTCCTCTCTCATCTTTGTATCAGATATTTGAAGACTGATAAACATTAGGGCCGCATGAAGCTTTGGTCACCAATTTGATTCAGCAGAGGTTCGGCCTGATTCAGCAGCTGAATCTCTGAATCTGAATCAAATCAGGAGACCCTTTAATCTCTCTGAATATAATTGGAACCCCCTGAATTGATTTGGAGAGATTCGATGATTTGGACATAGACACAGCTTTAAATGTTTTTTGCATGTACCTGAAGGTACCAGGTGGCTTGTGAACGCTGAGATGGTGGGGTGGATGGAGCGTCCCATGGGAGTGCCAGAGGGTCCCCGGCGTGCTTGACAGAGGACCTGAAAGTGGACCTGAAGCACTTCTGGTCCACTTCCAGGTCTGCAGTGGAGCATGTGGGGGACCACCCCTTGCCCCCCAGCTCAGTGACTGGTGCCTCCTGGGTCTGGGGGACACCCAGGGTACCCCTGCATCCAATTGCCAAGCTGGGGGAGAGGGGTGCTGGGGAGGCTAGCTCTACAAGTAGGTTTCATTTTTATAGGCACTCCTCAGCAAGTCCTCCCAAATAAAATAGTCTTGACGTACCAAACAAGCAAATAGGTAAGCAAAGAAAACCACATTTTAAGTGTGTTCCTGGAATGGCTGTTAAATTTGAAAAATAAAGGAAATTCAACTGGACAAAAGAGCTCAAACTCAAAGGTGGAGGAGGCTTAGTTCATGACATCTAGTTTAGAGGTATTTTATCACATGTGCAAGGGGAAAAACTTGTAGAGAAGGGTTGAATAACTACATTGAAACTTATGTTAGGAGTATGCAGGGAAATTGGATTAATCAGCAGGAATAGTTGCATCTTGGACATCACAAAATTTAAGACTAAATTGAGATTTACCAAAAGTCGAACTGTGTTAGCCCTTACAGGGGAAGTTGAAAACCCACAGAAGAAAGGTTTGTCAGCCATATAAATAAAGAAACCAACAAAAAAAAGAGGCTACTCTGCAGTGAGGGTGGATTCAAGAGTAAAGGCGAATAGGTAAATCCCAAAAACTAAATGCATACTTTGCCTCAGTTTTTGACAAGGAAGATGATAAAGAACAAGGGAAAAGGTAGTATGGCTCATGGAATGAGTTAGGGTGATGGAAATGAGAGCATCAGGGTGAAAGCAGTACTCAGACCTTGATGAAAACAAGGTAGGAATAAAAGAAGCTAACCTTCATTCTAGAATACAGAAAGAACTGGCATGAAATTCCAAGTCTAATGGCAAAGTTCTTTAATAAATCTATCAAATCAAGGCTGGTGCTGTCTGACTAGAAAATAGTAAATATAGTAACATTTAAGAAAGAATGAGAAATTGATCTTGGCAACTGACATGCCTATTATTTTGAATTCAATTTCAAGCAGACTTTGATATAAAAAATAATTAAGGACAAGGAAGTAAATGGAAAATGGAATAAAATGAAACATGGATTTAAAAAAATAGGTTATTCTGGCATAACCTATGTTCTTTGATAAAATAACTGAATTTATAGATGAAGGAAATGAAGATCTAATCTATCTGGATTTTTGGGAAAAAACATCTGATACAGGAATTTGACACCTGGGAAATTTATAAATTAATCCAGAAACGATGGGTTTTAATACAAGAACTGCAAGGGATTTAAGGAATGTGTAACAGGAAGATGACAAAAGATTGTGCTGAAAAAGAATGTATTGGGTCTGAGGGAGATTACTTGTATCATTTCTTAAGAATGTATCTTGGGACTCCTTTTAATGTTTTCATTAGTGAAATTTGCACAAAAAGCAAATGTGCAGATGTTACATATTTTCTAATAGGATTATCAACACATGGGAGAACTGGAATACCAACTATGTTATACATAGAAATGGGATGAAATTTAACAGTCTAAAGCCTGCATAGGAACAAATAATTCTAATTTCTATGAGATAAAAGTGTACCAGTAGATATTACAGGGGAAAAGGAAAACGTGGATGAATTAACTGATCACAGGATAACTCTGAACCACAAATCTAGTGTGAACATGAAAGACAAGCATGCACCTAAGAGATACTAGACAAGATATTTCCAGTAGAGGTATAGAAATATTAATATTATACCAAAAACATCAAACTTTCAGCAGATGCTGGTCACAAATTTCTTCACCCATGTTGAAGAATGATGAACTCACACTGGGGCAGGTGCAAAGACAGGCCGTTAGGATGATTAGGGGAATGGAGAGTCTGTCTTTTAAGATGAGACGAAGAGCTTGAGTGAGTAAGCACCTCTTGGACCTCCTTTTCCTAGGCTATGATAATCACATTGAAGGAATACATACTAGAGAGGAAGAAGTAGTATTTAAGAAAAGGACAGTGTTGGCACACAAACAGCTAGATTCTTAGCCACAACTAAATTTAGGCTCAGAATTAGAAGGCTTAGTAGCAGAGGAGTAAGGTTCTAGAACAGGATTCCAATAGGAGTAGGAGGATGACTGAGATAGATGATGGTTTTAAAAATGGACAGTGGTACATTACATGATGTGGTTGCCTGCTATGCACTGAGGAGCTCTCTTTCAGCCATATGGTTATTGCTAAGATATAATGATATCTTGCCTGCAGCAGGTGTATAAAAGTCTCAGGCTGCAGGGTTGAATTCTGTTATCCAAGTTGTTTAAACATTCTTATTTATCAAGGAATGAATGAATGTGTGTGTGTGTGTGTTTTAATGACATATTTGTAATGCTGTTCAAAACTTAACTTCACAGAACCAATTTGCATGGTATATATTTCCAGAACAGAAGCAACTATGTTTGGTTATACTTGGTTATGTGATAATGAACATTGCTAGTCCTTTACATCATGAAAAACTGGGGTCTGAAAATTTACATGGTGGGCACATCTACATGTGCAATTATGGACCTGACTATTTTGTGCAGAAAACTCGGGCTCATTAATGTGCTTTCATTTGGAGCAAATTGCACCTGACAAGACCAGCCCAGCCCAGGGCTGCACCTACCCTGCTCTGCCCCAGGTGCTGGGAGGGGCCATGGGGGCCAGTCCCAATCTTTGCTAGGCAGGGGAAGCTGTACTGGCTGCAGCGGCAGCTGTCTCCATGCCACATGTGGGTCAGGACCCATCCTGATCCCCACATGGTGAGAAGATGATTACCCATGCAGCCAGCATATCTCCCCCTGCATCAGGGAGCAGCCAGGCAGCAGCAGGCCCACTGTTGCCCGGGTTGACCGGGAGCAAACTGCTCCTGGTTAGCACAAACTACATGCACTATGGTGCATTAGTTATTGCTCCACTTATCTAGTACCTTTGTTGATATTAGCAAATGGTGCATTAGATTAAATTAGTGCATAGTATAACCTATTCACGTGTAATCAGTGATGCTTCACTGTGCATTCTAATGTGCAGTAAAGCATTTTGTGTAGATACATCCAATGTGAAGTGGAGAGAACATCTTCTAGATTCACTCCCTTCCAGCACTGCCACTACTGTCCTAGTTCTTCCCACAGAACGTCACACTTGATTGATAACTGAATAGTCCTCACACATTCTCATCATTGCCTCCTTAAATGTCAGTTCTCTTATAGCCTCAAACTTGCCCATAGACAAATAAATGAATCCTCCTCTAGGATTGGTTTCCCACACAGAGTAAAAATAATTCTCAGGTAACTACTCCTCACAGTAGATCAATGTAGTGGGGAGTCCTCAGCAAAATATAACCAGAATTGGCAAGATACCCTGCTTAAGGTTTCAAGTAATGTAACCAAGGAGTTTGATCACAAGATGAACATGAGCCAACAATGTGATGCCATGGCCAGCAAAGCTAACCAAACTCTGGCATGCATCATTGATGCATCTCTAGCAAAACAAGGTACATCATTCTCCACTTTGCTCAGTCTTGGTGAGGCTGCAACTGGAGTACTGCATCCAATTTTGGGCACCCCACTTTAGGAGGGATGTGGATAAGCTTGAGACAGTCCAGAGAAGAGCCACCTGTATGATCAAAGGCCAAGAGAGCAAACCTTACCAGGAGAGGCTGGGGGACATGGGACTCTTTAGCCTGGAGAAGAGAAGGCTTAAGGGAGACTCGATGGCAGCCTATAAGTTTATAAGGGGTGTGCATCAGAACCTGGGAGAACAGTTGTTCACCAGAGCTCCCTAAGGAATAACAAGGTCCAATGACCACAAACTCCTAGAAGGCCAATTTAGAAAAACTTCTTCACAGTCCGAGTGTGTGGGGTCTGGACCCCAGAGGTGATGCAAGCACTTACTCTGGACTCATTTAAAAGGCATTTGGATGTTTATCTTGCTAGGATCATTCGATCCCCACAGACTTCTTGCCTATGGCAGGGAGGCTGGACTCGATCTTCTACAAGGTCCCTTCCTGTCCCTAATGTCTAAAAATCTATGGGTTAATGAACTTAAGGCATATCTACAAAAGATGCTGTGGTGCCATAGCATCCATTGGTAAAAAACATGATGTCGCCACTATGTTACCAAAGCAATGCAGTCCTTCATTATAGCACATTGCTACAGCAACATAGTGGCCAAAAATAACTGCATGCAGCCGGCATGGCACAGTATGAGATATCACTGTGCCACCTTTTAGTACTTCCGAAAAGAACTACTAAATGATGTTGCAGTAACAAAGGTGCCATATGGCCACATGTAGACATGCCCATAGAGAATGAATTATTATCTCTTGCTACCAGGGTTAGGCCAGGGCAATACAGATAAACTTACACTTCTACAGTTTATGTTGTACCTGTCCTATATATAGAAGACTTGCAGGACAGGCCTTCTGTAGATCTAACACATCTTACAGGCACTTAAAATAGAAATAAATTACTAAATAATAACAGTGTTTGCTCTGGAAGAACATATTCCTTGAGAGGATGAATAATGTCTTGGAAAAACAGCAGCCAAGGAATTGCAGAATATCAAAACTTTAAATGGACGTCATAACTTTAATAAATGAATCACACACTGTAAAGGGAAAACTGGTTAATGAAGATAATTTCTTCATGAGCTGGAATTGGCAGCAGTTCAGTTATTCCAGCACACATAACTGACAGATTTTCAATAAATGTTGTTCTACTATATCTAAGTGGTGGGACAAATTTACTGTATCAACAGGACATGTTGCCCTTGGACCCAGCTGTGAGAAAGATCTGGTCATTTAAGCAATTCATCTGATTTCTGTCACAAAATGTACTTTGTGTAGAAGAGAAAAATGTTATTCTGTTTATATGGCTTCAATATTAGCCCTGTTATGGCCAGTACTGAAAGGAAAGCAGGGCAGAGATGAACTTTAAAGACCAAGTAAAGCAGAGATGCACAAACTCTCATGAGCCTGAGCTAACTTCATCAGATGAAATCCATGGAAAAGTCTATCAGAAAGATTTGAACACAAAAGACAGGGAAGAGAAGGGGAGGATGTCAGTTCTGAGAGATGCAAACAAGTAATAAACTCACAGAGACAAATGGGTCATAAAAAGATAATCCAGGTAATGGGATCTGTAGCCTCTGTTTAGACTATACTTAACACAATGTGGTCTAACACAATTTGCTAAGGATGACTTCTGCAATTTTGCATTCAAGTTCGTTTTAAAGTTCCTCTGGTACTCTGAAGTCAGTGATGGAATGTCCTGGGAGGTTAAACTATACTGCTACAGGTTTTAATGTCTTTATGGTACTTAGATCAGTATTAATTTATTCTTACATAAAGGGATTGCTCCATCTGTCTAATATAGACGGCCGAGGGACATTGTAAACAGGTCATGGTGGACATGATGTTGGTAAAGGTGTAGGTGAATGATCCTGTAATGTTATAATCCATGTTATTAAGTCCCGTGATGATATGGCTTGTACTGATGTTGGGGCACATCTTGCATCTGGGTGTGTTGCAAGACCCGATGTCTCGGTAAGAATAGAAGTCAGGTGGCCTGTTTCTTGAGAGACATTGAGGGGAAATTTGTAAGTCAGGGCAGGCTTGCCCCAAAGTATGACTTAACAGTCTTTATTTTGCAGGGGGGGATTGGAGATAGTTAAAGATACATCCAAGGTGTTCAAGCTGGTGACTGTAGGCAACAACAGGAGGGAGTCTGTGGGATCAGGGCAAATAGTGCTGTAACAGAGTTTGACTGTGGATGATAGATGTAGTAGTGTGCTCAGGATGAAAGCTAGTGATGTGATCGTAGCTGTGGTGGTTGGTGGGCTTCCAATACCACCAACCCAATGGCTATTGCAAATCTTCACCCTAATGCCTGGGAAGCAAATTTACTGGGTAGAATTAGTTGACTTCAAACTAACATGGCTAAACCTCCCAGTACTGAAAAATCATTCACTCTCTGATTATCTTGGGACATGCTGGAGCTAAATACAAAATAGTATACTAAATATTCAGGAATACTAAATAGCTTGAAAAATGAGCTGAATGGGAAGCAGATCACAATATAATAATTATCAGGGCTTTCACAGCTCTTATTCTAAAATTATTTGCTAGTTAAATGCTACTGGCACCAAAGAAGACATTTCTCAATGAATACTATGAGGTTATACATTGAAGAAAAATGACTTTTAAAAATAAACTTTTCTACCTAAGTGTGCTATTGTGCAAATCAGTTTTTCTAAATGTCTTGGCAATTTACTATGTGGGAAGGAGCTGTCTGCCAGCACTGTAAAGACAGAGGGCGCACAAAACAAATTAGCAAAGGACAAACAGGGTTTTAACAATAATATGTTTATTTCCTCCAGAACTCCCATCTGGAATCCTTAAAGTGGAAATTTTAAATTATGGCCTGTCATAAGCTTATTAATGTGTTGCTTTAGAAAGTTAAACTTCAATTGATTCTAGCTCTTTGAAATTATAATGTCCATTTCCTTCTGAAAGAGTAAAAGTATTCTGAGGTCTTATCTTGCATATTTAAACACACATTGGTTTTCTGCTTACCATTTAAAAAAGTTAAGCAACTTACTCTTTCTTCAATCCACTGAAAAGTTAAATGACATTTAATTTTAAGGAAATAATCAGGATGATATTGCTGGTGCGCTTCAATATATACATGCATTCTGCTTCCTTGACAGCTAGTTCTTGGTTATGTTCTCCCCTCCCTACCGTGGAGCTGACATATGTGAAATGCCCAAAGTACAGCAGAACCTAGTTTGGTTCCTCTGCGGAAGGTGGGCAGGATTTAGGGACTCCCTGAAGGGGATATAAATCACCTCCAGTCTTCTGAGAACAGTTTCACAAACTGCCCACTGCATCTCAGTTCAGGGGAAACCTGGGACAGAGACAAATGGGGTCCTGGCTGAAAGATATGCATTTACTAGCAGCAACATGTGTTGGCCTGTGGCTGGGTACAAAAGTGCAGAGGGAAAGCAGTGACTGCTGGCTACCGCTTCAATTACAGCTGTAATCTCATGCAGCCTTTGTTATTATCATTGGCTCTCCCAGGCCAGTGCTTTGGGGCTGTGAGCCACTCTTCTTATGATTCTGTTTATTGTCCATTTTCTTAGGAAAGGAGAAATGATAGGTGTGGCAGCATAGTGACCATGAGGTCCACTCTAGCTTTGGTCTTGCTAGACATCTGTTTCTGGATTTACTTGCGTACAACCTGGCTAAGGCTTTGTGATCAGCCTAGGATCTGACCCTTCCAGAATAATGAATCTTATAATCTTTCCTGAGTTTTAGTATGAGATATGGAAGGAGCTTAGTATGCAAGAGCCTTGATTAAAGTTTTTATGATAATAGCATGCTTTTGCTTACCAAGGAGAATGTGGGGTTTTTTTTTCTTTTAGCATGTAGTGGTAATGGTTCTATACACAGGTTAATCACTTAAATTTAATACATTTAGCTGTCTTTTATAAAGAAAGGACTTAAAACAAACAAACAACCCCCTTCCCCATTGAAATATTCAGTGTGTCACTTTTTTTTCCACCAAGCATTTGACATTTTAGCTCTCTTCATTTATCTATTCTTCACACCTCCTTATCAAGAGCTATTAACCATCAGGAGTTCTATAAATACCAGTCATTGTCTCTGCTTAACAAGAAAAAATGCATATAACTTTCCCCTAACCCTCCTCTCTCCCAATCCTTCACTTAAAGAAAAAGATACTGTCTTCTGGTTTTTATTCCAACATGCTATTTTTTATGTACTTTTGAACCCAGAAATGTCTTTTATACTTTCGGAAGATAACTTTATTAATATTCTTTATTAGTGCCTTCAGAATTGGACAGCTGTATCTTAATTGATGTCATTCAATTCACATGCTGCCTTTCACCATAAAAGCTCAGGGCAGCTTACAGTAGAGGGCAGAAAAAGTATCAGAATAAGAAAACAAACAACTTTAAAATGGGAACTAGAACATCCATATAAAACAATGTGCCTAACCAATATTTCCTAAACATTTAGTTTTGTTGCTTAAATGCCTGACCACGTAAGAAGGTCTTGCAGCATTTTCAAAAGATGTCCTGGCTCCCGCTCTGGCAGACCTCAAGAGGAAGGGACCAGGTGGCACTCTATCCAAATGATTAGGACACTGAGGAAAGGTAAGGGCCAAGGGCTGGATCACACTTTGGGAACCAAATTTCTTGTTCCAGAGGGAAATCTAGGAGCAGGGTCCAAAACGCAGGCCAGAGTCACAGTCAGGGAATCAGACACTTATTTACCAAATCCAAGGCAGAATGCACAGGTTAAAGTCAGAGAATAATAAAGCTGAACCAAGATCAGGAACCATGAGGCTTGCCAAAGTAGAATCAGTGTCTCCTGCCACAGCTGGGGCAAAATGGGTAGGCAGTAGGGCTGTGTGAAGCTGTGTTCCCGACTCGATTAGGCAGAGATTTGGCCTGATTTGGTGCCCAAATCACTGAATCTGAATTGAATCAGACGACCCTTTAATCTCTGAATCAAATTGGAACCCTCTGAATCAATTCAGAAAGATTTGGCCAATTGGACATAGACACAGCTTTAAATGTTTTTTCTACATACCTCTCGGTAGCAAGCAGTTCATGAGTGCTGTGATGTTGGGGGCATGGAGTGTCCCACAGAAGTGCAGGGGGCTCCCCAGCACATACAGCAGCAGACCCAGAAGTGAGCCAGAAGCACTTCTGGCCCACTTCTGGGTCCACTGGGGAGCACACTGGGCCCCTCCACCCCTGTGCCTCCTCAGCTCAGCAACTGGTGCCTCCTGGGTCTGGGGTGGCACCCAAGGTCTCCCCATGGCTGATTGCTGAGCTGGGGGGCATGAAGGGACCCTCCAGTGTGCCTCCTGATGGACTCAGAAGTGGACCAGAAGTACTTGCAGTCCACTTTTGGGTTTGCCATTTAGCATGTGGGCTTGCCCCCCACACGCTCCTGTGGGACACTCCATCCTTCCCAGCGTCACAGTGTTCACAAGTCACACTGGTACCTTGAGGTATGTAGAAAAAACACTTAAAGCTGTGTCTGTGTCCAAATCGATGCTTCTCCGAATCAGCATCGAATCTTCAGATTCAGCCAAATCAAATCCGGGACAGTGATCTGAATCAAAGAAAAGCATCACTGTCCCCAATTCAGGCCAAATCCAAATGCAAATTGAATACAACCTGCTTCTCACACCCCTAGTAGGCAGAGCTCCCAGCAGCCAATCATGAAGATGGCTAAGGAAGAACTTTTGAGCCATAGCCTCAAGGCAGCTGTGACTGCCTAGGCATATTATGACCTAAGAAAGCAGGGGCTACACTTCAAAGTGGGCAGTGGGCACCGTGTAAACAGTACTACCAACACCATAAATATGATAAAACTTGTTCAAACTAGGGATGTTATAGAACCAACAGACAAGAGGGATGAAAACCCAAGAGGAATGAAAACCAGGACTGCAGAAAACATCTTGACAGGGGCAAAGAACATACCATTGTCAAAGGAACCAATGGGGAGAAGGGATGCAGGTCATTTGTAAAAGTACAGGCAAAGATTAAACTTGTGGGACTTCTGTCCCCATATGCCAAGAAGAAACATGGACCTCCAGAAAACTTCTGAACTCCTGGCTTCAACTTGTCCTCCAGACTATGTAAGACTCATGCAAATATTTTGTTGTGTCTTGACTTAGGCTAAGTTTTATGTTGTTTCTTTGTCTTATGCTTAAACTAGTAAATTATTGGACTCAATAAACATTCTCTTCAGAGAACAGACTATTCTTGTCCAAGCCATTTTCATCACTTCAGTCCAAATATATACATTCTAAAACTAAAATTAGGTAGCAGACAGGGCTGAGGAGCAACTGCTAAGAATGACCTCCCATGTATTTTCGCCAAGCTGACTCGGTGCATTGGTGGTACTTGCAGGAGGTTACTCTTGGCTGACCTGAAGAGATTGCCTTCTCTAATACACCCCATTATAATCTTTCAGAGATGTTGGGTCTGTACCCTAAATATCTAGGATATGCACCTGTCCAGAAATCCAACCCCATTCAGCTATTAATCCATGGAATTGTAAATAAAACCGTAGAAAAAAAATCACCTTTTTCCATATGGTCCATGAATAATCTTAGTTCTTAAATAACTACATTTCTATTGACTACTCTCTGCTAATACTCTTGTATATGATTAACTTTATTTAGGGACAGAGCCAGGGCAAAAAAAGAAAAACCACCTCCCGAAATGCCAATCTTTCCAGCTAGTTTCTGGGCACAACAAGATAGGGTGGGAAGGTATATCTATTATTACTAGTAGATGTTGTGGGAATAAACGCATCTTCTTTGACCAAGCACTTCTGTTATGCACAACATGTAGATCAAGATAATCTGAGTAAAAGAGGTTTAGGTTGTTGCAACGTGTTAGTTTTTATTTGATTAACAATGGTAAATCAATTGGCATGGCCTGAGATGTACAGAATTTCCAATAATTTTTGTAAGTTATGGGAATCGTTTAGACTTTAACGAGGGAGGAAATAGCAAAAACTACTGATATATTAATGGCTGATTTATATGATCTATGTCTGTTTTTAGAAAACTTCTGAAAAGTTCAGCCAGAAGGAACAAATTATAAGCAGAGGTAAAACCAGAGTTCATGCCTCCAGTCTGTATATTAGATATTTGTAAGGCAGAATAGCTTCATTATCTTGTGTTGTCTTCAGTCAATTTGTAACAGCTGAGGACCTGATACATTTTTAAAATTATTTATTAAATCTGGAATTTTATTGCATGCAGCTATGTGCTGGATATTCTCAATAAGGCTTACATTAATTGATAAATGTATCACTATTTATCATGATAATTGACAATTTTATTTATGATGACAATTACTAGAATTTGTTTTCTAGCTATCCAGCAAGGACCTAATTATGCCTAGGTCCAGGTTTGTAAGCAAATGTGTAAGAGGATGTGAAAGACTTGCTTTTCCTTTTAGTGAAGAGTTTAAGCAAAATGGATAATGATGCACTCAAGAGTTGCACTTTATCTGAGAAGCTAGAGAGAAACAGCTGCTGTGGATGGGGCCATAGCAGTAGAAGGGATTTTGCCCTTCACAGGACCCAATACGCTCTACTGCCTGTGAAAGAGAAGATAGTTCTTCCATAGATAGGAATCCCCATATAATGTTAATTAGGGCTATTTACTCTTCTGCTTGCTAATAGAGAACCGCCATTAGTGGGGATCATTATACTTCTCCCCACCATTACATTGCATTAGGACATCCCTGAGGGATTCCACTGTTTTCTCAGTCCCAGAAAGAAAATCTGGAGGGTTTTCTGATCCTGTGGTCCAGCTCCAATATCCTTTACCCATTGTTGGAGTTAGTATTATCAGTGCAGTCGTGGCTTCTGAGCTCATCTCCATCCCTGTGCAGATCAAAACTCCTGAAGGTGCTGCATGGCTGATTTGCACTGCTCTGTTAATTGGCTGGGGCACTGGTATTACCTTGGTGGGTTTCATGCAGCACTATGTTGTATACCCCTGCCCTATGCCAAGCTCAGCTATTTCTGCTTAACACACAGTTGGAATGTCTTCCCCTCAGCTTACTCACTCTAGGGATACCTGGGATTGGGATTCAGGAGTCATTTTACAATCTTGACAAGCTTTAGTTAAAGTGCTTCTACCACCATTTTTTAAATGTGGGAATGCTGAATACACAGGATGCCGAAGCTGCTGGAGTGTGTTAATTAGCACACTTGAGCAGACTACATTAATTGAGTCTGTTGCAACACATTCTAATTAGAAAATGTCAGAGCAGGTGCTGGGTATGCCTATTCTCTGTTTTCTTCCATTCTAGAGTGGAATGTGCCTTTATGGGACATGATCATTTCACACACTCAGACATGAAACTGGCTGAAGGGATTGGCTGTAATGCAGGTAGAGTGATCTGTCCAGCTTATAATAAAGGTCAATTTGCTGAATTCCTGTTAACAATCTTGGATAATTTTTACCAGTACCCTGGCAAACCTAAACCCTCTGCAGAGAAACAAGTTCAATCCTTTCACTGCTGCTCCACACACAAAGCCTGGCAGCTTAGCCTACTTCCGAGCCTGTGCTCCAATATTGTGCTCTTACTTTCTTGGGACGGATACACTGTGTAGAGACTTGGGATTGTACTGTAATATAAAAACAATGCAAAACTGCCTGGTAAAACAGGAAAGATTTGGGGGAGGCTGTCTCATAGCTTTAGTTCTGGGCTTGCCTAGGATAAACATAGCCTTGGTATCCAAAAGCAAACTAAATGCATTACATTACTGCTCCAGCCAATTGATCTATTTTCTTGACAGCCAAATGTCTTCCACATCTTCATTTAAATCCTCCCTGGTTACCTTTCCTCCAGAAGACTTCCACTGCCACCCCAGCAAATTTAAGTTACTTTTCCTGCTTACTTTAAATGCTATTACTTCAAGCACCTGTTGTAGGCTGAACTATGAGACAACAGGGAGCACAGAGCCAGATGAGATAAAAATGTAGTTAACTGTAACGTGAAAGGCTAGGGACAGACATTCAAAAAACCTGAATTGATTCAATCTTTGCTGGTTAGTTAACCAGCAAAGCTTAAGCCAATTTGGAGGTGTATTGATCAAGTCAAATACTTGACAGAAACAAAAGCAAGAATGAAGATTAAAGATATTTATTGTCAAGGATTTTACTAAGGCATTTAATTCTGTTTGGAAGGAAGAGTTATGGAAAGCAGCAAAATCATACATTATACCAGATAATTGCAGTAATGAAAATGATGTACAAAGATTCCTGCAGTGCTGTAAGAATTGATGGAAAATTCAGCAATTGGTTCTAGTCAAAGTTTTATGTAAAACAAGAAGGCATGAAATCACCATTTAATTTGTATCATGTTCTTAAACTGTTCAGTTCTTAAACTGAACATTAACAGTATTAGATGAGCTGGAGGGCATGGTGTTGGATGCTGCTGAGTTAGGTGCATTAGCAGATTAAATTATACCTTTGAATAATTGACAATACTCTTTGCTACCTTGGAAATTTGGAGCAGTCAACTTGGATTTTATACAAGAAAAGCCGAAAAAGACTAATGTGTTATGTTTGGGGTGAAGGGAGAAAAGTACTGAAATGCAGCATCAGCAAGGTTGTAGAATAAGCCTGATTGGTACTGGTAGTTTCAGCTGGGTGAGGCTAGCACTAACTATAAGTGCTGTTTAGAAATGCATGAAATTACGGACATTACATTTGGTATCAAAGTGCAAATTTATTAAGCTGTTGGACTAACAGTTTTTATGTTACGAATCAGAGGTGACAAATGTAAAATTGATAATGTTTCAGGAAAAATGAGGTCAGATTAGGAAATGGAATCAAGATGAGGGGAGAGCTACAATCAAAACAATTATGATGCTGCAGGAGAAGGAGAAAAGAGAGAATGCTAAAGGTCACAAGAGTGGCTGATACTGGTTAGACCTAAACACAAACTGCCTCGACATTGTACACAAGGACTTGGTCAAGCAGGACTAATAGAGGAGCAAGACTTGGAAAGAAAAATTGTGCTCTACTGCTCCTATATCTGCAAAATTACTTTGGGATGAAAGAAAATAGCACAACTGCACAACAGCTTGTCACCTGAAAGTTACAGGTTTTTGACTAGGACTGTGAGTACCATCATTCAATTTCATGAAGGATTTTAGCCTTTCAAATACTGGTTTTATTCTGATTAAGAATGATTTTGAAAAAAAAAACTCTCTCAAATTGAGAGGCAACTCAGCTATAGGGCAGCCTACCTTACTTGTTGCTCTAGAGCCAATCTGGGCCTCCACAACAGCCTGCTGAAAAGCTAAATAGATAAATTGGCATGAAACCAGGCAGGCAGAGTTTCAAAAACTCCAATGGAGGTATTAGGCTGTGCCCTCAATTTGTTTGGATCAGCTGCTCATCTGCCTGCCACTTCTCCAGCTGACCGTTCAGGCTGGGTGCAGGTGGCCAGAAGTCTCCATTCAGGCCTAGCTGCTTGCTTATTGGCAGGCCAGTGTCAGCTAAGCTCTCCCTCCCATATAAATCCCTGACCCAGACCAGGAACTATCTGGACAACAGGGTTTGCCTGTTCAGACTACTTTGCTGTTCCTTGTAGCTTGTGCCTTTGCTTGGACCTGGCTGTCCATGATCAATTGTGGTAGGGTTCTGCTGAAACTTTGATAAAATTGGACCATTTCTATCAAATATTCTGTTGCCATTTTGGCAAATTCCAATGAAATTATGCTTTATTAGTACCTCACTCACCAGCTCTTCTTTTTACACCAGAAGAAAGGGAAGACTGACATGTTTGGTGCACTTGCAAAGCATGGAAAGCCGGACAAAGGTTTTTTTTTAAACCCGTTGGCTTACTAACAATTTTTTTCCAACTATTTAAGTTGGCTTAATAAAAAATAACAGATTTGCCTAAATAACCTTGTCTGTCTATGCCCTTAGATCAACACGGCTACAACCTATACCCCTGGAAAGCATTTGGGATTTTGGTAGTAGGTGTTCGAGGCTTTTGTTACTGGAGATACATATTCCCTTTCCCTTGCTTTGCCTCAGGGTTCAAAAGGGTTTTAACTCCTACATCCCCCCCAAAAATATTACAACCAATCTACCCTGTATTGTGTATCTTGTATCTGCATTCAAGAACAACAAATAGGCAGATTAATTAGATGATTCTGCCAATGTTTTTTCCTTTTGTTATCCTCCTCTGTTTTAAAAGTCTTTTATAGCTGCTGCAATTCATCTAGCTAATCTCAACTGCAAGTAATGTAGACCAACAAATAGTATTTGTAGTAAGCAGCAGAGTTTGTTACCTAGCAGTAACTTCACAAGTGCCTTACTTATTGAGAGAATGGTATGGCTACTCTGTTAGATTCAAAGTTTGCATAGGGTACTAATCAGAAGATATAGCTCACTGTTAAATATGCAGCTTTTAGAGTCCACTGTTACATTAGAGATTCAACATTATTCTACATCAGTGGATCTCAAACTTTTTAGCTTCGAGGCACCCCTCTATAACTTTTCTGAATTCAGCAGCAACCTGGGAAGCACTTCATTCTCTGTACCTCTGCTCTTTTCACCATTTGCCCTCTTCTTGTATGGGTCTGTACTTGAGGAGGCAAGGCAGCCCTTGCTACTGAGTCCGCTCCTCCAGAGTTCTGCACACTGGCAACTGCATCCATTGTACTCAGGAGTACAACACAAAATGGTAACAAGAAGAATCCTGTAAGACTATTACAAGAATATTGTCTCCTGTTTATTATTAGAATAGGCCAACTTTGCACAAGCAAAGTTCTTATTTTTGGTGTCTTTAGTGAAACTTTTGCCTGTGCTAATGTAACACACTGCCATTGTGAGCCTAGGACAGTTTAGGCTTCCTTCATTTCAGATTATAGGATATAAGTGGATTGAATATCTTTTCTGACCTTTAAGATGTCAAGTGCTCTACATCCCTGAAGCAGAAACTGAATTATATCAGCTAAAGTTTCCTCACTTTAAGTGATATAGCTGTGCCTAAGGGAGAAATACAGTGAGAATGATTGTTAGTAATATTTTTTCCTCTGTGATAACCACACAATGATATCCATGTGCCCCTGAAGCAGTATTAGGGAGCTAGTCTGCATGACATACAAAATTATTTGAGTTCAGATTTCTTAGAGCAAATTATAAGATACAGTGTACCATCAGCATATTCTGAGCAGGGTTTTTGCATGTAAGGGTCACATTTGGGAAAGTTAAAGCCAGAACAATAATGTGCACTCAGGTGATCTGGGACACACAGGAGAAAATGTCATATTAAATGGTAATCTAATCCTGTGGTAAAATGGAGACCTTTGTCTCCTGTCATCTGTAGGAATCAACACCTTTTGCTTTTACAGAAAGGGCAGATGATATCAAAGTCTTTGGTAGCCTTTTGAGTTTGTGCATAATGCTTTTATTATTTTAATGTTTCATTGTGTTGATATTTACTTGAATTAAGAGGAATAATGCAAGGAAACTCTTGAAACAATCCTTTTTTAAGAAGCACGTTCTCTGATACTGAAAAATGACACAAATAATAATAGAAGTGGATCAGCACTGGCATTAGATAAGAGTCAAGCAATACTATTCAAATGATGCTAGAATCTGTTTATATTATTTAATCTGTTATGTGTATTTCTGGAAACAGACTAGCCAAATCAAATTAGGCCTGATCCTCCTTTTATTGAAATCCATGGGAGTTTTGCTATTGGCTTGATAGTAGCAATGTCTTGCTCAATGAACTCTCGTAAATCCAAAGCAGCTTATGGACTACCTACACAACCTTCAGAACTTTTAAAAACTAAAAACAAGCAAACAAACATCAACAAAAATGCCACTCATTTTTCCTGTAATCTATATTTCCCTGCGAAACCTCAGCGTAAGATTGGGCTACCAGAAAAACCCGGTAACTTTTGTTCACCAAGTCTACTCAAAGTGCTACCACTGGAGAACTTGCAACTTTGTTTGCTTACAAAACAGGTGCATGCATGGTGGAGTGGGAGGATGGGGGTAAGGAAGGGCATCTCTGACTGACTAACCAGGAAGGCTACAATGAGCATGATAGTATTCCTTTATGTTCTATTATCCCAGCAATGAGCACATTATTATATTCAGTTTGATCAAAGACCACACATCCTTTCAAGTAACGGATGCTCATGTGAGGCTGGTGGTCTGGACATCTGAAGCTCCCTTTTACATTTCTATTTTTAGCTGGAATAATTGAAATAATTTGAGGTGAGATTTTAGCAATAGTCTCTTTTTTAATTCTGATGATATGTCCTAAAATAATTCAGGACTCCTATCTGACTGCCTAAATAATGTTAGATTTATATACTGCTTTACAAAACTCAAATTTAATGCAAGAGACCTACTGAAGAATACCTTGCAAACAAAAACTTGTCTAACTTGTATCCTAACCATACATCAATCCAGTAAAAGATATCAACCACAAAGATACTTGCTTCTTGTAACTTTTATGCAACTCATTCAGCTTTTTTCACTTCCTTCTGCTATATGAGTTTAGGGACACATTTTGCTGATGATGCTCTCTCATGCAGAATGTGATGAAAGGGGTGAAACTTTTTTATGACCTGAGTATAGTCTTATGAATTTATGCAGCTTCCTTAAACAGAGCATGAAAATCGTAAGTTTGATGCCAGCTATTTCCTCTAAATTGTTATTAGCTGAAAGCCACTGAACACCTCTGTAAAATGACAGATTATGCCATTATTTACAGCATTTAATCACTAGGGATCCTGGTTTTCTCCAGTTAAAAATCCCAAATACTCTAATTAAAAATTCCAAAATCTACATTTTTCCATGATTAAAATGAAACACCCCTATATAGCTAGAAGTAGCTATCAGTTGAACACAATGTTTTATTGATATATTTTATTTACAACTTTAAAGCAATTTGGAAGCCTATCAGTGCCTCAACCATTATAATAAAACAAATTCTAAATACCTCTATATTTTGGGTTTTTTTAATTATGGAAAATCAGAGCTCCCTTTGCCCTCTTCGCTCACCAGGACATAGGTCCAGCTGCAACTGTCCCTCCCACTGCTTTGTGGGGCTGAGCAGCCCTGATATGCTGGTGCCCTATTCCTGCCTATGCTATTGCCCCTCACTCCTGACCCACAGCACCCACCTGGCCCTGTCAGTGCCCCTCACTCCTACCCTGCTTCCCACTACCCCGAGTGCTCAGCCCTCAGTGTATGGGGAACAGGGGAGCGGGGTGCTTCCAAAAGAAGGGGTGTGGGCATAGGTGATGTGTGGGAAGGCAGGGAGGGTACATGCCCCCCACAGACTTTAGCAGCCATAGTGGGGCATAGGCTGCAGCCTGGAAGGACCAGCTCTGGGCAGGAGCAGCTTCCATGGCCCACTGGGTGGGACCCACCACGGGAGGGAATGTCACACTACCATGGTCACCAAGGTGAAGTGTGGCAGTGTGGAGTTGTGTTCTTGCTGCTTCTGGGCAGGGGTACCTCATCTTCATGGCCATGGTGGTGCAGGGCTCCATCCTGCCCATTAGGGTGCAGAGGTGGCTCCTGCCCAAAGCTGGTCAGCCAGCCTGCAGCCTGTGCCTTGCCATGGGCACAGAAATCGGGGTGGGGGGGAATGCACATCCTCTTGCCACATTGCCTGTGGTCCCTTGTCGCCTGCTGCATCACCTGTGCCCTTTCCCCCTTCCACTCCCATAGACCTGGAGGGACCTGCTTTCCACTACCCTGCCTGTTTGCCATGTGCATGTGTATATACATGCATCTGGCAACCCCTGCATCCCACTCCCCCAAACTGCAAGCAGCCCCTTGCAGGCTGGAATTCTGCTGTCCTGCAAGGGGGAACCTATGATTCCCTGGGTTTTTCCTCCTTCAAAGGAGATAATCCACATTTTCCAGCATTTTTCCACATGGCAAATGGAAAACTGGGATCCCTGGTGATCACTTAGATTTACATTAATATTTAGCTGTTTGTTATGGTGTAGTAAAAAAATAAAGGAAACGCTGTTAGCAAGGCATTTACTATCTTTTTCTGATCGTATCAAAATATTTTTTTTGCTTCTAAACATGAGGAGAGAGTAAAGCTTCAAAAAGAAAAGCCTCAAAACTTTATATTTTATAAAAGTTTGGATTTCAATGAAGAATGATCCCAAAAAGATTCTGAAAAATAGAATTCTGATTTCCTTAGAGAAAACTCCCAGGTTAGAGATAGCCAAAGTTCCATTTTATTTAAAATGTAGACACAGTCACAACTGATGGCTTATGAAAAATATCTACTGGTCATAAGGTCATCTAGTTCAGCCCTCTGCTCAAGGCAGGATCATCCCTGAGTAAACCATTACAACTATCTTGCTTGTGAAAATTTCCAGAGATGAAGATACCACAACCTGTCTAGTAACCTGTTCCAATACTTGATCATCCACATAGTCAGTACTGAGGTTCAGTCATTGAGTTCCTGGGCTTTCATCCAGACTCTGGATACTTTGATGATTTTCTCTGTTGTGTATTTTGCTTGGTAACAGACAACAGAATACACCTTCATTGTATATAAAGAAGATAAACTTATTTACATATTTAATACAGAGGAGAAGAATGAATAGGATTTAGAGAAAGAAATGGACAATTTTTGATCTGAGATGATAACATTGGAGATACAAAGCTACATGCCAACATAAATAATAGCTGAAAATGTTATTATAAACTTGGTCCACTATTATTGTGACTTAGCTAATATTAATATTTCAACATTTACTTCTTTGGAAAAATTGAGACAGTTCTCTAAACCATCCTATTTAAGAGCCTTCTTTTTCCATTTGTCTTTAATTGCACCTGTTCAATAAACATAGATTAAAGATGGAGATCTCTGCTATAAAATATGCAAACGTGTAGACATGGAGATGTGTAATTTTTATGTTTTATTACTGATTTAATGGACTGCTCCAAATGTTCCGCTTGTCACTTTTCATGTCTGAGTGATTTTGCAGAGCAAGCTAAGGGACCTCTTAAAATACAGAAAGCCACTAGAGGCCTCCTAACTTGTTCCTGATTGTATAAGAGTGTCTCCACTGAATGACCTTCTTTGTCAGCCTCTTGTCTATCATTGTCAGCTCCATAAGGAAGGGGCTGTTTTTTTAAAGACAGACACCTGACCTCCTTCAAGTAAATGGCAAAGCTTCAATGGTCTAGATAGGGTACAACTGATTTCAGTGCAGTCAGAATTTTACACTGTGCAGCTATAAAATTCAGTCCCTAGCTCTGGCATTTTAGATGTTAGTATAATGGAAATAAGTGCACACTAGTTTAATAAATAAATCACATTTATTTATAGATATATTTTCCAGTGACCCCTGCTTCTGTGCGTTGCTCAAAGTAAAAGATATTGCCATAAAGCCAGACAGGATTTTCTTCATCAATGATCTACAAAGGTATAACTAGGTCTTTTAAAAGTTATCTTTGTGCGTCTTGATGTAACTAGCTAATGGTATCTAAACAAAACTGCATTTTGATCCAGTGAATGCATAGTACCAAGAACAACAGAACATGGCTCTAGGGGTCAATTTTATAAGGTTCTGGGCATCTGGGTATTTTTAGTTTAGCATATATAATAGAGCTGTGCAAAACAGCAGCATTTTGTTTCAACTTCTCTGTTTTGATGGGATAGTGTTTTGTCTTGAGTTCATTTTGTTTAATTTCAAAGCACTGTTCCTTTTAATTTTGTTGAAACTGTCTCACTGTTTTGATGTTTTGCCCATAGGCTATTTTGGGGAATCATGACATTGCCTGTAACTTTGTCATTTTTTGGCAGATTTGGATAAAAACAGCAGGGATGGTAGCCCCTGCTGAGGCTATAAAGCCTGCCAGCTCTTAAGGAGATAGTGCAGGGGTTTCTGGGAAACTGGACCTCAAGCTGCTGACAAGTAAAACTCGTGATGTGTGACTGTGTGTTGAGCTGCACCCTCACTGGTGCTGGGGCCTCTACACGACATGATAGTGTGCCCCAGTGAAGGCTCCTCCCCCCCTACAGCCCCAAACTGGTCCACGACTTTAAATAACAACAGGTAAAATAGTAACTTAGTAAGCAGTAGCACAGTAGCATCAACAGCATCTCAGGCAACCAAACTGTGATAGAGCCTTTCTTTCCGTTCTTGCAGGAGCTTCTTCTTCAGTGTACCTGTTAAGTTACACCCTCATTGTGTCCATTCCCCCACTTCCTTTCCTTACTTTGTTTCCCTGCAGGCAAGCCCAGCTTTATCTTCAAAACTTGAAAAGTTTTGACTGCTGTCATTTCATTTTGAGGCTGTTTCGAAGCCCTTCATTTTATTTTGATTTCACGGTTTTGAGCTTGAAACAAGTCAAAACAGGGTAAAAAAGAAACAGCCGGTGAAATTTTGCGCAGCCCTAATATATAAATACATATGATATATTATATAAGTGATTATCACTGTGGAATGGAATGCCTCTTATGGGATCCAAAAGAATGCAATCTCATAGGATCAACCAGAAGTACTTTTTCTTTCCCAAAGACAAGTCCTATACCATGCACTTCAATTTCCTCTGGATGCCAAGGACTCTATTTTTCCTTCATCTGGGTATATACTGGCTACTTACACAAATTTGTATAAATTTAAATAATCTGGGAGAATTCTACTAGGTTTGTTCTTTTAGTAGAAAAACTTACCCGGAGCTGTGTGTACAGACATTTGAGTGATGAGGCTGTGAAAGTGGAGAACTTGTGTACAGCTAAGAGGGGCTCCTATGCACACATCTGAGCATGCTCTGTAGGCTCCCTTAGTCTGCCAGATGGCAGAAGTGAATTGGGCAGTCATGATTGGCTGACCCAGACTTTCTATGATCAGCCTGTGTTTCTCTGCAGCAAGATGTGAGAATTTTAAAGGGAGCATGTTCTGCTTCCTGCTGAAGCATCCAAGTCCAGTGGATGAGGCACTACTCATGGTCTGCTGGAGGGGGAGGGTTGAAGGGGGATGTGGAAGACTGTGTTTTCATCTGAGACAAGTCACAGCATATATAGAAATTCAATTTCTTGAGAAATTCTCCTGGGGATGATTTAACCTTGGTTGTTCCCAGGTTTTTTCTTCTCATAGAGCAACCATTTTTACTCTGGAAGAAAAAGTCTGAACATCTGTACGCTTGTGGTTTCTTTTGGGAGAGCAGCAAATCTTCCAGGAAATACTGAACACCTGTATGAGGCCACTATTGTGAGACTCTGGCAATGTTTCTTCTGTATTATATCATCATAAATGAAGAAAAAATCAGGTGCATTGTTATTCATACATATTCTTGTTCCAAAAATCTAACAGCTGAGTACAACTTGCAGAACAGTAAGGAATATCATGCATGACCATCTGGTTTTCCATTCAGCTTAACTTCCTATGCTAAAAGGCTATCCTTTTACAACAATCTTTCCAAGTATATATTTGTAGTATGGCCTTTCAGAACTAAACAGCTGAAGGCATTAATTTTATAATTGTTTTTGATATATAATAATAATAAATGTTGCCTTTTTTCTTGTGTGCTTATTTAAAAGCATGTTGCAGTGAGTGAGAGAGAGAGAAAGAGAAATAAGAGAAAGAGGAGAAAGAGAAAGAGTAAAAGAAAAAGAAAAAAAGAGAGAGAGCGAGAACCAGGCCTGCAGAGAACCTCACACACACACAGAACCACATGTGCACAAACACAGAGAACCAGAACAGACAAATGCACACACACATCCAGAACCAGACATGTGCATACACAGAACCAGAGGCAGACAAATGCACAGAACCAAATGCATGGGTGCACAGAGCCAGGCTGCTGGGCCATTGGACAGAGTCCAATCCAACAATGCTGTGGAATTGCTGGAGCCCCCGTGCTTCCCTGGGAGCCAGCCCCCAGGCTGCAGCATGGCCAGCCAAGGCCCCAGCCCAGAGCCTGCTCATCAGCTCAACCACTCACCCACTTAGCTAAGCCCACAAAGGTGCAGTGCTCCTGACAAGGGGCAGTGCCAGCCTCATCCCAGTAGTGAGGCTAGGCCAGTGCTGGGTTTGGTAGTAGATGGAAAACAGGCTGGCTTAGCTACAAGCCCTGCTGCAAGCAGCCTGGGCTCCATAGTTGGCAGCAGCTACCCAGACCTGGGGCTGATTGCAGGTGGGAATCTGCAAACAGCTTCACGCATGCCTCTGAGCAGATGGTGGGGAGGGCCTGAGGCAGTACAACCCTGGCCTCTTCCCTGCTGCTGGCACAGAGCTGATGACTGGGCTCTGGAGGCCAGAGCAGCTGTTTGTAGCCAGCCTGGGCTCTGGGCTGCTGCAGCAGGCAGACTGCAAACAGCTGTGCCAGGCTCTGGCATCAGCTCTGTACTGGTGCATGCACCCATGCCTTGGAGGGGGTGGTGGGAGGGGCCTGAGGCAGCACAACCCCCGTCTCTCCCCTACTCCTGGCACTGAGCTGATGGTGGGACTCCGGAGCCTGGCGCAGCTGCTTGTAACCAGCCCTGGCTCTGTGTAGCTGAGCTCCATAGTTGCCAAACACAAAGCCCAGGCTGCTTGCAGTAGGGCTTGCAGCTTCCCAGTCACCTGCTGGGAGCAGCCTGGGCTCTGTGGTTGGTGGCAGCTACCCTGGGCAGCTACCCCAGCCAGGCCTGGTGGTGGTGTGCTGAGTAAAATGGCCTCGTGCCATGCTCGGCATGCCTGCCGGGGGTTGCTGATCCCTGATACAATGCAACACAGTGACCAATAAGGTATTATAACTAATACATACTCAATTGTTGAATGTGTGTGCGATAGGGGCGCGTGAAGCAGGCCCTATTTGATTCAGATTTGGATTCGGCCCAAATCAGGGACAGTGATTTGATTAGTTGATTCAGGTCACTTGATTTGATTTGGCCAAATCCAAATCTGAATATTCGATGCTGATTCAGAGAATTAATGATTTGGACATAGACATAGCTTTAAGTGTTTTTTCTACATACCTCGAGGTACCAGCGTAACTCATGAATACTGCAATAGTGGGGTGGATGGAGCATCCCACAGGAACCCTGGTGGGGGGAGGGAGTGCCACATGCTAGGTGGTGAACTCAGAAGTGGACCAGAAGCACATTCGGTCCACTTCTGGGTCCACCAGGGAGTGCGCTGGGGTCCCCCATACTCTGCCAGCTCAGCAAATAGCCATGGAGGGGACCCCAGGTGCTCCCCCAGACCCAGGAGGCACCAGTCACTAACTGGGGGGGGCATGGGGGAGTCCCCCAGCGTGCTCCCTGGCAAACCTGGAAGTGAACCAGCAATGCTTCTGACCCCTTCTGGGTCTGCTGCCAAGTGCACAGGGGAGCCCCACCATGTTCCTGTGGGATGCTTCATGCACCCCAGCATCACAGCATTCACAAGCTGCCTGGTACCTTGAGGTATGTAGAAAAAAAAAATTTAAAGCTTTGTCTATGTCCGAAGCATCATATTTTTCTGAATCTCTCCAAATTGATTTGGAGGGTTCTGATTTGATTCTGAGAGATTACAGGATCCTCTGATTAGATTTGGAAATTTAGCCACTGAATTGGGCTGAATCGAATCAGGGACCAAAGCTTTGCACAACCCTACTCTGGGACGACCTATTTAAAACACTTTTGATAAAAACAGTTGCCTCTTCATAAATCAAGACTAATTTTTGAATTAATTGTGCCCAAAGGAAAAGGGTCATATGTCAGGTGACTTGTTTACAAATAACGCAATGGTCTATACACATGCAGAATTAACTAGTATATTCTTTTACAGCTTTATTAAAAGCTTTGATAATAACAGTATCAGGAAAGTAAACAAATTAATATCAAATGCTGATGTTAAGTAGTAGTTAAGAAGCATTTATGAAGCAGTTATATTAAGAAGATGCTAATTCTAGAGTAGCACCATGGCAGGCAGATAGTGTCTGTCTTTCAGCAGTAGCTTTGCATGAGAATAGGAAAATGCTTCTTAATGGGGGAGAGAAGCTTTCAGACAAAGAGTAAACCTGAAAAGAGGGAATATTTATTAAAAAAAAAAAATGTATTTGGCTATCATTATCCTCTGCATTTTTTTAGTTTTCAAGATGTCATAATAAAGCTTTTTCCTGATTCATAACCAATATCACAGGCTGTTAGATCCTGCAGTAGTCATATTTCTGTGCCTATGACATCACAGTTTGTTGCTATGGGAAATATTATGATGTTGCTTCATTGGAGTCCTGAATACCTGACTCTGGACTATGAAGAAACAAATCTCTGTCTAAAGGACACTGCCGACTTGAAACTTCTATCCTATATGAATGTTTTTACCTATTTTAGTTGTAAGCATTGATGAGGATCATTATGTCTTTGTTTGGAAGGGCAACATATCAATTCAAACCAATCAAATAACCTTCAAGAAGTTGGTGCCGGAGGGGACAAAAAAAAAATCTGTCATCTTGTATGTGCAGTTAACAGCACTTGTGTAACTGGAATTGCTATCTCTTCTACATGGTCAGCCAATATTTTTCTTGTTTAAAGAATCTTATAAACAGTGACAAGGACCAACTCTAGCTGCTATATTTTCAAAGGATTTTTAAAAAAAATGAGGTATGCTATTTAAATATTGCTCTATCCAAGGTCAGATGGTTTGTTTTGAGATTAGTAATTTTGAAACATCAAATTCAGAGTGTTTTTAGCTAGCAAGTTTTGCCAGCTAGAAAACACCATAAATATTGTATAAAGGTACAATGAGAAGCAAGTAGATTTGTCTCTACTATGAAATACTTGACTTCTACTAACATAAATGTCCCCATCTGCAGCATGCCTCCAAACCCAGTGGAGGAGGTAGATAAGGACTTCTTTAAACAACTGATGGAGGTTTCCAAAATTCAGGGCTTGGTTCTCAGGGGAGACTTTTATTACTGGTATGTTTGCTACGAGGGAAACACTGTAGTGCTGAGACAGCTCAGCAGATTAATGGAGCAGGAGGATAACTCTTTGATGCAGATGATAAAGGCCAACAGTTGGGGAAGCTCTTCTTGACTTACTGTTCAAGAATGGAACTGATTGGGAATGTGAAGGTGGAAAGTAACTTGGGTGACAGTGATCATGAAATGAAATGCAAAAGATCCTTAGAATGGAAGAAAGTAGACAGAAGAATGAGGACACTGGATTTTAGAAAAGCAAACTTCAGTAAACTCAGGGAACTGGTAGGTATCCTGGCGGACAAGTCTGAGGGGAGAAGGAGTCCAGGAGAGCTTTAAGGGTGCAGAACCCAGTTATCCCCATGTGGTGGAAGAATGGGAAATGCAGTACAGCTTGAAAACAGTTTATTTAATGATTTGAAACTCAAAAACAAATCTTTTAAAAAGTGCAAACTTGATCATAGTACTAGGGAAGAGTATAAGAGAATCTCATGGGCATGGAAAGAGAAACTAGGAAGGCCAAGACACAAATTTGGGATGCAACTGGCAAGGGACATAAAAGGCAATAAAAAAAGGGTTCTACAGTTATGTCAAAAGTTAGAAGAAGACCAAAGAAACTGTAGTGCCCTTACTTAATGTGGAAGGCAATCTAGTTATGAGTGGTACAGAGAAAGCTAAATTTTTTAATGCCTTTTTTACTTAAGTTTTCACAAATAGGTGCAGCTACAAGATAACAAGTGTGTCGCACCTTCAGAGCCTTAATTCCAACAGGCTCCTAGGGCGAGAACGAACGCTCTCTAACTAATTTCTTTTTCCCGCATTAGGCTTTGATTTCCCTTTTATTGGCTGCTAGACAGATCAGATATCGTGAGATCGCTGAGATAAGGTTGCATTTACTCATGTGGTCGTTAGTTGCAATTTATTGGTTCGTTTTACAACCGACAGAGACAGATGACCGAAGGAATGTT
>JAGPOW010000290.1:21345229-21368481 GCA_030014935.1 Caiman crocodilus
TGGCCTCAGGCGTTACTACAAGGGGTTTGATTTCACTACGAGGGTTTGGCCTCTTAGGTGGTGTCATGAGTCACCGCCTACAATGCAATCTGCACAAAGTGCAGTCAGCAGAAAAGATAGGGAAGGAAACAAACAGTCTAGAAAAATGGCAGAACAGGTTATGGATTACTTAGAGAAGCTAAATGTTTTCAGGTTGGCAGGACCAGATGGGATGCACCCTAGGATAGTGAAAGGTAATTTCAGAGCCATTGGGTTTCCTCTTCGAGAGCTCAGCGGTCAGGTGAGGTTGGGGAAGACTGGAAAAGGGCAAACACAATGCCCATCTCTAAAAAAGGAAAGAAAGAGGATACAGGGAACTATACACCAGTCAGCCTGATCTCCACACCTGGAAAAATCACGGAGTAGGTCCTCAAGGAATCCATTATCTAGAGACGTAGCTAGAGAAGAACAAGACGATTAGGAATAGCCAGTATGGATTTGCAAAGAGCAACATGATTTCCTTCTGTGTAAAGGTGACATGCTATGTGGATAGGGGGAGAACAGTCAATGTGATGTATCCTGACTTTAGCAAGGCTTCTTACATGGCCTCCCACAGCATTCTCATTTAACAAGCTAAGGAAATACAGACTAGATGAAAGTACTGCCAGGTGGATACATAATTTGTTGGATCATTGTACTCAATGAATAGTCATCAGTGACTCAATATCTAATTGGGAGGAAGTATCAAGTCCGGCTTCCTAGGGGTCTGTCCTGGGTGTATTGTTGTTTAATAGGCCACTCAGTCTTACCTCGGTCCTGGGTAAGATTTTTGAGAGAATTATCCTGGCGCATCTTCACGAGGGGCCATCTTAGGGGCAACCAACATGGGTTCATTTGAGGCAGGTCCTGTCAGATCAACCTGGTGGCCTTCTATGACTAGGTCACAAAATCCTTAGACGCCATTGTAGCAGTGGATGTATTCTTTCTGGACTTCAGGAAGGCCTTTCACGCTGTCTCTCACCCCATTCTCATTAAAAAACTAGGGGACTGTGGTATCGACACCTACACAGTCAAATGGGTCACTAGTTAGCTGGAGGGCCTCACCCAGAGAGTGGTGGTGGATGTATTTTATTCAACCTGGAGGAATGTGGACAGTAGGGTTCTGCAGGGCTTGGTCCTCAGGCCCATGCTGTTCAACATCTTCATCACTGACTTGGACGAGGGGCTAAAAAGCACCCTGTTCAAATTCGCAGACAACACTAAGATGTGGGGAGCAGTGGGCATGCTAGAAGGGAGGAATAGGCTGCTGTCCCAGGGGCACAGGACCAGAAAAGGGGAAGCCTTGTTCAGAGGCAAACCCCAGACCAAAGTAAAAAGAAAAGAAAACAACATACCTGTTGCAGGGGCCAGGAGAAGCAAGGAAACATGTGGCAGGAAACTGCCCATGTGGTTTGCCCATATCCAGCTGGGGGCCAGGTAACATCATGACGAGACACCACCTGACAGAGATGAAAAGCAACTGCAAAAGCACTGGAGGAAGTATGCTGAGACCAGAAGGAGCAGCGGGAGATTGCGAGGTGGAAGGTATCTGGCTGCTGTGGTCTGCAGCAGCAGCAGCAGTGACAGCAGCAGAGGCAGCAGCAGTGGCAGCTGGAGCTGCGGAGGATCCCCGAGCTGGGGAAGACTGGCAGGGAGCAGGGGCAGCAGGAGCTGTGAGGGATCCATGTGCTGGAGGAGACCAACGGAGGATCAGTGGAACCACCAGAGCAGTCAGCAGTGGCTGCAGTGGAAGCTGGCATGGGAGCTCCCTTCAGAGACAACGGGTGCTGCAGCTCCAGGGTAGAGGTGGGTCCTGAAGGAAGGGAGAGAGATCCCGGCTGGGGTGAAAGCACAGAACCTGACCCAGAGGGCGCGCTAGCCTAGGGGCTTTAGGGGCTAGCAGAGCACAGGATTCCTGCCCCCTCCCCCCCGGGGCATTCCCCTTCCCTTTGTTCTCCGTGTTGTCACATCTCTTAGTAGTTGCAGCATTGGTTCATTAATTTGTTTCATATCAGGTCACTACAGGGAAAGGGGCTATGGTGAAGGTATTGTTTGTGTTCCCCTTTTAAGGTTTATCTATTTGAGTTCCCTGGCTAGAGTAGGGTGGCGGTGCTCTTAGCACCAAGCTAGGGTAACTAGGAAGTTGCCCAAGGGGGAGAAGGAACCACGGGAGAATGCAGTAAGGGCCAACGGCATCAGACATAGAAGGCCCAGGGCTCTTGTCTACAGGAGGAGACATGGGGATCAGAGTGGATATCATTAGGGGATTGCTGCAAAAGGTCTGGAGGCCTGTCTCAAAGGTTGGCACGTGGCTGGAGTGTAGGGAAGGTTGGAGGCCCGTAAATGTCTGCCGTGATGCATGACGGCTCTGGAGGCATCCTCACAGGGGACCCCCTCCACTGAAGGATCATTCAAAGTCATGGCAGGTGAGCTTGGGGGTCACCCTGAGGGTAGCCAAGGAACCCTCTGGGGTCTGCATGAAGGTCCCTGGTGAGCAAGGTCAGCAGCTTGGGCAAAGGCAGCATGAGAGCAGACCATCATAAGGAGGTGGGCACAGCTGCAATTGAACCTAGACAGGTTACAGGGGTAGGCAGATGAGAACAGGATGGACTTCAACACTGACAAGTGCAGGGTGCTGCGCCTGGGGAGGAAGAACCAGCAGCATACCTACAGGCTGGGGAACTCCCTTCTTGTCAGCACAGTCCGAAAAAGATCTTGGAGTCATTATTGATGCCAAAATGAACATAGGCCAACAGTGTGGGGACGCAGTCAGGAAGGCACCTGTATCTTGTCATATATCCATTGATGCATCTCAAGCAGGTCCAAGCAGGTGATCCTCCCTCTCTATGCAACACTGCTTAGGCTGTAGTTGGAGTACTGCATCTAGTTCTGGGCACTGCACTTCAGGAGAGATGTGGACAACATGGACAGGGCCCAGAGGAGGGCCACTCACATGATCAGGGGTCAGTAAGGCAGACCCTACGAGGAGAGGCTGAGGGACCTGAACCTGTTCAGCCTCCACAAGAGAAAGCTGAGGGGGGCGGGATCTAGTAGCTGTTTACAAACTAGTCAGGGGGGCCAGCAGGCATTGAGGGAGTCCCCGTTCCCCCAAGCACTACCAGGAGTGATGAGAAATAATGGTCACAAGCTAGCAGAGGGTAGATTCAGGCTAGATATCAGGAGGCGCTACTTCACAGTCAGGGCAGTTAGGATCTGGAGCCAACTTCCAAGAGAAATGGTGCTGGCTCCTACCCTGGGGGTCTCTAAGAGGAGGCTGGATGAACACCTTGCCGGGGTCATTTGACCCCAGTACTTTTTCCTGACATGGCAGGGGGTTGGACTTGATGATCTGCTCAGGTCCCTTCTGATCCTACCAACTATGAAACTTCTAAACTACTGATATCAGGATGAATATTCTAATACTAACCTCTAAATCAGAATGAGAAAGATAAGCCTACAAACATGAGCTGATGAAGATTTTCATTCCTACCCTTTTAATAATACTAGCCCACCATTTAACACTTATCCAGCTGAATATAATTTATTCCAGATTCCACATGACCATTGTCTTCCTTCTCTGCCCCCAAGTGAAGTTGTTACCAAATGGAAGAGGTGTCAACAAGAAGCAATTTCTCTACTCCTGGAGTAGAGGAAAAAGTGAAAAATTAATGTATTGTTCGCGTTGCTTTATAATGGTTACCTTATTTTGATTCCAATGATTCAGCTGCATAACAACAAATTATTTTTTTCCAAATATCAGCCTACATTTGAATCTTATCATTTGATAAGGTCAAGCAGTTGTCTAATAGTTCCATAACAGAATGTAAAATTGCCAACACCTAGCTTCTGACCCCCTATAAAGTTAAATTTACCAATTGGCTACCAAGCAAAAAAAAAAAAAAGGGAATAACTCACCTAGAAAAGAAGATGCCCTGCACTCTGAATTTAGCTCAGTGCAAAGCAGCTTTGCTTTGGTGCACTTGCTTTCTGCACAAGTTCCTGCAATAGCATCCAACATTTTTCCACCCTAAACTTGTCAGATCACTAAAAACAGTTATAGTCTGTAGCGTCCCAGATGTTGTTGTATTTTTAAATCTTGAGTAGTGTAAACAATGACTAAACTGGGGGTAGTTATACATTTGATTTAGTTTTCATTGATCCACAGGAAAAGTAGGTTTCACTGGATGGTAGATATTTCTTCAAGAGTTCTTTTAACATTTTGAGAATACCCAAGTTCAGTTTTCTTGCAAAAACATCTCACATGGACTTAATTGTATAAACCTGAATATTTCCATTGGAATGTTGCAATCAATAGTACATGCCTCATGTTAAGTATGTGTCTAAGTATTTGAAGAATAAAATGTTTGTTCTGTTACTAATCTATAAAATAAAATGGTTGTATGATCACTACTCCCTTATCTCCTTCCTATTTATTTCTTTCCCTCCTATAAAAAAAGTCCATGTGCAGACCACTGTATACTTAAAATTCTGAAGGACAGAATTTAGAGGAAATTAATTTAACTAATTTTAATCCATAGCAATATCATTTACCATAGTTCTCTGATAGTTTACTTTGAAAGGATCATATATTTAAGCTAACTTTATTTAAAGCAGACCTCTATGGAGGAGAGGATATCAGCAGACAGATTTGCTTCTCTTTTCCCTCATTTTTCTTTTGAAGCAAAAGCTCATTAAAGACATTTTCCTTATCACTTTTCTAGGGATAATATACAGAGTCTTTATTCCCAATCTGATTATTGCAGGCACATTGATTAATCTTGAAATGAATATTTAATTGCTCATCCTGATAGCATTTCTTCATGGTACCAAGGTACTTAGAAATTGCAGGTTTAGAAGCTGACCAGGAAGGGACTTATAAATTGCAAAATAAAAAAAGCTTAATTTATATTAATAGTTACTTTTCAGTAAAAGGCACATGAATAATGTAGAAGATTTGGCAGGTATACCTTTAAATAAAATGTTTATTTAAAAATAGCTGCCTCAGGGATATGTGATGCTCAAAGATTACTGCTTTGACTGCTGAATAGGCTATAAGTTATTACTTTCTAAATGCTGCTCATTGTCTTATGTGGAATGAGTTGGTGATCTCAGTTCAATTCCAGCAGATGAGTCTGTCTGTATAACTACCACTGTAGGTCATAAATCTATTTTTGTTGGGCATCTCAGGAGAGAGGCTAGAAGCCATACTACTATTACAGTTGCACTGTCATTTCATACTTACAGGTAATTGTTGTCTCTGGACTTAGGATCTAGATAGCTTGTTCCAGGATACCAGATGCCCACCCTCAGAATGACCATGACCTTTCCATTCATTAATAGGCCGACTCATTGGTACACAGTGATAGCACAAAAGAAGCTATACAAACAATCAAGCAACTCTACATATCTACCAAATCCTAGGGCTGTTATCACAGTCAAAGTACTTCTGGTCAGGATGCAGGCTCCACTCAGAGACTTTTTCTTAGGTGGCAGGTGTCAGCAGCCTGGAGGTGGGATGCCGAGGCCCACACGCCCAACCTCCAATGGGGTGCATGTGACAGGCTGCTAGTGTGCCCTCTGTCTATGGTGGCCTCCGGGACCCTTCCCAAGGGATGGGGAAGGGGAGGGATGGGAGAAATGAGACAAAGGGAGGGACCCTCTTACTCTCCAGTCTCTGCTTTTATATTCTCCTTCCCTCCTGATGATGCTTCATCTATGGCTACTTTCTGGTTGGTTATCTCTCTGGTCCATGTAGCATTCTGGGCCTTCTTGTAATTTGGTCTGTTCCCCCAAAACTGGGACTCAGCCCCCCACTCTGCTCTAGGGCCTTGCAGTTGGTGCCACTTATATCGTGTTATGGGCAGTATGGTACATACTAGGGCAGTGCAAAATTTTGGCAGCTATTTTGTTTTGTTTTGGATTTGGATTTTTTGGTGGGCAAAATGCTGAATCCGCAACAAAACACAAGGCTCTGAAACACTTCCAAAGTGAAACAGATCCATCTGAAATGTTTCAGAGGCAGGAAAGGGAAACTAAAAACTGGGAGGAGGGGAGAGGGAAGAGGTAAGGACTGCTCTGATATTGACATCTGCAGCTGGCCAGTGACAATGATCTGTCCCTGAGGTCCTTTCCAATCCCAGTGCTCTGGGGAAGGGACAGAGAAATGCCATAAAAGGCTATTTGTGAATTGTTCTATGCCACTTTGCAGCTGTCTGTCTAGATGTAGCAGCAGAGAGGAGCATCTGTAAGCTTGTGGTTTGATAGTGCCTTCATACCAAGTTGTAATGAATCCTTTCCTATTTACCCTTGCCTAACCTCCCTGTTGTTATCCCTTGCAACTTTTTCTTCCCCAAAAATCCTGTTATTTGTTCTTCTTAATTTTTGCCCCCAAACAAAAAGAAAGCAGTGCTTTGCCTGGCAGTGTCTCATCACTGCACTGCAGGAAAGTACTACACATATATTACACACACAGTCACACAGACCCACAATGTTTTCCAGTACACGAAATATGAACCATGCTGGAAAAGCAGGCACCAGGTCTTCTGGCAGGGGAGTCAGAGGGGGCAGAGAGAGAGATATAAGTGCCCCTTCCCCCAAAATTAAACACCTTTTATCCTAGCATTAGCAGGCATAAGGCTTCTGGTACTAGTGGCGGCAAGGAGATGGGGCCAGTGCATGTATCTGCACAATAAAACCAACCATAATAATAACCCTCAACACCACTAGCATTACAGTCTCCTCTCCCCCATTTCAGTTCCCAGCCTGAGCCTTCCAGCACTAGAGGAAAAGCTGGATCTGGAAGCAGGGGACCTGAGTGCCTTAGCAAAGAAAAAAATCCTGGAGACCAAGAAGGAATCTGATTTTGTGCTCCACTCCCCTCCAAGTTCCCCTAGAGCCAGATCTCCTTTCCTGGAAGGCAGTTCAGAGGAGGTTGACATTGAGGTTGTGGAGGCAAGTGGAGGGAGGCTCCTCCTGTTGTTGTGCCTCTGCCTGCTGAGAAGGGGGATCAGGCAGAATCCATAAACACAACCCAGAAGCAAGGCGGTAATGTGGTGTGGGATCATTTTGAGGTGGCAGATCCTTCTCCATGTATGCTATCTGTCTGCACTGCCAATGTAAGACCAGCCAGGGTAAGGACGTGAAACACTTCAACACCACAGGGATACTGATGCATTTCAAGAGGCACCGCCCCCTTGTCTTTGCTCCTCCTTAGCCTGGCACCAGTGGGAGCATGCCCAAAAAGAAGTCCTCCTCTTTCTTCAAAGCCCCCATCCCCAAGAAGCAGAGGCAAGCTACCCTGGAACAGTTGGGCAAAGGTGGACAAAAAGGGGGATGAGTTGCAAAGGTGAGCGAGATCACCAAGAGCACTGGGGAGATGCTTGCTTTAGATGGCCAGCCATTAGTTGAGTAGCCATGGTTCAGGTGGCTTAGCCCCATTCTACCAAGCACCCACCTTCAGCAGAATGGTGGTGCCCTCCCTGTATGAGGTAGACGAGGAGTACTTGAGGTAGGAGCTGTGCAAGGCAGGTCCTCACATGGCCTTGCATTTCTTCTTGGACATCTGGAGCAGTCAGGGTGGATATGATGCCTACCTCTCCCTCACAGGGCACTGATGCCATCAGTCAGGCTGCCAATGGGCTTTCCTTCAAGCCAAGGTGATGGACGAGTCCTGCACAGCAACAGACATAACAGGGGCCATGAACTGCTTGGTGCAGCAGTAGCTTGCTGGGCAGGGTGAGCTCACCCATGGGTTCATGGTCACCAACAACAGGGCAAATATGTTCAACTTTGTTGGCATCTGCTGTGTGGTATACAAGTTCTACCTCATAGTCAGGGAGGCCTTGGAGAGAGACAGGGCTGCTGGTGATGGCACCATCACAACCAGCCAGCTCATTTTAAAATGCAGTAAAGTGGCAGGCTACTTCCACTACAGCAGCAAGTGGGGGCAAGATATTTCAGGATAAACAGGTAAAGCTGAAAATCCCACAGCACAAAGTCATATGGGTATGGAGACTTGATGGAACTTCACACACCTCATGCCAGAAAGGCTGGTGGAAGAACAGAAGGAAAAAGTCATGGATCTCATGGATGGCCTTGCCCGGGGAGATTAGGATCAGCAGTCCACTTAACAAAACAAAGTAGGATACCATCTTCCAGATTTTGGTGGTCCTCAAGTCATTCCTGGTGGCCACCGAGACCATCAGTGTTGGCAATGCCCTCCTTAGCCAGGTGATCCCCATAGTGAGGGAACTTGAGCACCAAATAGAGAAGTACCAGGGAATTGATGTTCCTGGCTGGGGAAAGCTGCTTTCACCAGAGGTGCAGGCACTGATCAAGTGGCTGAGGGAGAGCATCAAGAAATGGCTGGATCCATTGTGGTCAAGTATGGCCCACATGCTGATGGCCATGAGCAACCTGAGGGTGAAGGGGAGCATAAGTGGCAGCAAAACCTTGGATCACTGGACAGAGGTGCTGGTGAACAGAGTCCAGGAGGCAGAAGAGCACAGGCAGGGGGATGTGGAAGAAGGGGAGCCACTTTCCCATGCCAGCACTCCAACCATGAGCCACTCTCCTCTACTACAGCTGCTGCCAATATGGGTCAAGGGCATGACTTCAGTGTTGGGGTCCAGAGGCACCAGAACCCACCATCAGGCATGTAGCTCAGAGGTCTCGATGGCTACCTATCTTACCAAGGACATACAGCCTCTGCATTGCCACCCCTTGGCCTATTGGACAACCTGCAGCCAAGCATAGCAGGATCTGGCCACAGTTGTCTGGAAATACCTGTCCTGTCTCACTGACTAGTGTACCAAGTGAGATGGTGTTCAGCATTGCTGGGGATGTTGTGACACCCCACCACACCTGCTTGGACCCTGGTTTGGTGGAGCAGCTGGTGTTCTTGAAGGTGAACATCCTGCTGCTGGGGTTTCCCAAGCTCCACCTGCAGGTCGAGTGAGTGCGCTCTGTCTGCACCAAGTTCCTTTTTTCCTTTTTTTTAAAAGCCAGTTACTGCTCCACTCTCAGCTGAAGGGGGCACTCACTGTATCACAAGCCAGCAGGGTAAGAACATGTTCCTGCTGAGCTTCTGTGCTGGATGAACTTGGAGGTATGAGTTGTGGCTATGGGGAAGAAGGAGTCCCCAGGTCCTGGACGTGACCTAAAACTGCACCCTGCCAGAGTTGAGAGCTCTGGTGAGACTGCTGGTGGTGTGGCAGCCCCCCAAGAAATGCCAGGACTGAGGACACCCCTGGTGAAAGGCAGTTAGGAGGCCCTTATAACCTCCAGGCACCACAAGCATGCAGTCTTGGCTGGATCTTTGACCTGAGGTTTGCTGCTTTCAGTGAAGTTATGAGGCTCCAGGTGAACTTAGCTGCCTAGGATGCCATCTGTGAGGCCTGAGCTTTGGGGTTTTAAACCCTTTGTCAGGCTGTGGAAGCATCTACAATTACTGTATGTGCTCTTCCTGGATGGAAGGAATAGTAAAGAAGCCAGTGGCCAGCATACAATGCAGGCAAGAAAGCCAGTCAGTGAAAACATAAATTAAGGCATCAGGGGGTGAGGAACAGGCTAGGATGGGGAGGAAGGGTGAAAGGGGGATGTTGCCGGTAAAAGTAGAAAGGTACCTGTTACCTAGGGAGTCAGATGTCAGGCAGATTGTAGTGTGTCATAAATCCAATGTCTATATTTGAGTCCATGAGTTTGTATATCTAGGAGGTTGATGTAATGAAGTTCATAGGCCCATCTGTGAAAAGTGGCTTGTAAATTCCTTTTGAGGATCAGCGCTGAGAGACTGGAGACAGAGAAGTTTCCTTGTGAGAAATGTGCCCCCACAGGTATTCGGGTATTCTTGTCTGTAATAGATTCTGGTTTGTGGAAGTACTGGAAATATGTTGTAAGGTTTTTAATTTCTTGTCATGGCATGGTCTGGATCCATTCAGAGTGTATTGGGCTGTAGGAAGTTGGTTTCTGGTGATGAGGTTAGCGAGGTTTGAATTTACAAACCACTTTTCACAGACGGGCCTATGAACTTCACTTCATCAACCTTCTAGATACAGAAACTGGTGGGGAAAGCCCAGACCTGTAAGATCTTTGAGAGGCCTGAGGCTTACTGCTTGCAGTGGAGTTGTGAGGGTGAGAACAGGTGCTGCTATCCATGCAATTTTCATTCCACTGCACCTTAAGACACACACACAGTCACGCATCACAGGTTTTGCTTTTAGCAGTTTGAGTCAGCTGAAATGAAAAAGGACAGTGATCCAAAATGCTAAGCCACTGTCCCTCTGAAACATCGAATCCAAAACTGATATGAAACACTGCCATTTTGCACAGGCCTAGTACATACTCCCTTTGTTCCCAGTCTTGTTCTGTTAGATAGCCTGTCTGCTTTCAGGGCTGTGAGACACTTCATGCATGTGACCCAAGCTTTTTAGAAATCAATTAACCCCTGATGCCCATCCCGAACCCTTTCTAATGCATATATATACATCCAATATGTCAATTCCCAAAAAGTAAACCTTTAAATACCATTCCTAAACCAACAGTAATCATTCTGGAAAAGGCTTGAGGCACATGGACCTGACACTGTAAGGAAGCTTTATGTTGCCACTATCTACAATGTCTTTATCCTAGTCGGAGTTAAGAATCCAGAACCTCTTAGGAAAACTACATTTAAACAGGAAATTTTGCAATGTAAAACATAACATGATAGAATTATGATAGCTTACAACAATTTTTGTTTCATGGTGCTTTAACAAGGTACATATGCTTTCTTCATTAGTAGTATACCCTTTCATATAGGTTCGCAGGAAAGTAAGGCTGGGAGGGACTTCACAAGGTCATCTAGTCCAGCTTCATGCTCCTGCCATGATCATCCCAGCCAAGTGTCTGTCTAACCACCTCCTGAAAATTTCCAAGAATAGTGATAACATAGTTTCTCTAGCTAGCCTGTTCTTATGCTTGTCTACTCTCATAGTCAGAAAGATATTCCTAATCTCCAACCTAATTTTCCATGGCTGCATCTTAAGGCCATTGTTCCTAGTACTGTCTTCTACAGCCACAGAGAAAAGCACCATCTGTAAACACCCTTCAGGTAGACTAAATAGCCATAGTTCTTTCATACTTTCCACATACAACTTGCTTCCCAGGTCCCTATTATTTTTGTTGCTCTGTGCTGGACTCTTTCTGAACTTCACATTCTTCTTGAAAGGTGGGGCCCAAAACTGGAGACAGTATTTTAGGTGAGGCTTCATTGGTGCTGAACAGAGCAGAAGAATCACTTCCCTGGATTTGCAAGGCACATGCCTGTTAATTCAAACCAGAATGCTCTTGGATATTTTTGCAATAAGCACAGTTGTCCCTCATATTCAGTTTATAGTCCAGTTAACCCACGGGTTACTTCTTGCTTTACTTTATCCTAGACACCTATTCTCAAGTCTGTATGTGTGCATGTAATTCTCCCATCCCAGATGCAGGACTTTACACTTTTCCTTTCTGAATCTAATTGGATTGTTTACGTCTCATTTCTCCATTCTATTCAGGTCATTCTGGATCCCAGCCCTATTCTCCAGACTATCTGCAACACCACCCAATATGGTGTCATCCACATACTTGCTAAGTATGCACTCAATCCCATCATCCTAGTTATTAATGAAAATATTCAGTTTCATAGTAGATAGGGTCAGAAGGGACCCGAGCAGATCATCAAGTCCAACCCCCTGCCATGGCAGGAAAGAGCACTAGGGTCAAACAGTCCTGGCAAGGTGTTCATCCAGCCTCCTCTTAAAACCCCCCAGGGTAGAAGCCAGTACCACTCCTCTTGGAAGTTGGTTCCAGATCCTAACTGCCCTGACTGAAGTAGTGCCTCCTGATATGTAGCCTGAATTTACCCTCTGTCAGCTTGTGACCATTATTTCTTGTCACTCCTGGTAGTGCTTGGGGGAACTGGGACTCCCCCAATGCCTGCTGGTCCCCTCTGACTAGTTTGTAACAGGCCACTAGATCCCCCCTCAGCCTTCTCTTGTGTAGGCTGAACAGGTTCAGGTCCCATAGCCTCTCCTTGTAGGGCCTGCCCTGCTGCCCTCTGGTTATGTGGGTAGTCCTCCTCTGGATTCTCTCCATGTTGTCCATCTTCATGACTCCAAGATCCTTTTCTGCCTCTGCACTGAAGAGAAGGTAGGTCCCCAGCCTGTAGGTATGCTGCTGATTCTTCCTCCCCAGGTGCAGTACCTTGCACTTGTCAATGTTGAAACCTAGGTGCAGCCCTCCAGCCAATTAGTGACCCATCTGACTGTGTAGGTGTTGACATCACAGGCTCCTAGTTTTTTTTTAAATGAGAATGGGGTAAGAGACAGTGTTGAAGTCTTTCTGGACTTTAGGAAGGCCTATGTCCACCGTGACACCTGCGTCCAAGGATTTTGTAACCTGGTCATAGAAGGCCACCAGCTTGGTCTGACAGGACCTGCCTCTAATGAACCCATGTTGGCTGCCCCTAAGTATATTCTCCCCTGCTGTCCCCTCACGGACATGTGCCAGAATAATTCTCTCAAAAATCTTTCCCAGGACCAAGGTAAGACTAACAGACTATAGTTTCCTGGGTCCTCCTTCCTCCCTTTTTTGAAAATGGGAACTACATTGGCCCTTTTCCAGCCCTCTGCCACAACTCCAGAGCACCAAGAGTACCTGTAAAGCTGTGCCTGGGGTCCCGCAACGACCCCACAAAGTTAAGGAGCACTGCTGTTGGAAAAAAAAATGCAGTGAAGAGTCCACAGTTGCTTCCCTCCTGTAAATGTACTAATGATCCTGCCATTATGCATCTGACCTGATAAAGGGTCTTATAAGAATAAGACAATTGGACATGAGGTCTGCATAGAAGGTGTGTAGATGTCTGGTACACTTATGCATACATATGCATATATGAGATGACTCTTCAGCATTTATCATTCATTTCTCCCCTTTACTGGCACTTCTATAACTAACTCAGGGATTTATTTTAATGTCCCAAATGGGGTATGAGAAGCTTCAACATATCATTAAAAAAAACAGCCTATTGGTTTCCTTCTCCTCCCCCCACATCTTAAACCAGAAATTTGCCATTAAAACTGGCTCACAGGCAGGTAATATTCAGTTCAGGGTGTCATAGGTAGCACTATTAATTATTGTTTATATTGCAATACCAGCCAACAGTACCAGTTGGGACCAGAGCTTCCATGTACTAAGTTCTGTGCAATCTTTAAGGAACATTAGATCATTGTTAAAACCCTTTGTAACATGCACAGATCTGACCTGCTGCTAGAAAGCTCGTGAATAGGAGCACGGCTAGGAGCTGGCAAGTCAGCTCTGTGCTTGTCCATCTCTCTAGCAGCAACACACGTATACAGACTCAACCCTAGACCGGGCACCCCCCTGAGCCCCTTTGGCTGTGGTTGCTACTAAGCAGCATACTTGGGGTATGGGCATGGCAGCAACTATTTATTTAGCCATCTGACAGTGGCTTCAGGATAGCACTGAACCAGGCATCTCAAATGATTCATTACTTTTCCTAGCATCCACAATAATTTGTTCAGAAGTAATATGCTTCTACTACAGGTGAAGCAGATAAAACACAAATGAACACCCATGCCTTGTATCATTTGAGAGAAAGAAATAAGGGGCTAGGGAGGTTAGAGAGACAGAGAATCAGAGTTAAGAAGGTGAGGAAAAGAAGCTTGAAAATTATGAGATTGAAAATGGAAAGTGAGAGAGAGAATACAGAGAGGGGAATGGAGGCAGACTGGGTCGTGTACACCCTGGCACAAAGACATGGTTTTAAAAATATACTGTTACCATAAGGACAATGACCTGATGGTTCTTATATAAAGGGCTTAAAAGAAAGGTGTGTGGGGACACCAGAAGATAATTTTGATTACTAAATTCTACTGATTTTTCCAGAGAGAGATGCCCTTACAATGTTTAAAAATGTATTTTGTGTTCTTGTTTTGCATATGGCTTTATGAGATTATATTAAGGCTCCAAGAAAAATTTGCTTGCTTGGTTTGGTTCCAAAAGCTTCAAAATACACAAAAAAGAAGAAGTGTTTGACACAGAATAGAATTGAATACAAAACACTGAATTTCTCGCTATCAACAAATCCCATGTCCCTGATGAATCACAACAAAATAGTTGTTGCTATCATAACTGCACAGACCTGAGAAATATTGAAAACTCAGCATCAGGAGATTGTGTGTCTCACTGAGACTTGTCCTTGTCTTTTTCTAAAAAAGGATGCTTTGGAGAGATGTACACAGCTTCAGGTTCCAGTATCTGTCTGCCCCAGTTCACAGAAATACTATATCCTTGATTAGAAGCTTATGAATGGAAGGATAGCTTCTTGGAATGTTTATTACATGATGGATGTGCATTTGTTGCTGGACTGCTTCAGTAGATGTACATGGCTGAATGGCAGTGAGGAACGGTAATCCAGCAATCTTAGATGAAGGGGCTGGTGAGGGTACCTGCATCAAGGACTCTGCATGCTACTTTTCTTGCAAGGGGTTTCCTAAATTTACTTTGAAGGTCTCCAAGATCTACCAGAGCCTCACAAGGCATGCTACCCCATGCTGATCTACCTTCATTAATATATTTGTATTAGATATCAAAGTACCTAGGAGCCCTGTTACATACCAGGGACTTTTTGTGGAAAGCACTGTGCAAACACCAGTTAAGCTTTCTGAAATTATGTCATCAGACAATATTTACCTTTTTCTTTCCAGTCCCTTCAACTCCTACTAGTTCTTTTCCTCAATGTCTCTCAGTCTACAGAAATTTTCCTGCAGAATCAGAAACACACTGCAACCTACCAAAATTATGATATGGCCCAAATGAAAGCAGAAAAAATATGGACCTCCATGTCCAGGCGTCTTGTCTTTTTCCTTATTCCTCACAACACTGTTTCATCATGCTCACTGTATTTCTCATTCTCATCTTTGTCTTTTTCCAGTTCTGATGATCTTTTCCCTCTTCTCTTTGTTCCTTTCTCCAGTAACGTAATGAGGCATGGGCAAATGGTAGGATCCAGGGCTGGTGTACTTTAGTGGGGCACTAGAATAGTAGTCCCTGGGACATCCACACTGTGGCAGCAACAACTACACAAACAGCACCTGGGGTCTTTACTTTCTGGGGCAGGTAAGACAGATTCCCCTCTCCTGGGCAAAATCCTCCTGGAAAGCTTGCTAGTTGCACTTCTGACTTTTCTTTCCTTTCCTATTACTTCTTAAGTCTCCTCCCATTCTTCCTACTGAAGCCCCTCAAATCTTTGCAAGTGGTTTTTTAAAATACCAAACTCTATTTTGCTCTTGACATTGCACTAGCTCTTGTTAGACTGTGCTCACTGCAGATAGAAATAGAGAGTAGCACTGATTACAAGTAATTCATGTGTCAATGAAAGTTCACATCACTAAAAACCCCCACACAGTCTTCTTTCCTTTGATCATTGTTCCACAACAGAAGAGTAATCACATTTTTAATTCATCTCACTGGAAAGAAATTTTGAGTCCTCTTAAAGGTTAATAGCAGCGGGTTCCATTAAGTAAAGAAACAGAAAGCACTTGGCACTGACTTTTGTCTGCTATGTTAATTCAATTGGAGTTGTTTGACTGAAATCATTTGCTAGCAAGGTCTCTTATTTCTGAGAGATACTGGAGGTTTTATGAGCTTTTCTAAAGGCCCATCACCAAATGTTGATATAAACTATGTTAGCAGCCTTGTGGGTTGCTAATGCTGAAGGACACATGTGAAGTTAAAATACAAGGACAGCTTACTGCAGAAACTGCCAGCTAAATTTAAATATTAGAAATGACTATTTTTTTCCACTTTGGTAGAAAAAACCCCCTCAATTACTCCGTCTTTTAATTGGCCCTTTTATTTTGACTAAGAAAGGGTAGGTTGTAGGAGTTAAAATAATATGTTAGAAGAGAGGCATGATTGACAATTAAAAAAAGGAGGAGAAAAGTCTGAAAATTTCAACTGAAATGTCATTTAAGAAATTTCATCCAACTTTAACACCAAGGTTGTCATACAGTTGTTTCACTGAATTTTTTTTTTTAAATCACAACAAAATTACCAAACTGTCATCAAAAAACCTAAATAGAGACAACCCTGGCCTTACAGAAGATGCTGTTTTCACTGGGATAATTGAATATTGTTGTTATGCAAACTGTTCCAAATCCTGGCAACCAAAAGACAAACTTGATAAATTTCTAATCAGAGACGCATTAACCTCTATCAACCTTTTCTTAGTTACCCAACACTGATATGGATAGTACTAATGCAAAAGTTTACATCAGCCATATCTTCTATATCATTCTATGTAAAGCTATTTAGCATGTCTACAATGCAACTGGGAGGGGACAGAAATGCATAAATTAGTCACATTAGTTTTAAAATTTCACCAACCCTTGGCCTTATGCATTGCACTTTGAGGTGCTCAAGTGTTAAGTGTTGGCTCAAGTCTGGAGCAGCCACATGTTTAAGTTAGCAGGAGTGTTGAAGACTGAAAGGTAAGAATCACACCCTGGTCCCATTCTGGCCTCCCCCATTACACTCTGGTCATTGGGGCTCCCCTTGCTCCCTAGCCCTTACAGCTCATCACCCACACCCCACGTTCCCTGGCTTACTTGTGCCCACCTGCTCAGCCCAGAGAGCGGTAGCAGGAGCAATTCCCCTTCCCTATTTGTTCCCCCAGGACAGCATTGGCAGCTGCAAGTAAGTTAGGCTGGTGGGTCCAATCTAGGGTGCTGATCCAGGCTGGTGGCTCTACCCTGCCCCTTGCGTTTCTCCTCCTGCTTCTCCTTACCCTCTCTGGCTTACCGTTGGCTGCTGACACTATTCTAGGAGAAGCAGACAGAGAAGAGGAAAATGCCCGTCTGACCCCCACTACTCCTGGTGCTGCTAAGCCCAGGCCACAGAGCAGTATTGATAACAGTGGCAACATGGGCCAGGCCTGTGGGTTCCCCTTCCCTGCCTGCCACCTTGGGACAGTGGCAACAGCCAAAAGCAAGCTAGAACTAGATTAGAGGGGGCAAAGATAGGGGAGGGCAGGGGAAGGGGTGGGGATGAGCACTAGGCAGATATGGGGTGGTGGGAGATGAGGACCATGGTCCGATGGAGCAGGGGAGAGGGGAAGGGAAGAGGGGCTGGTGGGGTGTTTACACCAACATGTAGCTTAGCATAGGCACACATTAGTGTAACATGAGCTGTGTAACACAGGTCAGAGATAAATATAGCCTGGAGTAGCATATGTTTAAGCCACCTAAAAGGTGCTAAAAAGCTAGTTTTACATGGACAATCTAAGGGTTAACTCCAGGAGCGGTTAAAAGTTAACATATAACAAGGCACTCAGAAAGCAAGATAAGTTGAAGCTGTGGTGTCACAGGCTTCAGCAGAGAATGCATAAAACCAGAAGGGACCCTCAGTGCTTTTCAAGTTCACAGCTATTGGTTATAGCCAAATTCTGAGATTGCAAAATAAATTCTGTTTCTGACTTCAGAAGTCCTTGTTCTCAAAGAACACCTACAGAATATATTCTAAAGATGAGTTAAGTCAGGGGGAAAGTCATAACATTGTGGGACACCAAAACCATGGACTTAACAGTTGATTATGGCTTTATAGCTTACCTACTCTTTTAGCTAACCTCTCTTTGCTCTACTCGTGATAATAACTTTCTTTTCCTTTAGACTTGGCTTATTCTTTACATCAGATGTGTTAAATTTGAAACCAAGTTACCAGATCCATAGAGAAAGTCAGGGGCAGAGTCCAAAACACAGGTAGGGTCAGGTCCCAGAACTGGATACCAGGTCTGAGAGAAAAGCCACAAGCTAGAGCTAAAGAACAGAGCCAAGTAGGATCAGGAACAAGAAAGGACAGGAAGAAAGATGAAGAAGCTGCTCTCCAGCAGCCATTCAGCAGACCCAGAGAGTGGCCAGCTGGACTCATTAGCTGGATTAGGGCTATTAGTGGATGCCCCAGGCAGGTGTGGTCCACTCGACAATTAGCTTAGCATGCCTGTTGGGACCCCTGATAGGGAGTTGCTTCAAAATGAGGTTACAAAAACCTCACAAAGGACAATTAAGGAATAACTTCCTAATAGAAGAATATTCTTTACTACCCTCCATTTGTTTGGCCAACGGCCTGAAACATGAGAGTTAACCTGCCTTCTAAAGAGAAAAAAAGTTTTACACTATTTAATGTAACTTCAGATTTTCTCTTTATTCTTATAAATGTCTCCTCTATTTCTGAATGCTGTTAAGCTTCTGACTTCACTGTGTTTTGGAAATGAGCTGTACAGGGTCAATTATGTGTTTATGGAAAAAATTCCTTTCATCGTTATAGATGCATTGCTTTTCAATTTCGTTGAATATCTTTTTGCTCTTTTATCAAGTGAAAGAAAATAAATGTGCGTGTTCCAGGATAATAAGTGTCTATATCATTTGCTGTTTTGTGTAGCTCTATTATGGACGTTTATTTCTTGCATCCCTGTGTTTGACTGATACACAACTAGCTCTATGCTTCTAGTGACCCTTTTTGTTTACCCCTACTGTTTTGATTCCTGGACTCCCTGCCTGATCTCCACTCCCCACCTTTTTCTTTTAACTGGGGAATCAGTACTTAATGCTCAAGATAAGGGAGATGTTGATTGATGTAATGGGCTTATAGTTGTTTCAGCATTTACATCCCATCCTTTTTTGTATTGGCTAATATTTGTTTTTTGAGCACTACTGTATGTTAAAGAGCCAGCTTCCTAATACTGTCTTCAGTGACATCAGATGTCTTCTGAACTGTTATACACCATGGGGTTTTGAATTAAATTAATTTATTCAATGCAGTTGTACTGCAAGACAAATCCTCTTAAACTATACTTTATCTCCTACTTCTGACTTCAGTTGTAATCCTGCTACACTTACGTCAAGGTTCAGAAACTGTAAAACTCTTGTCCATGTTCTAGAATTAGGAAATCATTCAAATACCAAAAAAGAGGACAGATTCTAATTTCTACTATTCTTGTGCAAATATGATATGAATCTATAGAAGACAATGGAACCATTCCTGACTCGCAGGAGAATAAATGAAGCCTACATGTAGGAAGCGGCATTGCATGTGAATTCACACTTTTGTCTCCTCTTACTTTGTTTCTGAAGAGATCGATGGATCATCCTTCACCAACATTTGAAATCTTGTCATTTTAAATGTCTATCTTCAGAAAGGTTTATTTTTGTATAAAAAAGGCTCATTGAAACTTCCTAAAAAGAAACCTAAGTTATACATTAGGATAATTGCTTTTCAGAGTAGGAATACTTAGACACAGAGGTCATTTTGTAGATAGAAACAGTAGCACTATGCATAATTGAGGAAATAGCTAGCTTTAAGATATATCACTGCATTAAAGACCAGATAACCTGTCTAGGACGTGACCTTCCCTACTGGCACAGGATACTCTGCAGAGCACTTATGCTCTGGTCTATGGATGAAAGGGTTTGCAGTATGTCATACTTTATTTTTACTTTCTGCTAGGTAGCATTAAATGAGTATTCTTATGTGGCCCAGTGTGAAGTTAAAGCGGTTAATTTCAGATCTCAAAGGCACTAAACATTCTAGACTTAGATTATTTTTTCAGATTTAATTTTGTAAAAAACTTTGATTAATTCATTACATGGGAACAGCTGACTTACAAAAATATTTTCAATGAAATAGTAAGTCTCTCAAAAAATTAGAGTTTAAAATATTTTTGAGCTTGTTTCTATATCTTTAACTTGGCTTCTAGTTTCATTTTGACAGAATAACCAAGTGAAAGAAGATGAAATGCATACATAATTTATGCTGTTTTAGGAAGGGTATAATTTTATAGCTAGAAAAACTAATAAATCAAATTTATATACTACTTTCACTGGTATAGGTTTTTTAATGATTACTATAATTTAAAAACATTAAATTCTTCTTTTAAATTTAAAAATTTTTTTTACTGTTTTTGTTTCTTTTTATATTCCATCATCTTGTTCTACTAAGTCAGGACAATTGATTCCTAGTAGCTGAGGGTAATTTATATTTTTTAAATAAGTGCAAATACATTTTGAAAGAGAATATAATGGATTATGATGATAAGATGGAGAGTTACTAGTTCATAATTTGCAACCACATTTTGTGTAGTCATTCAAACTTACTGACTTAGGCAGGTACAGACATTATGATTTTACTGGTGTAAGTGCTCAGAAACTAGCCTAAACCCATAAGAGTACAGTAGTTCAGCGCACACAGGCTGGTTTAAAAATAGTGGAACCCAGTCTAAGATAGACCTGAATTGATATGCACCCAAACATAATCAATTTAAGTTAGACTGGGGAATCAAATTTCCATACCAGATCTCCTATTGATTCATATCAGGTTGCTGTTCACTGGCATCCCAGGCACCTTCGTGGTTTGCTAGCTCCCCCTCACAGGGAGACATGCTACCCCTCATCCCGCACTTGGGTGCTCTGGCCAAGTGCCCAGCTGGCCCTGCCCCCAGATTCTCACAGAGCTTCATCACAGTGGCTGCCAATGATGGAGGGAAGAAGGGGAAGGGGTGCTCAGCCATGCCCTTGGGCTGTGTGTGGTTACAGGGGTCATGAGGGTCCCTGGGTCAGTGTGTGGGAGCCCACCCAAGGACTCCCATGCTCTCCAATGAGCAGGCACAACCTCTGGGAGGATGACTGGGGCTGAAGGGGGTGGGTGAGCATGGGTGCCTCTGTTGCCTGACTGCAGCCATGGTGCTGTGGCTGACAATGACAGGGGTGAGGGAGAGGCATGCTCCCCCATGCCCTGCAGTCACTTGTGGATGTCCTGGCCTCTTGGCTGTGCTTGACTAGGCTCAGCAGTCTTTGGCAACTTGGGCCACCTGCTGGGAGGCATGCAGGGGTGCCCCTAACCTGTAGGCCTCACCCAGAGCAAGCAGCCTGCATACCCCCCCTCCAATGGGTGAATATGTGTTTTGTTCACTCCCAAACTAACCTATGCCACTTTCCCTTAAGTTTGATCGGTTCTACCTTGGGCTTTTGGAACATATGTACTTATCCTCAGTAGAGCTCTAGTTTGATTAGAATCTAGACCTATTTATTACTTAATAGAACATCATTATCCCTTGGTTTCCATGGCCATTTCACATTATTCTGTCTGGATTAATTTTATAACACTGATGCATAGTGTATTTATAGTTTGTAAACATATTTACCTGTAAAATGAAATAAAAATTCTACTCTAAGATACAGGATGCAGAATAGACATATCTAAAGAAACTCTGCAGCTCTTACTCTGCAAAAACAAATGATCATAGAAATGAAGGGCTAGAAGGGACCTTGAGAAATCAGTGAGTCCAGCCCAGCCCCTCTGCTCTGGGCAGGAATACCGCTGAGATCAAATGAATCCTGTAAGGTATCTGTCCAGTCGTCTCTTGAAGACTTCCAAGGTTGGGGACTGCACCACCTCCTTGGGAAGTCTATTCCAGATTCTCTTCACCTTTTCTGTAAAAAAAAAGTCCTTCCTTACATTCAACCTGAAACCATCGGTAACAGGGGCTCAAGTGAAAGCCCCGTTACTGGTAAATGGGAGAGCCAGGGCACAGCAGTGAGCGGTTTAGCACACCAGAGGAGGATGAGGTTGTTGAGGGCCACCACCACACATAAAAGGTGGAGCCAGAGTTCACACACTCACCATCAGGGCATTGGAGAAGCAGAGCAGTGGAAGGCAATGTGAACAGAGAAACAGGAAACTGACTATGAACTGATGAGACTGGTGATGCTCATGCAGAGGGCTGTGGACAACAGGAAGCCAGCAAGTCCCATGACAGCCCAGGGGACATGGGTCTGGTAAAAACCCCAGAGACAATTGAACTCCCTGATTGGGACAGCCAGGAAACCCCTGCAATTGGGCAAAGGTCAGAGCAATGGCAAACAGCTGAGTGGCAGAACAGCTGCTTCCTCACTAATGAGGCAATTAGTGTGGTTCACTACATTGTATCCTCTCCAATAGAGGCTGATACCTGGTTGAGTTCATGTCTGGGTAGTCTGTTACTTATCCTCCTCTCCCCTCAGGGATTAACATCCAATCTTTTCTTTTACTACTATCTCCATAGTTGTGGCAGAAGAGTCCTGAGGGAAATAGGAGCGGGTAGCCAGCACCTACCTACACTGTCCCCTAACAGTTTATGGCCATTGCTCCTTGTCCTCACCTAGGGTGCTGTAGTGAACAGTTTTTTTCCCAGCTCCCAATATTCACCCCTTGCATACTTATAGATGGCCACCAATTCCACCCTCAGTTTTCTCTTCCTTAAGCCAAGCAGTCCCAGATCCCTTAGTCTTTCCTCATAAAGTTTGTCTTTCAGGCCCTTAATCATTTGTCCTTTCTCTGGACCCTTTCAAGATTCTACACATCCTTTTTGAAGTGCAGCACTCCAGCTGGGAACTCACTAGCATTGAGTAGAGAGGAAGTATCACTTCCTTAGCCCTGCCTGCAACGTATCAGCTAATGCATCCCAGTATGCTATTAGCTCTGTTGACTACAGTATCATTCTGGCAACTCATGTGCATCCTGTGATTAACCATAACTCTGAGGTCCTTTTCAGCCATTGTGCTGGACAGGACATCTCCTAACTTATATTCATGTCTCTAGCTACTTCTCCCCAAATTAAGTATTCTTCATTTATTCTTATTGAACTGGATCTGGTTCTACTCTGCCCATATTGGGCACATCCACATGTGTAAGCACATCTGCTTGCAGCAGCTCAAATAGAAGTAGTACAAAATTGAGCCAGGGCTTTTTGCCTCAGGGCACATGCTCAGACATGCACTTTGTTATGGAGCAAATTGTGCCACTTGGGGCAAAATAATCCTGCCTGGCTCCTTCCGGATCTGCAGCCAGGGGGAGCTAGAGTCCAGGGCCAGCACCTGTGTAGTCCCCAGCAGTATAAAAAGCTGCCCTGTTCTGGCTCCAGCAGTATAAAAAGCAGCCCTGGCAAGTAGCTCAGGGCTATTAGCTCTCAGGAGCTTCTGGGGCCAGCCAACTGGTACCTGGGGACACTACCCCTTGTGCCAGCTGGACTGCTGAAGCAGCCCTAAGAGTTCCCTGCACCCTCTACTCACTGCAGCAGTCTGGCAGTGGGGGCTACTGCCTGGCTGTGACCTGGTGTTCACCTGCCAGACCCGGATGGGGACTGCACAGCCAGTAGAGGCATC
>JAGPOW010000290.1:21371864-21393581 GCA_030014935.1 Caiman crocodilus
GGGCTTGCCGCCTAAATCCCACCCCCACTGTATTCATTCCAATTGGTTCAGCATTGTTCTTGGGAGGTCTGAGGCCTCTGAAACCCCTGCCAATTGGCCAGGGATGTTGGGGTGGGTTGTTAGAGGGGTCACACCACCACCCTGCAGCATGGGGGGGTTGGGCTTTGAGGGTCTGCCTGAGTTGTCCTTCTGATGTCATGAACCATGTGGTGGTAGTGTCATGCACCACGTGACTGGGGTCAGAGGAGGAGTTGCTGATGTCACGCACCATGTGACCGGGATCAGGGGCGGAGTTGCTGATGTCACGCACCACGTGACCAGGATCAGGGGGTGGAGTTGGTGATGTCACACACCATAAAAGGGGGAAGGGGCGGGGCAAAGGGGGGGGCTTCTGGTCCCGCCCACCTGTCACATTTGCATTGAAGGGCAGAGAGCCTTTATACTACTAGCATGTCTGTGTCTCTGGTTCTAGTACTGCTGCCTGACATTTTTTGGCCAGGTTAGACTTTCTTCAAAATACTGCAGGGGCTCAGTTTAACTGGATTTATCACTAGTTTTTTCACTGAATTTTCCCTTTTTCCATGTTTCAGTCCAATTAATGTAACTGGACCAACAATTTTAAATTCAAGTTTGAATCACTATTATTTTGTCTTCCTTTCCTGTATGTAAATCCTCTGCTGAATGTGGTGAAGGCAGCTGTTTCAGTATCATTAAACAGTTGCTGTACTAGGTTATTCTGCCTCCCCACAGTTTACTCTTTCAAATCTTGTTTTTTTTGATCTTGAGAAAATAGCAAAAGGTCACCGCCTTACTTGTTATGGTGTTACTAATCAACTCATATCTAATCTAAGGCTTCATATTTTAAACAATCTGACTGAAGCAAGAGTATATTTCTGTGTGATAAATGTTTCCTGTCTATCCCAGGTTGTGAGTATGGAGACTGCAGGCCCAAATCACTTTAATCATCAAAGCAGAATAACAACTCCCTAATATGCACATTGCCTGTGGTATTGTACTGTTATGAAATGTAAGTTATAAAAAAGGCAATAACCTCAAAGCAGTTGCTATTTATTAATGACCTGTCTGGCCATGGGGGTTGGGAAAATTGGTTAAAAAAAACCTTGATCTGTAGCTGGTTTCCATAACTGAATCACTTTATGATTTAGGAAAGTTGATACAAACTCTGCTACTTCTGTGACAGCATACAGCTTCTGGAGAAAGATGGGACAGGTGCCTGTGAACACCTTCTCCCCGCTGCCTTTCTGCTCTCTATCACTGTTATTTTCCTTGCAGTATCAAATATCTTTTTCAGGATTGTACCTTAGCAGGGTGCTCTCTTGTATTTTTGGAATTCCTTATTTATAAGTGACCTGAAAGTCCATTCCTTTACCATTGTTTTGGTACTCAGATCACTCAGGGGAGTTGCTAAATGATTGGTTTCTCACTGAAAAATAAGAGTGAAAGTCAGGATTAGATGAAATCTGCTCCTTTTCCTTGGTACAACAGAAACAGTTACCTTTCTGACAACTCTCACTGAGATCCTCTTTAAATAAAATCTCTCTGCATTTTGTTCTAGGCTGTAATGAACCAGCAAACAGAATCAGAGGTGTCATGGAAAACCTAATCAGGTTTCTGTTCTGCATAGCAAGCTGATTCAGACAAATCTGGAAGCTCCTGTGTGTTCAGAATTGGACGCTGGTTCTGCTCTAAATTGTTTCTAGTTTCTCTAAATTGTTCCCCTTGAATTGTTTCTGCTCTAAATTTATGTTTGAAGCAGTTTTTTCTAAAGAAGAATAGGGGAAAATATTAGAATATATCTTTATTTGAACTACTTCTGATGAATATAGAGACAATGGAAGTCTCTCTCACTGTATGGCACTATTCATATTACAGTGCTAAAAAATTACTGGTTGTAATTTGGAAAACGGTCAATTAGGAGCTTGTTTGATACTATTCATTGTATACACATACCACTCACCAACTCTTCTGACTTAGACTTCTAGTCACCATTGCCCCAGATTGTGTTTGCAAACCAGTTACTCAGAGATGAAAGGTGGTGAATCTCCTGAATCTTTTGTAAAATTGCTATTTATGATCCTTGACTCAACTGAATAGCTAAAACAGAAATGAGCTTTGATTTTCAGGTGGTGGTTTCATTGTATTTGAATAAGGCTCTCCAGGCTTAGCCATCTACTTGATGTCCAAAATATTTTCCATGTCAAGTCATAACAAAATGTTTATTTTACTGATTTCTGATACTTTTGTTATTGTGATTTATTAAATCCAAAGAAAAAATCTTTGTGACAGACAGTTTCTGTCATCAGTTCTATTTTTAAATGACCTTTTCATTTCTTTTAAAATAATAACAAAAAGACAATAAATTGGTGTCAAGAATTTTGCCTAAAAACTGAGACTACTGAAATGCTTAGAGTTAGGCTTTTCTTCAAGTACTTAGGTAAATCAGGATTTGAAAGCATTATTTTCCTTCCCTTCTGTCAGCAAATCTGCACCTCATTAATGACACTGTAATATATATTAGGATGTGCCTAAGTAAAAGGTTTTATCTCAAAAATAGAAGTACAAAAAGTACTGATTAGCTATAGTTTTTGTTTGAAGATCTGCACCCAACTTGATTTGAGTCACAAGTTCCAAAAGAGGTTTAAATCTGGAATTTTATCTAGAATTACTATTTTAAATATCTGAGATTTTTTTTACAGTTACAAATAGTCTGATGGATGTTGATACATTAGATTTTTATAATGTTTGGTGATTTGACAGCTGGAAAGTCTTATTGTATAGTCAACAAAGGACTCTTCAGATGATTTTATTAAAGGAATCTGAAGCATACGAAGCCATCAACAATTCATACTATTTTGATATATAAATAACTCTGGCAGAGTTGTTGAATTTGCCTGCTAAACTTGACAGTAAAGTTAATATTTTGCTTGGGTTCTGTGCAACAATGGCAAGAATGTGAAGAGGAGTCAGAATTTTCTTTATCTTTCTCATATAGCTGTTTTTTTTTTAATACAGCTGCAGTTCATCAAAAGATTATGGAAATACTCATGCAACCTTACAGTAAAGTGATTAACAAATAATTTATGTACAAAGTTATCTTAAATATAATGAGAACAAATACTTCACGAGGAGACAGAAAATCATCATCTTGCTAGCTCAGAGATATGAGGTCTGATTTCACATTTATAAACATTTCAGATTAAATATGGATCTAATAACATTTTTAAAAAGCAGCATGATTTTTTTAAATGATCTTCTTTGGAGCTGATTTAGTGTGAAGACAGTTTTTATGTACCTACCTAGTACATTTGCAAAAGTATGGAAATTATTCTTAGGGGGTTAACCTAATTGGAGCTAATTTAGGAATCCTTAAAAATAAATGTTATGTCAAGAGGAATGATTTACTCTTCACAATGTGCAACACAGCTAATAGATATCATCATATACTTGGTAACAAGGGATGGAAGTCGGCAAGGAGGAAGTGAGAACTGTAGATTTACACAGTACTAATCCCATCAGGATCTAAACTGTTCATTGGATAAGTGTTTATGTTCCACTTATGAAAAACTTCTAAAGGGAACATTTTTCACGTTAGAAACATTTGTAACTTATGTAAACTTGAAAAATTCCTGCAGGGAACTAAGGGTGTTTATACATGTGCTCCAAGAGTATGGGCAGGGGGGTGCTTTAATAAGAGCAGCTCTGAGAGCCACTCTAATTAAAGTGCCTAAAGCATCACATGTATCACTGTCCCTGGGCTGAAAAATGGCAGTGGGGGCACTTTAAAGTTTGTTGAATGATCATTAGTTAAAGTGCCCCTGCTGCCATTTTTGTGTGCTGGAACACTGATACACATAACGCTGGAATCTGCTGGAGCACAGTAATTACCAATTAATTAAGTCTGGTCTGATGCACTGTAATTACAGTGTGTTGAAGCAGCTCTGATGGACTGTAATTACAGTGCATTGGAGCAGCCTTTCTGCACGTGTATAGGTGCCCTAAATGATTGAGTGTGGTTAAACTGGAAAATCTTTCAGCACAGTTCATCTGGAATACTTTAAATTGAAAAAAGAAAGAAAAGACTTAAAAACTAAAATTAAAAAGGTTGACATATCTAGTTTTCAGGATCTGACTTGGTGTGAAAGGCAATATCAGAGTTTTGCTTTTAGATGCATCCATGCTGATGAAGAGATTAAGGGTGCATGCAGATGTTACACTGAGAAATTTGTGAGGTTTAATCAGGTTAAAAATAGCCACCCAATCTAACTCAGTGATTAGATAGGTACCAAGAGTCAGATCTAAGGTAAGTCAGGTTAGAGGGAAGGGCAGATGGAATGGGGGAGGGGGTCTTGTAGGATTGTAGGGCATGGTTGGTGGAACTGGGGGACTAGCAGGGTTCAGTGGTGGTCTTGGGGGATCAGGAGAGCTGGTGGGGTCCTCTTGGGGCTTGAGAGGTTAGCAGGGTCTGTGGGAGTGAGTTGCTGTGGTCTGGGAGGGCTTAGGGGAACTGCAGGGTGGGGGCACTTGGAGGGAATAGGGAGTTGGCAGGAATGTTGCCAATACTGCCAATCTCCGCAGATGCCTCCAACTTCCCAGTCCCTCTGATCCCTCTGAACTACACCCAATTCCATAATCTGCTCTTGATGTCAGTTTACTGACATTCATTGGTGTCAGAAGCCAGATTAAAGTAAGTCAGGGTGAGGAGAGGTGCAGGCATATCAGGGTCAACTAACACGACCACAGAGGGAGGCTAGCAGGACTGTGGGTTGGCAGGATAAGGGGGTTAATGGCTTCTGTGGGAGAGGAGGGCCTGTTAGGGTTGGGGGAGTAGTGGAACTTGGTGGGCTGGCAACACCAAGGGAATAGAAGCTCTGTGGGGCTTAATGGAGTCTGGGGGTGAGGTGGGATCCGGGAGGGGGAGGTTCTGCCTGCTGACTAGCGACTATTTTTAGCCCTCTGATTTTTTACCTTCAGATGAACAATCCCCCGTGGACCAATTCCCCCCACCTCCCAAACCTGCCAACCCTTTCCCCATCCAAGAATTACTTCAGTTGTGTTCTTGGCACTGAGGAATGCTGGTAAAACTGGCACTGGGAGTGATTTGCCTGTTCAGGATGCAGTTAGCTGGTCTGAGGGTGTCTTGTCCATCTCGGGGGCAGGGGGCTAAAATAGTCCAGTGGTAGGGTGGAAGAGGAAAAGTGAAGCTCCAAGACTATGCCTTGCCTGGCCTTTTCCAGCTCCAGGGCTGTGTTTCAGATGTGTACAGACATTCAGTTATATTGGTGTAATCATTCCCGATTTAAATTAGTGTGCCTCTCAGGTGAGCTAAAGTTAGAACAGGTTGGCCATGTTTAAAGCAATCTAACCTTTAGGGAATGTCTGTACAGTTTGCACATAGATTGCCCTAATTAAGGATCTGAGTGTTAGGTCTGCATGTGGTCAAACTAAGTTAGATTGGGCAGCCACTTTTTACCTGATCTAACCTCCTGAATGTCTTTGTACACACACTGAGTTTGATATTTGGTTTGTATCTTGACTGGTGATTTAATGCCCTTGCCATTGAGCATTTAGTTTTGTGAAGGTAGCCTTTGGATCAGTTAGGTGAAACAAAGAACTTTGAAGGACCTATTACTACTTAAATTTTTACCTCTTAGAACAGTTGTTATGTTACATAATCTATTCACCAAAGACAGGGTCCTGCTTCACTGTACATGAGTATGTGGCCCATATGTAACTTCTGTTTTTGGCCCCTCTGCATGGTTGGGGATTCTATTTTATCTTGCAAGCAAAGCTGCCAAGGGAGAAGGACCCTTTCAGGTTTCAACCCAGTGCTTAAGGACATTTGGTCAGGGATCAGAAGACCCAGGTTATAGGCCCCCTTTATCTAGAGGACAGTTGAAATGACATTTCCTGCTTTCCAGAAAATTGCTCTTACCATTAGGCCACAGATGAGGCATTATCTAGCCCCCAGTTCTGCATTCTCCTTAAAGTTGACCCATTGCATTTTGCATATAATATTCATCGGATAAAAAATCCTGGGAAAGTTTTTGCCCCATTGGGAATAAGGGCCCATGCTTGAACCCAGGCCCTCTTCTACCCAGGCCAGGAATCATTTCACTCAGCAATATACCCTTTGTTTTTTCCTCTTTTACCTGGTCCCATATATCTCCCTCTCATCTGCCCAGCAGGTCAGCTTCAAGAGGAGGGGTAGAGAAACTTCTTGTTATTATTTAGCCTGTGGCCCAGTGATTAAGAGAAGTGGGAGATGTAGGTTAAACAGCTCTAATTAAGAGGGTCTACAGGCCTTCTTTTGCTACAGCAAGTGTTCTAACTACTAAGATAATTGGGCTAAAAAAGTGGCAGGGCCTTCTTCCTCCTTCTAATTTTTCTGTAATTAAAATGTCAGGATTTGGCTTTACACATATACCTTTGAAACTCTATTTTTGTTCCATATCCATCCAGCCAGAGCACAATCTTACTCAACCGAAAACTATGTATAAATGCCCAAACCTGCAATTGCATGGCTGTATTAATGTCATTTAAATGCATAAAGTATCATTCAATACCATTAGTATATGAAAACATTTAAAATGATAGTGAAAAGCCTAGCTGCTAATTCAAGATGATGTTTGGAAAGAGGTGAAGATAGTTACTTGAGTATATTGGGTTCTTTTATTGCACCCAACATCATTTCCTCAATACTGCAAACCCAGCTGACTGAAAGCATTAATGTTGTCAAAATGTGTACTCCCATTTTATTTCCTATCGTAGAAAAGATGAGTATCAGCATAAGAATGCAGCCGGGCAACTGGGGATACCAGCCACTCAAGGGCAGCAGCAGCCTCCGGTTGCTGGCTCTATTTTGATTACATTGCAGTCAATGGCAAAATACCAATTAATGTCAGGGAGGCAGAATTTTACCCTTGGTCTCATTTTTGGTGTTTTCTCTCAATCAGTTTGTTAGAGGCAGTGCTGTTGGCTCCCCCAGACTGAATGTAGAACTGGAAGGGAAATCTACTTACAGAACCTGGATATATAACCCCCCCTCGCAGTTGTGCTCCTGGATAATTTTCTCAAAGTGCTTCCCCAGGACCAAGGTAAGACTAATGGACCTGTAGTTTCCTGGGTCCTCCTTCCTCCCTTTTTTGAAAATGAGGACCACATTGGCTCTTTTCTAGTCCTCTGGCACCTCACTAGAACACCATGAGTGCTCATAAAGCTGTGTCAGGAATCCCTCAGTGACCTCTGCTAATTCCTTCAGCACTCTGGGGTGGAGATCATCAGGACCTGCTGATTTGAATATGTCTAATCCCACCAGAAGTTCCCTGACTAGGTCCTCATTGACCCTGGGCCTGGCAGTGCCTCCCTTGGGTCCATTGGGAATCCCAGTGGGGGGATGCTTGGGTCCCTGCTCAAAAAGATGGAGGCAAAGGAATTGTTAAAGAGGTTAGTTTTGTCATCTTGTGTGACTACCAGATTTCCTAGAGTATTCTGCAGAGGCCCCACATTACCCGATACCTTCTTATTACCCCCTATGTATTTAAAAAAGGATTTCTTGTTATCTTTGGTCCAGGTTACTAGTCCCAGTTCCATCTCCTCCTTAGCCTTCCTAGCAGCCCCCCTACAGTCTTGAGCAATGGAGGTATAATCCTTCTTGGTGATGGCCCCTCCCGTCTATTGGGTGTACACCTCCTTTTTAGCTTTGAGACATTCCTGGATGCTTTTGGTGAGCCATGGGGGATTTTGAGTACTCTTGCCTGCTTTGATCTACATTGGGATTGTCACCCTTTGGTCTTGGAGGATCATCTCCTTCAGGAACAACCACTCTTCCTGGACTCCCAACTCCCCTTCCCTCTGGGACCTCAGTGCCTCCCCAACTAGTCTCCTTATCTCATTGAAATCAGTCCTCCTGAAGCCTAGGGCTGTTGCCTTGCTACAGGCCTTTGACACCCTGTGCTGGATGGTGAATTCCAGTAGGCGATGATCACTATCGCCCAGGTGGTTGAGAATTTGCAGTCCATTCACCAGGTTGTCATCTGTGGCCAGGATCAGGTCCAACAAGGCATTTCCCCTGGTGGGACTGTGCACCTCCTGGATTAGATGGAGGTTCTGTAACTCGGCTAGGAACCTATGTGAGTGGTCAGACACGGCTGAGTGCTCTTCCTAGCAGATGTCCAGATAGTTTAGGTCACCCATGATGACCACGTCCATTGACTTAACTACCTCTGTGAGCTGACCTGAGAATTCCCAATCCAGCTCTTCCCCCTGGTTGGTTGGCCTGTAGTAAACCCCTACCATTAAGACCCTTTTTCCCTACCCCCCTTGTATACAGACCCAGAGCACTTCAGTCTGCCCCTCCTCTGGCTCCGTGCTATTTGTTGAGGATGTGTATTGGTCTTAGATGTAGAGTGCCACACCCCCATCTTTCCTCTCTATTCTATCCCTCCTGTACAACCTGTAGCCCTTGATGTTTACCGCCAAATCATGCGTTGGATCCCACCAAGTTTCAGTGAGCCCCACTATGTCCCAGTTAGCATTAGTTAGCAGGAAGGTAAGTTCCTCCTGCTTGTTCCTCATACTATGAGCATTAGTGTAGAGGCATTTAAGGCCTCCTGGAGGTGTATGCACTGCTCTCCTAATCCTAGGACTATCTGGGCTCCTGTCTCTTACCTGGGTATTTCTTGTGCTCATTGCCTATCTTGGCTGAGCTGTTCTTGTGGGTGGCTATTGGTTCAGTGTTCTGTGAGTCACACCCAGAGAGTGGTGATGGACAGGTCTGTTTCAGCCTGGAGGGATGTGGGCAGTGGGGTCCTGCAGGGCTTATTCCTCAGGCCCAGACTGTTCAACATCTTCATCAGTGACTTGGATGAGGGGGTGAAAAGCACCTTGTTCATATTCATGGATGACACTAAGATGTGGGAGAAGCAGGCATGCTGGAGGAGAGAGACAGGTTACAAGGTCTAGACAGGTTACAAGGGTGGGCAGATAAGAACAGAATGAGATTCAACACTGACAAGTGCAAAGTACTGCACCTGAGGAGGAAGAATCAGCAGCATACCTACATGCTGGGGAACTCCCTTCTTGTCAGCACAGAGGCAGAGAAGGATCTTGGTATCACTATTGATTCCAAAATGATCATGGGCTGCCAATGTGGGGATGCAGTCAGGAAGGCTAACTGCACTTTGTCATGCATCCATAGATGCATCGCGAGCAGGTCCAAGGATCTGATCCTCCCTCTCTATGCGACATTGGTCAGGCCGCAGTTGGAGTACTATGTCCAGTTCTGGGCACTTCAAGAGGGGTGTGGCCAGCATCAAGAGGGTCCAGAGGAGAGCCTCTCGCATGATCAGGGGGCAGCAGGACAGGCCCTCACCCTTCGCAAGAGAAGGCTGAGAGGGGATCTGGTGGCTATCTACAAACTGGCCAAGGTGAACAGCAGGCTATGAGTCTTGGCTCAGAGATTATAACTTTTATTAGACCAACTAAGAAATTGAAACAAAATTATTTTTTCTGCAAGCTTTTAGGCTCACATGCCCTTCATCAGACTCAGGGGAAAAAAAGGAAATATGTAGGAATTTATGAAAAAAGGGTAGATCACATGCACCTTGGTTCTCCAAAGATGACACTCACATTGTGTGAGAAAGGGTGGTATCAGTTATACATTTGTCTCAAGGAAAGTCAATGATGAAAAATCATTATCCTTCTTACAGGTGAAAAGGCTAAGGGTTCATTATTCACAAACTTCCTCGTTTGTAAATACTTCCTTAGTTTGCATATTTTTAACACTAACACCTTAAACAAGAAGAAAAAATGCAGGGGACTAAATACTTGCTTATAGTGTCAAAACCAAGGTCTGCAGGATTCTAGTTATTCTTCATTTTGCACATAAGGCAGTTGGATTGTTTTTTTAAAGGCACAGATACCATAAAGCCAAGCAGGGGATTCCATAATATTCCATTAATATGGATGGTACACAAATTATTACCTCTGCTCTGATTCCAAGCCTGCTTTTAATCTTCAGTATTCCTTTGTTTCAAATACAGTTAATACGTCAGCATAAACATTTGGAGATTACTTTCTTAGCTATCTGTAGAAGTGGTATCAGCAAGTGTTCAATCTTTTATTTCCTTGTAGGAAGAGAAGAACTAGTTGAAAAGGTTGTGGCAGAGCAATTCTGGAGATATCAGAGTTTTTGTGTGGCGATGACACAAGTTTTCAGGTTTGAGACCTGGGTATGAAATACAAGCTCAAGCTATGATGACAGCATTAATAAGTGATCTTATAATAATGTGTCCAGGTCACTAAGTACCAGACTTCATTATATGATGAGGATGAGCTTTCAAAATTAGTTGATTTTCCTCATAGAGAAAGCTGTCTCTTAATCCCAAGCTAAATGATATGTTGGTTGGGCCACAAAAGCAGCAGATGAAAATATTTGTGGGGGCTGAGTTGCAGAACCAGTGTACGCTGGTGCTGTATGTGGCAGTGGAGATGAATGCGGTGGGGGTGCTGGGTGTGACACTGTAGCACTGGGGCATAAGGGTGGTAGTGGAGCTGTGGAGCTGTGTGGCATCCGGTACTGCTGCTGTCGCCGGCCATTGTGAAATTAGTTGGGGGAGCTAAACCAAACCTTGCTAAAGTTTGATCAGGAAGGTATTGTATATTTGATTTCTGGTGCAAAAGGTCATTTGGTCCAAAACTAGATCTTGCTGCATCTGCCTTGTAAGAGTCTCAATACAAGTTGAAGATCAGTTTGAACTCCTAAGGTCTCCATGGAAATATTCCATCTGCTACTATTTACCTCATGAATACTGTCACCACACATTCAGAGGGGTTTAGGTTACCATCCGATGGCTTTAGACAAAGGAAGAATGTCAGGATCCATTCTAAGTACCAGGGTCTCATGTTTATAATATTTATTTTTAGCTTCTGCCTCCAGGCACCTTATAGGACAAAATGCATCTAGAAAGAAACTATGTCAGGCCCCTTGTTAGTATATAATATGTAATTAACAGTAATGGACTTTTTAAATAAGCCCTTTGACATTACAGTATTCATAATGTAACAACCTTTCTATAGTTCAGTACAATTGACTTCGTAATGTGGTTATTTTTCAGTAATATGGCAATAATGGAGCTTTCAGTGCTCTAGTATAATATGATAGATAAATAATTAATTCTAAAAGATGTAAACACAATCAGTTTTACATCATGTAAACAAACACGCTGGAGAACTACTGCAGAGATTTTTTTTTTCAGTAAAAGCTATGGGATGGACACAATTAACCTCAAAAGAGTTTTCTTCAAGCTTTTATTCCCTGCCTTCAAGCATTTATTCAAGCAGCAAAATTCATGTAGTTAAAGACCTGATTTCCTTCATTAGCCACCTTGCAGAAATGAACAAGCAGGAATTCTATTGTTCTTTTACAAGCTCATTATGTTATAAAGAATAGTATATGTGTGCTTATATAATATATTCCTCGTAGCATAGTAAAACAAATTCCTCTTTTTCTTACAAGATTAATTACTTGTGCTTTCACCGGGACAGAAAAATCAAGAATAAAAAGTGAAGGAAGGAAAATTAACAAGTGATCTCATTTAACCTCTTCCATACCAACAATAAGCGCCAAAAAACAAAACAAAAGAAATAGTGACTAGGAAACATCCTTTGAGGTATTTATATTTATTAAGTAACAAAACTGCATATTAATGTCAGGAATCTGAATTTCAACTACACAGGACAATGTACAAATCTTAATCTCTTTCCTCTTTTAACTCACTCTGTCTGTTTCTAGATAGGTAGTAGTTTCTGTGGCACATGTGGTCTAATAATTTTATAAATCTGGCAAGTAACAGGTTAGAAAATGTATAGTTTTGTAAAACCTGGTTTCAAGAGGTCAGTCTCTTGTATCTTGAATGGTAATTCTTTTGTTACTTTTACAATGAATGCTTTTCTAGGTGCTATGGATGGACAAAAAAGAAATGGAAAACGTAGGACTTGCTGGACCACCAATACCAAAGACTCAACAGGGTTAAAATTGACTGACTGTACAAGGATTGCAAAAGACTGGGAAGAACAGAGGAAAGTTATTGCTACATCAAAGGTGCCCCAGTGGTTGGTGTAGCCCCAGTACTGTCTGTCTTTTCTAGGAGTCGGAGGAATTGAGTCCTTAGAGCTCAATCCTACAAATGTTGAACACTTATATTTCTCACTTAGGCCAACAGAATTCAGTGCTTAGCACCCTGAAGATTTGAGCCCACAGTGTTTAGGGATAGGATGAGGATGATTACCAAAAGCTTAAATGAAGGTGTGTTTAAAACTAGGGAATACTATCATTGGTAATAATCAGAGCTGTACACTAGGTGGCACTTATTCATAGATTCAGAGATTCATAGATGTAGGGTTGGAGGGGACATGAGCAGATCATCAAGATCAACCCCCTGCCCTGGGCAGGAATGAATACTGGGCTTATATGACTCCTGGTAAGTTTAAGCTCATATAACCCCAGCTAAGTAGTTATCAAGCCTCCTTTTAAAGACCCCTAAGGTAAGAGCCAGCACCACTTCCCTTGGAAACTGGTTCCAGATCCTGGTCACCCTGACTGGGAAGTAATGCCTCCTGATGTCTACCCTGAATCTACTGTCAATCAACTTGCGTCTGTTATTCCTTTTTACTCCAAGAGGCACTCGGGGAAACAGGGTCTCATCCATTCCCCTCCAGTCCCCTTTGGCAAGTTTATAGATGGCCACCATATCCCCTCTCAGCATTCTCTTGTGGTGGCCGAACAGATTCTGGTCTTGTAGCCTCTCCTCACTGGGCCTGTCCTGCTGCCCCCCGATCATGCGAGTGACCTTCCTCTGGATCCTCTTGATGCTGGCCACGTCCCTCCTGAAGTGCCGTGCCCAGAACTGGACATAGTACTCCAACTGAGGCCTGACCAAGGTCTCATAGAGGGGGAGGATCACCTCCCTGGACCTGCTTGCAATGCATCTGTGGATGTATGACAAAGTGCAGTTAGCCTTACTGACCGCATCCTCACATTGGCGGCCCATGTTCATTTTAGAATCGATAATGATACCAAGATCTCTTTCTGCCTCTGTGCTTTTGAGAAAGGAGTTCCCTAGCCTATAGGTTTACTTATGTTCTGATTGCTCTATGAACAATGATGCCACAGCTCTGAATTTGAAGGGCTTGAATTTACACTCAGCTCTTGTTGTGTATTTTGTGAGGTTATGTAATGCCTGTGATGGTTATAAAATATCTACCAAAAAGGGTAATAGGGAAGAGATAAAGAAATGAGGTAAAAACCATCATTTCCTCTAAACCATCTTACTCATTGGCACTATACCTGTGCTTCACTTACACACCAATGTTTCACCATTGCATTTAAACTTTGGGGTTTTTTAAATTTATATGTAAAAATTATGTGGACTTATGCAATTTCACTATGCGAGAAAGTTACACTGAATCCCTAGGCAAGCTACGATTAGGCTCTGGTATTAACTTAAATCTTCAGATACTGAGCAAGTGCGTGACAGGCCTACATTATGATTCTATATAAATATAGATATTTATACATCTAGCTATATAAATATATTTTGTTGGACTATATTTTATACATATTTCTTCAACAATGCAGATTACTTTGCCAGTAATTGTCTGCTAACCAGTTTAATCTTGAAACATCATTCAATAATTGTGACATGAAGTGGTAAATTTACTTAACAGAGATCATATAATTAGGCCTTATCAGTGCTGAATAGAACATAAGGATCATTTCCCTTCATATGCAAGTGACACTCCTGTTAATACAACCCAGTATGTTGTTAACCTTTTTTTTTTACATTCAGTGTTTGGTCTACTGCAGGCTTGTCCAACATACGGCCCACGAGCTGCCATGCGGCCCTCCAAGCCATTTTCTGAGGCCCAAGGTGCTGTGACAGGAAACAAAAGTAAACACTGTACTTTCGGTTCGGGGGAGTGATGTGATACCACTTCCTGTTAGGTCTTTTAATATGGCTTGCCAGCCTACTGGATGATAAAAAGTTCATGATCCAGCCCCACATTCAAAATGGTTGGACACCCCTGGTCTATTGTAACCCCTAGGTTCTTCCCTGAGTACTGCAGCCTAGCCAGTAATTTCCCAGTTTGATTTGTGCATGTAATTATTTTTTCCCAAGTGCAGTTTCTACTTTTCCTTGTTGAATCTCATTTTTCTTGTCTGTGGATCATTTTTCCAGTATACCCAGGCCCTATCCTCTCAACTGTGTGAAACATGGTATTGTCCATAACTTTGCTAAGTATCCCATCATCCAAACCATTTATGAAGATGTTGAACAATACCAAACTCTGGGCAGACCTTTCAGGAACCCCACTTGATACCTCTTCCTAAGTACACGTTGAGCCATTGATGACTCCTCTTTCAGTACAATAGGGGTAGGCAATTATTTGAGCTGAAGGACCACTTAGAGAGTTTGGGTGAGCTGTTGGAGACCAAGTCAGCATCCCACCCCCACTGCAACAGCTCACCCAAACTTCTTAAGTGGCCCTTTGGCCCAAATAATTGCCCACCCCGGGCAGAGAGAACAAAGGTTAAGGGAACATAACCTTTGTTCCCCTTCTCCCTGAACCCCCTTCCCCACCCAAGTGCCTGGCATGTGGCTGGGCTGGTGCCATGCTGTGTGAAAGCTTTGGCCATGTGAGTGCAGCTGGTGCAGCTTCTGCCCGATTCAGCCAGATGCTAGGGACCTGGCGTGCGGGTACCAGAGCCCGCATGTGGGAATACTGTGAGGCACTGGTATGGCCCAGCCATGTGCCGGGGATCTGGGGTAAGGGAGGAGGTTCAGGAAGAAAGGGAATGGGAGCTGTGGGTTATCTGGACTTGGTCAGGCCAGTGCCATGTTGTGTTCCCCACTTCTCCCTACACCCCCTCCCTGCACTTAGTCCCCAAGAATGCGGTTGGGCCAGTGTGGTGCTATGTTTCAGTGTGTCATTTTGGGCCACATGGGTGAACACGCCACAGCTCCTGACCAACCCATCTGCATGCCAGGGGCTCAGAGTTGGGCATAAGCCATGCCAGACACTCCAGTTGCACCCACATGGTACAGCCCAAAGTGTCATACAGGAATACAGTGTGGCACTTGTGCTCATGCCCTTACCAGGCCCCAGCACAGCAGAGCCATGATAACCTATGGCTCCTGGCCTTCTCCCCTTTCACTCCTTTCTCCACTAGTAGGAAGAACCTTACCTTAGCTTCAACTGGCCAGGGACAGGGTTGAAGTGGCATGCAGACAGCCTTACCAGGCAGAAGCCTGTACAGGAGCTCAGCACCCCCTGCTTTGGAACTTATACTGGGGGGGTGGGACAGGGCGGGCCAGCCAGGGAGATGAGGGGAGTGGTTGCGTTGCTTTCAGAAAAAGTCACTGAAAGCCAGGGCAGCCACAGGCTGGATACAATTCTCTTTCAGAAGAGCAGCCATGGGCCAGGTAAAATCATCTGGTGGGCAGGATGTGGCCTATGGGCTGTATTTTGCCCACCCCTGAAGTACAGTGATCCAAACGTTTATGTTTCCATGCTATAATTCTTTCATTTAGTCTGCATTTTCTGTATTTTATTTAGTCTGTATTTCTTCTATGCGGCAGAGCTGCACTGCTACCCAGCGCATCTACAGGTGGCAGATAGTAGAATGACCTTCAGGGAAGGTTAGCTGTGGAATAAACAGGGGAACTCTGACAAATAAGCAGTCATGGACCAAGCAGCAGCAGTACAACCAGGATGTGGTGAGGACAGCAGATGCCAATGTTTTCCTTTCTGAAAATCCACAAAAGATACTTTGATGGTGCTGTGACATGGTGAGTACAGGTCACCACTATAATAAGCCTGCCTAGCTCCCACCCATGAGTCTACAAGTCTTCAATGGTGGAGCAGTCAGAAGATGTTAGCCATGGTTGTGAAGGCAGATGAAGACTGTAGTGGAAGTAGTTTCACTGTTGTCTTTGTCTCTTTGCCATTGGATCAAGGTCCCATTCTGTCAAGAGCCATGTCGAAGGTGATGTGCAGCAACTTATCCACAATAAAATAAGTCATTCATAGGTGTCTTCAATGAAAACAGTTTTTCCAGTTCATTCTTCATGCCTATTGGTGACCAGCTAATGGTGTCAGGAGCAGGATTTTGAGGTCTGGAAGTTCCTAGTCATGAACTGGCATGAAGGCAGCTGTTACAAGAAGGTCATTTAATGGTTGGATGAAATGAGTGCCATTCAGCAACTGTAACTGTGACTCGGCAGCCCTTCTCAGGATCTAGTCTGCTCACCCCACATGGGGAAAGGGCTAGAAAATGTGCCCTAAATATAGCCTGTTTACCTTTTTCCTGACCAGATAGTTATGTCCAGGAAATCACCTTTACTGTGGTCAAAGATACTAGGGAAGATGCACCATTATTTTCAAGACCTGGAACATCAGGACTTTCATAGACAACCCTACTAGTGAATGCCGAGAGCACTGCACTACAATTGTGGCCAGAGAACTTAGGTAACACAACAGTGATGTAGCTGCACTGAGTGAGAGCCAGTGAGTGGGAGATGGACAGTTCAAAGAACTATACCTTCTTCTGGAAGGGTAAACAGAAAAAACACCAACTTCACAGTGTTGGCTTGCTATTAAGAATGAACTCATAAATCAACTCAGAGATTTCTGGATCAGAATTAATGAGTGCCTCATGAATCTCCATCTTAAACTGGTAGTGAGCCAATATGCCACTGTCACAAGCACATTTTGACTCCATCGATGAAAGAAGGAACAAAATTATGCCAACCTTGACTGAGTCATTTTTGACATTCCAGAGGGTGACTGACTTATTTTTCTTCATGATTTCAATGCCACAATGATTTGAAATCACCTCTGGAACTGAACAATCAGTAAGGAAGGAGCAGGAAAATTCAACTCCAGTGGCATCCTTCTCTTGGCCAAATGTGCAGAACATGGACTCACCATCACCAACATCCAGTTCCACCAGGAAAACAGGAAGAAGACATCATGGTAACACCCATGATCTAAGCATTGGCACCTGATTGACTATATCATTATCTGTACCCAAGATTGCAAAGATGTCCTCATCACTCAAGCTATGTTAGGAGCTGATGATTGCTGGACTGATCACCAACTCATCCTCTTTGCTATGTCATTCAAACTGGCTCCCAAATGATAGCTGCAGCAGAAGCAATAACAATGGAAGATCAATGTTGAAGAACTCAAGGACCCAAGCGAGTCCTTTTCCACCAGTACTGTAATGAAAAATTGGTGAATTCCAATCAATGGTAATGGGAAAATGTCAACAGTATGTGCGGTGTCCTTAAGGCCAGCATCATCAGTGCCTGTGAAGAGATGCTTGGATTTTGTACCAGGAAACATCAAGACTGGTTTAATGAGAATGACCAGGAGATCCAAGAGTTTATTGATAGCAAGTGTAAGGCCTTTTGTGTTTGGCAAAATAACACCAACTCCAAGCAAAAGAAACTGAATCTCCAAGAAATCAAGGCAAAGGCCCAAAGGAGAACTTATGATATGAAGAAAAAATGGTGGGAAGACAAGACAAAGGAGAGTCAACATTTCGTTGACATCTGCAAATGCACAGTTCCTTCAGTGTCCCTAAAACCATTTACAGTCCACGCACATAGGGTTAATTGGGGGAAGTTCCCTACATAGAAAATAGGAAGAGGAAGAGACAAACATTTCTGAAGGACTCTTCAGACCACCTGAGGACTCCAAAACTAGGTAATAAGAAATGAAAAAGGTGTGTCACTGGAAAGCCAAGAATGAAATTATAGTTTCATAGGATCAGAAACAGAGAGTCTTGAGTTTGGGTCCATGATAGAATCATTTCTGGTTTTTAACCAGTTGTTACTATAAGATGCCTAAAGAGTCCTTGTATTTGGGACCAGAAGCCAGTATTCCCCCTTGGAGAAGAGTTCCTTCAGCATTGGACTATAGGTTACAGGTTTCTTGGTCTCCTTCTAGCACTAAGACTCTTGTATTCCTTTCTACACAGTGGGCACCTCTACATAAGACACAAAATGCACAGTAGACTAATTCTACTGCTCATTAGTGTGGCAGGCAAAAACTATGAAAATGCATTAATGCACAGTAGAATTAGTCTACTGCACATTAACATCACAGAATTATGTGCTGGCACTATTGCTCAGTAGCACTGATTACAGTGTATTAAATTAGTACCTGTAATAACAGGTACTAGATTTAATGTACCATAATTATGGTGCATTAATACACATGGAGATATGCCCATTATCTCAGTTTTAACAGGAGGGTCTCCTCACCCAGGCTATCTATCATCTGCTATTTAGAGCAGCCTTCTGGTAAGTCTGAGATGTGGACTGAAGCCTTGGGGTAAGGAGGACCTAGGACCCAGGTTTCCTACTGCCAGGTGTGAAAAAAAAGTCAGAAACTTCTATTTGTGACTCTTCATTGAAAACAATTTTCTATATTGTCACCAGACCATGCTCCCGATAAAGTAGAAGCTTAGATGCACAGAACATTTCCCTGCATTAATTTAATAGCTTTGCTGTGATGAAATATGTATTAAAATCTAGAAATGTGCATGGACAATTATTTCAGGGGTATAGGTCATAGCTATGTTGGACATAGACCAGGTTCTTTGGGTAAATTGACATCTTTTATTATACCTGCTCAAATAGTTGGAAAAATTCTTCTTTGCAAGCTTTTGGGTAAAAAATCATGGGCTGAATATAGATATTGGATTTGTGACACATTATAACTTACCTAACATCTGACTTCCCAGGTAAACCCTCTACTTTTTACCAGCTATATCCATTTTCTCCTCTCCTACTCCATCCTTTGACTTTAGCAACATTCATTCCTCTTCCCACCCCTGCACCTGTCTCTCACCTATTGACCAACCCAATTTACAATTTAACTGACTGGCTTTCTTGCATACATATGGCTGCTGGCTGCTTTACTACTCCATCCAGGAAGAGAACAGACCATCTGCAGATGCTTCCTCTGCCTGACAAAGGGCAATTGTACCTGAAAGCTTGCAAAGAAGAATTTTTCCAACTATTTGAGTTGGTCTAGTAAAAGATATCGGATTTACCCCAAGAACCTTGTCTGCCTATGGGCAATTATTACAGTTAAACTTCCTCACAGATAAGGATTCAAATATTATTTGAAGACTAAGTCTGTCTGTCTGTCTGTAATGTTTTAGTCATGCTCAGAGCATGAAGAAGAGTTCTGACAAAAGGCAGCCTACCACCATGATGGTGGGGAAACAGGGGGTGGAGCGGAGGGAGTTAGCCAGCAGTGCTGGCCTGTTACCACCCCCCCCTCCCTGCAGGTAATGCAGGGTGAGGTGTGGGCCTAGGCTCAACATGCGGGGGGAGGATCTGGGTCCTACGTGGTGGGGGGAGTGGGTCTGGTCCCAACATGGAAGGGAAGAGAGTGGGCCCAAGGTGGGAAAAGCCAGCTCACTGTGGAGAGGAGGGGGGAACAGCAGGCCTGGCCTGGCACAACCCAACATGGCAGCTGTGGGGAAGGGTAGGAGAAGGTCTTCCCTCTGCATCAGTCCTGGGCTCACTCCTCCCCCTCCCCCACATCCCTGCATTGGCGCTGAGCCCACTCATGCTGCCCTTCTGCTGCCACTGGGTTGGCCTGGACCCTCTGTTCCCTCCCACACCCCCGCTATGGTGGCCCGACTTCTCCCCACCCTTGGGCCTGCTCCTCCCATGCATTGGGCCTGGACCTGCTCCTCCCTTCCCCCTGCCACTGAGGCAGGGAGTGGGCCCAGACCCCAAGCAGCAGGAGGGAAGGGAAAGAGGGCCCAGATAGGGGGGCCCTGAGGCTCCATCTCTGCCTGCTTCCTCCCCACCCCATCATTCTTGATGGGCAATTGGCTAGTATTTATATAATCACCACCACCACCACAAGGGAGTTTTGATCTTTCTCTCACTAATTTGTTCTGTTATCTTCTTTATTGCTTCACTTGATAAAAATATCTTTAGGTGATTTCTCTTTTAGGTAACCTTACTTCTGGTATAACAAGCCAAGTTGGTGCTCAGAGCAAACCTGGAGGGAGAGGAGAGAGGGAGGGGGCATGCTGTTCCTAGAGTAGGGCAGGGGCAAGGTGGGAGTGCGGGACATGCAGATTCTGAGGTGGGGAGGGCGGTGGCAGGAATGTAGGCCCTGAGAGTGGGGGAACAGGGGCACATGCGTTCTGAGAGCAGGGGGTGGGGATGGGAGTCCATGCACTGGCAGCATTCCCATCCCAGGACTCCACAACAGTCCTGGCAGAGCTGCTACTGCTGCCTGTGCTTTGCTGGCTTGACTTTGTTGCTCTTAAAGCAACAGCAGCCAGGAACTGGTTTGGAGTTCTGGCATAGCAATACTGCTTGGGTGAGGGCTCTGTGGGGATGGGGGGTGATTCTGGCACCCATCCTACCTTAGTGCCTGAAGTAGGTGCCCCTCTTGCTCACTCCTAGTCACACTACTGCTTATTTAGTATCCTTAGTTGGTGGAAGTGCAATCTCCCTTTTTTGCCTTGATCTGTAAATGCATGACTTATGGGAAAACCAAGGTAAAAAAATCTAAGTGACATTCAACACACAAGTGAATGCTGGATCATGATGCATTCTAGTAACATTTGACTTGACATGAAAACAAATCATTTTATTGCTAGGCACAGGGGTAATTGGAAATAAAACTTGACTGGCAGTTTGTTTAGCAGTGATCTCAACTTGTAAACCTTTGATCAGCAGAAATGACAAAATTTGCTTGTTTTCCTTACAGCTTGCTGCCTTGCTAGAACTATTTGTACATCACAGTGGACTGGGGAGGACCAGTGGTTGTGCTCATCCGAACACTTGAATTGCAATTGTGCGTGGTCCTTTTGCAGTCAGTGTAGTGGTTTGCATTATGGAAAGGTACTCCCCACAGCTTTAAGTTTTACACCCATGTATTGGCCAAGTAGAATCAGGAGCTGAATGGACCCATGGGTCCTATGTTTAGACTGGGATTTCAAGATGACTAAGGGAATTAAATGTCTAACTCTTGATTTAGTTTCATATGGTGCTTGGGTACTAACTCCCTTGCATTCCTTTGAAATTCCCAGCTTTTAATCTAGAGTGTTTCTTTTCAAACCTAAAAGCCATAATTTTTACACCAGGTTGTTAAATTATTATTCCATTCAAAAAAAGTCACAATAATTCTCTTGGGGAAAAATATTTTGAAACTAGATTTATATTGAAGTGTTTTTGCATGTTTTTTTTCCTCCGTGTTGAATTCTAAGAAAAGCCAGCAGCCATTGCAGAGCAATGGTGACTTGGTTCAGACTCCAAACGAAAACAAGCCTGCTTTCAGGAACTACAGAAAGCAATGCTCATTTTGTTATTCATTCACCTTTGTCATCTGTCAATCAGAAGACGAGTCTTCAGGTTAAGCCTCTTTATTCATAAGTGACTATTTATACATATATTCTTTCATGCTACTGTTTTGGAATAACCATTTCAGCTTTTCCTGTTTTTCTAAATGCTGCACAGTCAGAAATTAAAAGATTGACTGCCTTATTAGAATGATATGTGGGCAGCAGGATAGGCCTTATGAGGAGCATCTGAGGGACCTGAACCTGTTCAGTCTCAGTAAACGGAGGCTGAGGGGGGACCTGGTGGCTGCCTA
>JAGPOW010000290.1:21395557-21446702 GCA_030014935.1 Caiman crocodilus
TCCCCTACCCTGGGGGTCTTCAAGAGGAGGTTAGATAGGCATCTAGCTGGGGTCATCTAAACCCAGCACTCTTTCCTGCCTATGCAGGGGATTGGACTCGATGATCTATTGAGGTCCCTTCCGACCCTAACATCTATGAATCTATGAAACAAGCATGTGTAAAGGCAGCCATAGGTTCTAGGCCCAAACGTACATCAACATATCCCCAAATGTTACTGCCATTCAGCTCTGAATATTAGCTTTATATCCAGCCTCGTTTTCTATATGGGAAGAACCAAAAGACAGTATATACAACTTTGGGATAACATGACTCTAAGATAGCATCAAGCTATCGAAGTGGTGAGGTTGATAGGTTGTTAGTTGGCATATTTCAAACATTACTCAAATTAAAACCAAAATGACTTGTAAAAAAAAAAATCTATGAACCTTTAAAATTGTTCTTGCTTTTAGTTTGTATTTTTTTAAAAGTAAGATTAAAAAATGTCATTTGTGTTTAAGTAACTGGTAAACAGTAAAGTTTTGGCTTAAAACTTGAAGTTTCTTAATGAGTCATGAGATGAGTTTCTACCTTCTTCTGCTGCTGTTTTTCCCTTTCTTTGTCAGAGGGAGATTCCTATTAAGTTTTGATACTGATATTTTTCACAAGTGAGATAAGCTTCATTTCATTTTTTTACATAAAAAGATTATTTGCAGCACATTGCAGAATTCAGGAAAAATGAAAAGAAAACACATCATTCTTCCTAATATGAGATTCAGTCTTTCTTTGGAAGACTTGCTGAGAAGATTCAGTAGAACAAATAGATTATGGAAAGATCCAGAATAGTACTATAGGCATTTTAAAATAGAGGTAAGTGGATTCTAGGAGTTTAAGTCCAAAGAAAATGATCCAAGAACCTTCTGGTCAGCAGTTGCCTAATTCTGAAGGTGCTTAAATTAATTTGGACCACAAAGGTCCCTAGATGCCTAAACTTAGGGCCACTTTAGATGTTCAGGCAAATTTGTGATGGGATCTGAAGCACAATCTACACAATCATACCTTCTGCAATGCTGAATATGCATGGCAGGAGGTGTGATTTGTTGTTCCAGCATTAGATCCTATCATGTCTTTTTGCCAGTACAGAGGGAGCTTGGGAGCACTATCCTAGGCTCCCCCTGCAATGGCAAGTAAAAAGCTCCCACACCTATGAGTCCCATAGGTGACAGGACTTGCAGTCATGGCAGTGGCAGGACTCTCCATCCTGGTGGTGCTGCATGTAGCCTGGGTGCACCAGAGTAAGTGCTTCCTCCTCCAATGGAAGGCAAGTGTTGGCTAGGCAGGAGTGCTGTGAGAGGGATCTGCAAATGCAGACTAATTCCCTCTATTCCCTACAGAGTCAAGCCAGGACAAGGGATGCTTAACTGTATTCAGATTTATTAATATATACAGAATTAAAATAAATTGTTATTAATAAACATATGTACACAAATATGCTATTATTGTATAATACTATATCCTGTAAATGAAAGCAAGAAGATTACACCACCTCAAGAGGCATCAAACAATATGTAGGTAAAACTTGATCTAAAACAGGCAAACAACAGGTAAATACAGGTAAGTGTAGGTAAGTGTCAGGGAAGGGTCCCAGCAGAGCCCAATCATACATTCTACAATCTATTAAACTACAAATATATAAATAAAAGTACACAAAATATAAGGTGCATCATCAACAAGTTAAACTTAATTCTTAACTTCCACAAGGCCCTACCTGGCCCTGCAGCATTGGCACCCAGCACCAGTGGGAGGGGAAAATCCCTAGTGCCCTTCAGGCACATTGCAACCCCAAACTGATTCCTTCAGGAGAAAACCCAAACCTGGGGAGCCCTTTTCTTGCTTAGGCTTCCCCTCCAATAGGCAGCCTCACAAACCCAGGGTGACTTCCCTCTCCCCTGTGAGAAACCCCTTTCCCAGGTAACTCATGACTCTGGGGTCTTGAGCGTGTGGTCCTTGGCCCTTTTGGCATGTTGCTTCTTGCTTGCAGGAGCCTCCTGAAACCTTGACCCTTTCTGGGCTGCCCTCCTGCTTGGAGCCCTGACCACCATTATGTGCTCTCAGGGGCTTTGCCTTCTGCTCAGGGTTGGGGGCCTGAGCCACTTAGGTCTCAGGGCCTGAGCCACTTAGGTCTCAGGGCTTGGTCTAGCTCAGGGGCTCATCGTGCAGTGCTTTCTGCACCAAATGCTCAGCTTCATGCCAGGGGCCAGGGACCCAAGCTGACCAGAGTAGCTTCCAGGATCCTGGTCCTGATAGGACCACTCTGGGCCACACTGTCAACATGGCATACTCCCCGCTTGCCAGGGGTAGAGGACCTGAGTTGTCTCAAACAGCTCCCAGGGTCCCGGCTTACTCCTGGACTGTTCCGCGCACTGCCTGTGCACTGTGTTCCTGGCTGCATGCCAGGGGTTGTAGACTTCAGCCACCTTGGGCAGCTCCTAGAGTCCCTGCTCCAGGCACTGAGCTGTGCACTGACACTGTGTTCCCCACGATGAGGCTGGGGATGTGGCTGCTTGCTGCTTCCATCCAGTGAAGAGGGATCTTCAGGCTCTTCAGAATGCTGGCTCCACCCCATTGGCCAGCTCACAGCAGCTCTCCTTCACCCATCCTCTTCTTTGTCCCTTGCAGCAGTTGCCATGTGCCAGGCATGCTGTCCTTTTATCTCTTCCAGAGGCTCCATGCCCAGATTGTAAATGGACCGATCAAGGCAAGGTGGAGCAGGTTTGCAACCAGGCCAGACTCTTCACCTTGCCCTGGGTAGGGGTGGGGCAAGACCCTACCCATGAGTTCCCTGGTTGGTGGAAATAGTCCACTAATTAGACTTGAGATTCTCTGAGCCCGGCGTGCCAGGCAAGGATTGGCAAGCCCACCACATGCATGATACCCAGACCAAGAGTCTTACTGCTGCAGGGCTCTGAAGCCCAGCTGTGCATGGTGCACCCCTGTGGCTGATGGGGCTTCCAGCTGCAGGGGCAGACCCGGCTACATGTGCAAATGAAAGATGGATAGCAACCAGCTACATAATTTGTACATATTTTTAAGGTCTAACTTGAGACAGATGGACCTTTTAATGGCATCATAGGTACCTCGTGTATGTAGCTGGTCTCAGTTAATTGAGCAATTGGCCCTTAGGTTCTCACATGTGTGCAGAAGCCCCCAAGTTTTCAAAGTGGGCTAGTCTGAACAGCTGGGTGCTTAACTCTTCCCTAAAGCTTGTTGCAATTCAGAAACAAGGCAAGGTTTTCTTGAATCCCTGAAAGGGTATAATCTGGTTAGTAATGCTTTTTAAATGCCAAATGTGCACCTACAATATTAAGCCTGTTCACTGTTACTCAGAGCTGGCAGGCTGGTGGTGGTGCCCACCTTTTGCATAATAGCCTAGGAGTTAGAAACATGGCCCTGAAGCTAGAGACACCTTGGTCCTAGGCTTCCTGTGTCTAAGTGGATGCAAACTTACATCTCCAATTCACAAGAAAGTGCCCTCACTGCAGGTGATTAGAATAGATTGGATGGGGCATCTTCCAACTCTTCTCTTGGACTGGGATGCATGTGCAGAAAGAATTCAGGAGTTATGGAAGAAGAGAGCAGTGATGTTGGATGGGATGGGGTAACCCCAAGGTTACTCCTGTTCTTTTTACATAAGTCGTTGGATATACATAAATGTCAACGAGACTTGGATGCTCATAGGCACCCTGAGGAAACAACATATTTAAGGAGGCTTGAAAGAGCTCTTCCAGGAAATATTTCCAAAATTCTGAACTAGTTCACTACTTCCTATTTCAGTTCCCTAGCTGAGTCTGGGGTTTTGATTTGGTTACTATAAGCAGCCAAAAGGTCAGACAGAGTAGCAAATGGGCTAGAAATCCCATAAGGTATCTGGTTCCTTTAGGTTTCTAAGGGCCTTATTACATGTTACACTATCAGCTGCTCAAATGTTGATTGGTATTAGTGCTAACTTAAGTTAGGAGCAGTTACATGTTTGGACCAGCAGAGACCAAGAGGAATGACAGGTAAGAATTCTTCCCCTCCCATTTCGAGTTTCCCCCCTGGCCTTCAGGGCTCTCCTGGTTCCCCTTGCCCCTGGAACTCTCCCCCCTTCTCCCCTGGGTTCCCCACCTCCTCCCTGCTTACTTGTGGCTTCTCACATTGTCTGTCCCAGGGGAGCAGACAGAGAGGGGTTAGCATGCCTGACCCCCTCTTCCCACTCCCTCACTGCTGGGCTGCTGCTCGTTTTTGGGCTAAATCTGGCCCAGAGAGGAGCAGTGGCAGTGATAGCTACCGGGCAGACAGGTTTCATAGTTGGTAGGGTCAGAAAGGACCTGAGCAGATCATCAAGTCTGACCCCTTGCCATGGCAGGAAAAAGTACTGGGGTCAAACAACCCTGGCAAGGTGTTCATCTAACCTCCTCTTAAAGACCCCCAGGGTAGGAGCTAGCACCACTTCTCTTGGAAGTTGGTTCCAGATCCTAACTGCCCTGACTGTGAAGTAGCGCTTTCTGATATCGAACCTGAATCTACCCTCTGCCAGCTTGTGACTGTTATTTCTAGTCGCTCCTGGTAGTGCTTGGGGGAACAGGGACTCCCCCAATGCCTGCTGGTCCCCTCTGACTAGTTTGTAACAAGCCACTAGATCTCTCCTCAGCCTTCTCTTGTGCAGGCTGAGCAGGTTCAGGTACCATAGCCTCTCCTCGTAGGGTCTGCCCTGCTGCCCCCGATCATGAGGGTGGCCCTCCTCTGGACCCTCTTAATGCTGTCCACATCTCTTCTGAAGTTTGGCACCCAGAAATGGATGCAGTACTCCAACTGCGGCCTGACCAGTGCTGCATAGAGGGGGAGGATCACCTCCTTGGACCTGCTTGAGATGCATCTGTGGATGCATGACAAGTTATGGTTGGCCTTCTTGATTGCGTCTTCACACTGTTGGCCCATGTTCATTTTGACAACAATGACCCTTCCCTGCCAACTTCTCCAGGACAGACAGCACAGGTAGCCCCAATTAACCAGGTGGGTGGGAGCAATAAACAGAGATCTGGGGTGTTGGGAAGGGTGGGGGAGTAGGTGGGCATGGGCCCAATCCAGGCCAGTGGGGAATGGGGGCAGGTGGGGTACTTATACTAACATGTAGCCCATAGGCGAGAGAGAAATTTTTTTTGCAGCAGGCTGAATGCATGCATGCACCTACCTATGTGTGCACCCCCCTCCCAGCAGATCAGTCTGTGTTGGGGGGAGTGGGGAAGGTGTGGGGAGGGAGAGGGGCTAGGGCTGGAGCAGGCCCTGCACAAGCAGGGTGGGGTGCAGGATGGAGCCGTGGCTTGTCCAGGGGGTATGGGGAGTGAGGGCAACTTCCGCTGCTGCACGCACTCTGGGAGGGCATAGAGGCTGTGTGCTCCCAGATCTGTGCAGGGCAGGGCAGACTACTGCTGCAGGCTGGGCATGGGCTGCTCCAGGCTCTTCCTGGTGGGGACTGGGCCAGACTGCACTTGGGGAGGGTGGCAGTGGTGCTGGGAGTGGGATTTGGAGGGGCTATGGTGAATTTTGGGATGGCTGCAGCCCCCCACCCCCATAGCCCTTGTCCAGCACTGCCAACGCCTGCCCCAAGTGCAGCGTGGCCCAACACCCCGCGCTAGGAAGAGCTTGGACCAGCCCTGGCCCCAACCTGCAGTGGCAGCCTGCTCTGCCCCACGCAGATCCAGGAACATATGGTCCCTATGTCCTCCTGGGGTGTGCACAGCAGCAGAATCTGTGCCCCCTGGATGAGCCATCATGGCTCAGTCCCATGCCCCACCCTACCCTGGTGGTGTAGCGCCTGCCTTTCCCCTAGCCCCGGCCCCACTCCCTCCCTCTGCTGCTCCCGTTCTCCTCCCCACCCCTGCTGCAGCCACTGGAAGCCTGTAGCTGGGCTGTCTTGCAGCCCTACTGCTGGCTTACATTTCAGGGGGACTAAGCCCTATTAGCCGCCCCCCCCACCTGTGGTGTAGCTTGAAGAGGCCACCCCTTTGTGTAACCCAAGCTGGATAACATTGGTCTGAGATAATTCTGCCCTGGAGTGGCATGGCTTTGAGCATCCTAACAGGTGCTTAAAACTAGTTTCAGGTGCTAATGTGTGGACAATCCAGTTAGGACCTATAGGAACTGTCCAAAATGACTGTGTAACAAGGCCCTAACAAAGTTAGAAGAGATTTGGGAAGATCAATCTTCCTTTTGTATTTTTGTTCTCAGTTTCTGGTCCAAATATCTGATAAATGGGAAAAAGCAAACACATTCCCCCCTCCCCAAGTCTGAAGAAGGTTGAGTTTGAGCTTTACATTTTTGCTTTCACTTTCTAAACAACTCTGTCCATCTGTTGCATAAGACATTGCTTATATCTTGAAAAGCCCTAAAAAAGAAAGTGGTACAGGTGATTCAGTTCTTCACTGAAGCAGGTGGTAGCCCTGAGCTTCTTGAAAGTAGGTGTATTTCACTGTTCTGTCTCTCATAAGTTCACAGTTTAGTTTTAACTGTAGTATGTCATTTTACAACTATAAGACAACACAATGTAGTAGCTCTGGTCCAGGCATTTCTTGTGAAATCAGTCATCCACTTTTTCTTTACAATGCTTTGAGGCAAATTTATTTGTGGCTTAAAATGTTCACGTGACCATTTGATCTTATGAAATGTTTTACAGATATGCTGATTGTAATGCTCTCATTTCCCTCTGATGTTTAGTGAACTTTTTTTAACAAGAAAATCTTAGTGATGAGCTGTCAAATCTCAAAACGTATATTTACTGTCAGCTTTAAAAACCTTCATGACACTTAATTTCCTTAACTCATGCAAAAGATGATGGGCTATTACTTGTGCCTATTTAATATGAATGATGATTTAATTCTGTGTTTTCTCTGTATGAGCTCTTTTTTTAGAGGCAATGAGAGATGTTTTGGTGAATTATAAGTCCTGGGTTATTTGCAGTTGACAGGGTAACCTTTTAATTAAAAAAGATAGACTAAGAGTGGTAAGAGAAATTACATTCACTTTTGTTTAAGAGAGAATAAATGTGTAAAGAAAGATAAAGGCAACAGCATAAGGACATTTACTAGGACAGACCCCATCTTGCCAGTATCCTGTGTCACACTGGCGGAGAGTGGATGATAAAAAGATGAGTGAACTCGGTATGACAAGGCTTTTTTTCCACCATTCCTCTCTCACTTTCAACTTCCAGCATTTAAAGTGGAGAAAGATGACTATATACATACTTAATAGGTAATAAAAATTGTGGAAAACTGTCCCTTTACTGTCACAGGACTCTATTAGCTGAACAGTGTAACATCCTAAGAGGCTGAGAGTTTTGAATCTTTGGGAAACTTCCTGAAGATTGTCTCAAAAGTTTTCCTAAAATGTGTGTTGAAATGAAATCTTTTAAAAGAAAAAAAAAGCAGATTATAATAACTGTTTTTCCATACCATAGCTTATCAGAATATTTGTTAATTTCGTTGGCTAGAGGATTTGTCTTCACTTTATGACAACAAACACAAGTACGTTCACAAATATCTTTTCTCCCCCATTATTTACCAAACTGTAGTCTACACTTATAAATGGCACATGCTTCCCTTTGTATCCTACTGGGTCATCAGTAGCTGTTCTCAACATTAATTTTTACTTTTTAGCCTTTGTTAGAAGTGCCATAAGTATTTGGCAGTCCCCTCACTGACTTTTCCCAACACTCTGCTAGTCATGGAGCTACTTCCAAATATTAAATAAAGTGAATAATGCTAAAATCAATTATTGCTATATACTCTGCCAAGGACATGCATCTACCCAAGACACACGTCTTAAATAAATCAGTAGCTGTTTTGTTTTTTATAAAATAATGCTTCATTATATCAATTTCATGCATAGTGTAATAACTCAGTGTGTATGCAAGGGCAGCATTCAGCCCCTACAATTACTTTTCAAGTGAAAAAGACCTTGCAGTGAAGACACTCTTGAATAATAAAGCTTTTATTATACCATGACCGAAATCAATATTTTGCCTGCTACTCCTATCAAATATTGAATTAGATTTGATGTTATGAATAAAACATACGCTTAAATAGTATTTATTAATGGTAGGAAAATGCAAATTCACATCCTCAGGTATATGGTATTGCAGATTACAATGAATCCTATGCAATAGGAACACAAAAGGGCAGAAAGAGGGTATGTTGTATTTGTTGAAATAATGGCAAATATTTATTTCTTTAAAAGTGGTGGAGAGGTTTCATGGGCCCATGCTCTGATTCAGCTAGTGGAACTGTGAATCTGGCTTAGGCATGAAGAGTTAAGGAATGGATGTCCATGTATTTTGTAGCAGGAGGGAAATGTGGAGAAGCAGTGGGGCGATGCTGTCATCTCCTTCTAACATTGCAAAAGATCCTTTGTGGAATAACAGATCTATTTCCATTATTCAAGTGTACAGAAATTCATCTGCGGGGCTCCAGCCACTGCTGGATTCTTTCTCACTAATGGAACTAATTAGTAGGGCTGTGCAAAATGTTTGTGTTTTGATTCAGTTTTGGATTCGGCCGTTTCAGATGACAGGGATTTGTTTCAGCCGAATCTGTTTCAAACAGGCTGCAAGTTTCACACAGGTCTACTGCCCAACCAAGTGGGGCTTGAGGCCAGGGGCTTAGGGCCCCAGCAGGGAGCAGGATGGGGTTGTGGGTGGCTCATCTGGGAGAGGGGGAGGGCTGCTGGCCTCTGTGTTGGTGAAGAGACCCCTGCATGGATCTGGTTGTGGGGCAGGGAAGCAGCTCAGAGTAGCGAGCAAGCCTGCTGGACCTTGCTGTATGACTCAGCTCTGCTGGGAGTAGAGATCTCTGGGTGTCTCCTTGCCACCACTGTCTGCCCTGCGCTGCCCTGGTGACATGGGGCTGCATGGGGCAGGCAGTGGTGGCAAGGAGACCCCAGTACAGATCTCAGCGCCCTGCAGATCAGCACTGCCCTGCCACATGACCTGGATCCACAAGGAGCAGAGATCCGCACCGGGGTCTCTCCCTTGTTGCTGCCCACCCCACGCTGTCCCAGATCTCTGCTCCCTGCAGAGTCAGGTTGCGTGGCAGGGACCAGCACTGCCTTGCCATGTGACCTGGCTCCACAGGGAGCAGACATCCACGCTGAGGGTCTCCTCACTGCCACTGCCCACCCTATGCAGCCCCACGTACAGCTGTTTCCCTGCAAGACCGGCTCTGAAACACTGAAATTTTTGGAAACATTTCTGAAACATTGCAGATACCTCATTTCATTTCAGAGATGTTTTGGAGCCTTTACGTTTAGATTTGGATTTGGTATTTCAGGCAGCCTGAAACACCTCTGAAACAAAATGGTTGCAGAAATTTTGCACAGCTCTACTAATTAGGAAGTTACTTAGAAAAATATCCCGTTCAATGTATGATAGAATTTCTCAGAGAAAAGGGTGTCTGGGGATATCTGCAGGCTAAGGAGCAGAAAGAGGTAGTTAGGTGAGTTAGAGTCTTGGCACATTACCTTAAAAATGTCATAAAGGCATTTAAAGTAAGAGCAGTCATTAGTTAACGGATGTTAAATGGCCATAAGAACCCTTTAGGTGTTTTGAAGATACACCACTCCACCTGAAGTTTATCTTTGATATGTTTTGCTCAGGTCATTCCAGGGTGTTGCATTGATGCTCTGGGGATAGAAATTGCCTTATGTGCATTCTTCCAGCATCCCAGGATGCATATGTTCCAGCCACTCTACCCTTTCCCATCCTCAAAATGGGATGTGCAGCATGAGGTCCTGTTTTGTAGGGCTCTTTGCAAGCAGCTGGTATGGAGCCAGATGCCTAAGCTCTTCTCACTAGCTCACTCCCTCCTAGGATGGTTGGGACTGTGGGGGACTCATGGGAGGATATCTGGAGCCCCCTAAACGCACCTACTTGGGAGGGAGTACTGGTGGCTTAGCAGGTTTTATGGCAGGCAGCTGGTTCTTGTTAGATTCCTCCTCACCTGTGGCTAGGATGGGAACACACAGCCCCCCACACTTCAGCAGCCCCATGGAAGTCTGAACAACATCCATACCCATGATTCAGTCCTGGCCCTGCCAGCCTTCCCAGAGGGGGCAGTGCCTGGGGGTTCCTTGGAACAGGCTGGCATGGGGTCCAGGCTCCAGCCCTGTACCACCACCCACAATTCAGTAACATGACACGAGAGACTTTGTTTTCAGTTCTTTTATTAATTCCAAATGAAAATGTTTTTAAATAATTACATTAAAATGCTTTCTATAACCTTAGAGGGCTTATGGAGTCCTAGGTGAGCTGATGCTGAAGGGTCTCTCTACGTAGCTGTGCCTCCCCTCCTCCTGTGCCACACAGCTCCCCTGCTTGCTGCCCACTTCATTGTGCCCCTTTTCTCCTGATCCTGCAATCTCTGTTTCTCAGTTTTGCCATGGCAGTTGATGCCATGCAGCAAGCATGTTGGTTTTCAGCCTTGTGCCATGGCTATTCTTTCCTTCCCCCATTCCCCCTGCAAGGACAGCTCCCCCATTCCAGCCAGCAAAACCCCTGCTGCCCCTAACCCAAGTCTCCCTCTCTCCCTTAATTCACTGAGATACATGCAAGATTTTAGTCCTTGATTTTTTATATATATATTTTTTATTCCTTTCTCATTATCCCTCCACCCACCTCACTTCAAAGAATTTTTCGAGATTTCTCCCCTCCCATCCTCTGATCTGCCTGGGCTCCTGCTGGCTGTGGAGGGAAGGAAGCCATAGCCCCTATGCTGATCTCTCCTCCTCTCCCTCTGAACTACATGCCACCCTTCCCCACTTTTCTCAGACCACAGCCAGGAACAGAGTCCTGACTCCTGTTCATGCCCCTGTTCAGAGTCTTCTAGTGGGAAGACACAGTCATGCAGGTTTGAAACAACATGATGCTTTCACCTGAGACTGCTCTAAAAATGTCACAATGTTATGACATCACAATTTCCTGCAGATTTCTGACATTACATAGGTAACCTGTGTCAAAGCCCTTAGCCTGAAGTCATATCAGACCATCAAACAGGGTCGACATGCACCTTATAAACTAAATCAGAGATTCTTAAACTTTTGTGAGCCTGAGTTCACTCCATCAAATGCACAAGAAGCCACTAGCAACATAACTGAACAGCAAATGTGCTAAAGCTGAACTAGGAAAAGCCTTAACAGAAGTGTCTGGCTCATTCTGGTGAAAGAATTCCATTGTCTTCCCGAATTGATCTGAAAACTCTGGTAAAAAAATTAGCAGGAAACTCTGCAACTTGAAAATTGCAATTTCCTTTGTCTTATGCAGTAATAACATGTAAGAGAGGATAGGCTCCGAGTTTAGGGAAGAATGGAAGAATAACATTTAAAAGAAAAATGCAACTCAAGCAAGTTTGTTCCATATTAATTCTTTAATCAGTTAAATACCTTTTTGTAAGATTCTGACAGACTGAAAAAAGGTGACAATATCCAGAATTAAAGCTGATATGGCTTGTTTGAATGCAACTTACATTGGAGAAAAGGGAAGTTCAGTCAGTGGCAAGTCCTATGTGTATTTTAAACTGTGAATTCTATTTGCAAAATAGTGCATCTGGCTCCTGCTACCATCTTCTGGTAAATAACACATTTTCTGTCCTCCTTCAACTAAGTTTTAGCTGTCAGAAAGAAACTATCACTAAAAGTATAAACTGATTTCAACGTACAGTGCCAAAATAAAACTGAGTAAAAAATTGATGTAAAAGTCTTCCTCTAATGATAGTCAGCACAAAAATTAATATGGGTTAACTTTTATTGAAAGGAAAAATCCTTTGAAATTATTTAGCCCTAAATCCTTTTAAATTCCTTGTTCCTAAAAATATTTTGCAGAAGGAAAAATGCATTTGTCAAGTTAAAATTGATTTGTTTTATTCCTGCATTGAGTCTGGTTTGTTAGGCTGGCTTAGGGCAGAAACTAAAACGTAACTCAGGTTGTTTTACTAGGAAGCTTTCCCTTTAATCACTATTCTTTGTGGGAGCCCATCAGGGTTAATGGGTATCTTAGCCTAGTACTGACCCTTGTTTAGGATACTGCGTGCAAAAAATAATTTTGAACCTTCACTTTGTCTGATATATTAGCTTTTCTCATACCTGGCAGCCACCCACTTGACACATCCAGTGATATAATTCAGGAAGAAAAGAAAAGCTGATTCTCATCCCTGTTGAAATCAGGAAATGAAACGAGAAAACTCTTTTGGTCACATAAGTTTCTTGCTACATGGGATTTGTCTGTCCTTTCAGACTAGCAGAAGTGTGTGTGTATGTGGGATTGGAGTTGACCACCATTTGTATGAAACTGCAGGGTTTTGAATGGTAAAATCCTTTCCAAAACCAGGAGTATATGAATCTGAGTTGGTTCAAGTAACTTTTAGCATGGTAAAATATTCCCACAATATGAGGCCCAAAATGCTCCTGTTTTCTTTTTGGTGCTGAGAAATACAGTCCCTGCCCCAAATAATTTACAATTGGTAATAGGAAGGGAAGGTTTAACTGCTAGTTTTCAGAAATATCCTCCCTTCCAAGGATGTACTATACAAAATGGACTAGCATAGTGAAGAGGTATACAAATTGCAAAAAATATTCACAGGACATAGTCATAACTTTTGGCTACAAAATATAAAACATTCAGTTACACACTTAAGACACTGTTTCATGGTAAATCAGAGCAGTATTTTGTATTCAGCCATTGCTCATTTTAGGAGCTTTTTATAAATTCAAATGTGGTTTGGTTGCATTTGCCACTTGTCTTTTTTGACAGGCAGTTTCAGGAAAAACCCTTTACTTCTCTTTTTCTCACTTACACTTACAAAATCTAAGCAGTTCTTCCTAGGTGTCAGTGCTTTCAAGAAAATTTCCTTCTTCCTTTTTTCACCTGTAAATTAATAAAGTAACAGTGGAGCATCAGAATCAATAACATTTTTTTGTATGTGTGACTGACTTCACTGGGCAAACAATAGTGCTACACCTAATTTTAAATCTTGTCATACTGTGGTTTTAAAGGACTAAATCCCATGACTGCAAGCAGAAGCAGACTCATAAACCTATATACATTAGATGTGGCTATCTACTCCTCTCTCTAGCTCTAAGTAAGTTGTTCTTGTTTCCTAATTGGGACCCAAACCTTCACACAGGGAGGCTTGCAGCTCCCTTGTCTAACTCATGGCACTTCACAGAAAGCATCATGAGTTAGACCCACTTCCCCAGACTGATAGTACTGGGAGTGGGGCTAGGTTGATTCAGTGTAGCCCTTATCACATACAAGGATTGACAGAAGTTCCCTAAAGCACTCTGCTTTGGAGCACCTTCACCTCAACCCTTATTAGATGAGGGTTAATTTGTCACATGATTGGGCACTTTTAAGGGGCTCTGCAGCCATGCACTTCTGTCAGAACACAGCCGTAGAATGCTTTCAAGGGGTTGATCACACAACAAATGCCACTTCTGTCAGTGCCGTCAATGGCAGCATTTCTTTGCAGCTTCACTGATGAGGTGTGTTTTATAAATCATTAATAATAGAAAAAAATATCATGTTATCTGAGAAACCTGTCATGTCCTTTTTCATAGGACCCTGAAAGTTAACACGTGCCCTGTTTACTTCACATTATTATAGGAAATGTAAAGAAAACCTAGAACCAAAAGCAGTCATAAAATTGTATTAATTGCTAGCTTAAACAGCTTTATTAAACAGCTTTAGTATAAAGACCGTACAACAGGCAGTTTTGAAGGCACAATGAAGCAGCTACATAAAAGTTTTTTTATACAAAACTTCCCATGTTAAACGTCTAGTAAATTTAAAATTTTATATATGAGGTGAGAGAAAAAGATACTTTTAAGCTTAGATAAATGTTATAATGTGACTTCAAAACTTGCCTGCTTAAAATCAATTGAGAGATGAAAACAAAGCTCTTCTACACTGATTCTTCTTTCATGAAAGACTGAATATTCAGATCTTGGCTAAAATTCACTACCACTTTCCCACCTCTTTACTTCAGCTACGGTATGGTAAATCTATTACTTACATGATCCTGTTGGGCAGCTACAAAGAAATGAAGCTAAATAGGCTGACAGACCACTACACGGTGACTTAGGCAGACCTGTCAGACCTGTCACTAACTTGCAAAGCATTATTGTAATTTACATAAATGTTTCTCCCATAAAAAAAGAATTGGTAGGAAAGGAAAAAATTGTTTAAGAAATTGCAACTCCTGTCAACATGTCATATTAGGCAGATGGAAAGGGAAACAGTTTTCTAAATCTATGCACAGTGATACTATACAGGAGGTATATACATGTTACATTTAGATTTCGGTAACTGAGTTTAGGGCAATTTAAATGGCTGTGTTCAAGGGTTCACAAAGCTTAGATTGCCTGTCAAACTAGGTCCCGTCAGGTGAGAACTAACTTAACCTGACCTAATGACTTGCATGGCTCTCTGCTGGACAGTCTCACGACAGAAAACCCAGCTACTCTCCGCAGCCCCAGGTGTGTGATATGTTTACCTCTCAACCCTGGCCAGGTTATTTTGAATCTCCTGACCAAGACATTTGTGTACTCAGCAGCTATCCTGCAGACTTGTTAGCCCCTCCATACCTCTCCAGTCCTCCATGATTTGTCTTCAGGGCTAGGGGCAGACATTCAAAAAGCCTGAGCCTGACTTGATTGATTCTTTGCAGGTTAGTCTAACCTGGCTAGGCTAAATCAGTTTTGTAACCAGACATCCCAGAAATGCAGGCACATGCCTGCAGTGGCTCAGGCTAGAAGCCAGTGGGAGCTAGAGCAGCCTTCCCTTCCACTGAAGAGCACTGAGCTAAGCAGAGTTTTGGCCAGACTCCAGTAAGGTTCTCTGATTAGCCCAGGAGGGAACTGATAACAGTGTTCATCACACCATTAAGAAAATAACAGAGGGACATTACCAGCTACCTGCTGATTCTGCCTGTTGATTCTACATGTTGATTCAGCATGGACCGTAGACAGCATGTGGTCTGTTAGCTAATACACAGACACCTCTTGGCAAGGCAGAGGGGAAGTCCTGCTTAGTAGGGAGTGGTGAAGGGGAGTGGGGTGAGCAGCCTGCAGTCCCTGGTGGAGCTTCAGCCAGGGAGTAGAGGGACGAGGCTATGGAGCAGAGAACCCCACCCAGCCCAGAGAGCATGCCAGGATGCTGAAGGAGTCTGATTCATCTTGAACCAGCAAGGGGTCTGGGACAGGCATTGCACAAACCTGTTTGACCCAAATTAGTTAAGTCTGATACTACATTCAACCGGGTTTATTCTAAGTATTGACTCAATACACAGCCTTTGCTGTGTGGCCTTTGCTCACAACCTTTATTTTGGTTGGCTGAACAAGTAGTGGCAGCACAATCTAGTTCTAAAAATAAAATGTGCTAACTTCAGTTATTCTGTCACTTGGCTCTACTTCTGTTTGTAGCAAGGCTTTGCAAAATATGGTCTGTGGGCTGGGTCCATCCCACCAGGCAATTTCATCTGGTCCACAGGCACCCACTAACTAATTGCACCCTGCCCGGCCTGCATACCTTGCTCCCACCCTTGTGGGTGGAAGGGCCTGGCCCAGCCAGCACACAGGTTCCAGGATGGTCTGCTGCTGCCACTGTTGCAGCTGCCGGGGACCTACGTGACTTCCCCAGCATCCTGCTGGCTCTGGGCACTAGGTAGGGAAGCAGAGGGGGGAGCTGCAGCTGGACAGGAGCACAGAGAATGAGGCTGGGGCTAGCAGCAGCATGGAGCCCATGCTCAGGGCAGAAGCAGGAACACAGAGCTGGGGTGGGCAGGGTATGGGTGTGAGTGAGGGGGGGGAGGGTGTGGGGACCACCCATGCACTTCTCCCTGTGGTGCACAGTCCCCACCACCAGCAGCAGTAGCAAGCAGCAGGGACTTGGGCTATCCATGGCCCATGTAGGCACTGCTGCTTGGTAGCACACAGCTTCAGCCAGCACTACAAGTGGCAGAAAAGAGCTCAGACAGGTCAGCCTGCCTCTACTGTATGCAGTTCTACGCACTGCACATGCAGGTCCTGGCACTCACACACCACCAAAGCCCTGTGTGCTGGAGCCAGGTGCCCTGCTGCTTGCTGCTCCTGAGACTTGCACAGCAGGGAGCAGCAAAAACAGTCAGCACCAGAGTGCAGGGCTTCTCCCAGTGGCACATGAGTGCTGGGACTTGCAGGTGTGCTGTGCAGAGCCCCGTGTGATAGAGGTGGGCTAGCCTGGCTGCCTCCTGGCTGTCTTCTTGTTGTCACTTGCAATGCTGGCTGGAGTCATGCACCACCAGGCACCAGTACCTGCGTGGGCCATGGGCACCCCATGTGCCCTCTGCTTGCTGTTGCTGCTGCTCCTGCCAGTACATCATGCAGGGGAGTATGTGGGGGGAACCACACATGCTCCCACTCCTCTCACCCCCCCAACACAAATGCCATACAACCCCCACACAAATGCCATACACCCACACCCTGCCCCTACAACTCTCCCATATATACACACACCTGCAACATACCCTATTGCTCCCACACACAGACACACCCACTCACAAATCCCTCCCCACACCACACACTCCATACACACCACTCACCCCAACCACACCTCCAGTATACAAGAGTAAGACTTTATTTTGGAGTTATTATGCAATAACCTCTATATACAGTATGCGAACACAAATCATGACACAAATATTTGTTGTAATAAAATTTAAATATGTTATAGTTGGTGTTTGACTGTTAGTATATGATCTGTTTTTTTTCTAGTTCCAAGATGGCAACCCTCCCCTCACAAAAGCAGTATTTCTGGGGGGTGAGGGGAGGGACTTCCAGCAAAGGTGAGGGGTTAGGGACAGGACTTTGGTCCTAAGATGGCAACCAGGGGGCGGGGCACCTGTGAAGGGGTGGGGCTACTCTTGTGGCCCTTGACAGGTCACCAAAACTCATTAAGTGGCACTCTAGCCAAAATAATTGCTCACCCTTGGTCTACAGTAATCAAATTTATTTTCTCCTTCAGAAAATGGGCACAGGAGCTGATCTTAGCTATGCTTGAATTATGGGTGAAAGGGAAACCCTCAGCTGCTAAAGTGCAAGTGCCTCTGCCCAGACAAAAGGGGCCATAGGCAGCCTTAAACTCACAACTTTCCATCTCCCAGCTGCAATGTCCAGCCCCAGAGGCACCAAGCACACAGCCTGGACAGTCTTCTCTCTCAGATGTCTTCTGTGGTATGGAATCAGAGGTCTCATTACCTCCAAATTAAAAATAAAAATGGTCTCATAGCTGAGAGGACCACTTATCAAGAGGATCTTGAACCCTAGCAAGCTAACCAGGCTACAGTAGCAAACCCATTTACCTTTCCATGCTCCCCTACTGCTGGCCTGGTAGGTTTGCAGGGAAAGGTGCTAGGCCTCAGATATTGCTATGTGCCCTGGCCATATTTTGGCTGACCCATCCTCATAAACACTCCCATAATAATGTAAGAACCTAAGAATTGGCAATGACTGAATTAGAGCTAGGGTCCATCTTGCTCAGTATCCTATATCCCACAGTGGTAGGAGAGTGAATGCTGAAAGGGAGAGTGAACTGGGTATGACTAGGTTTTTTTTTCCTATTATTCCTCTCTCACTTACATCCTCCAGCATTTAAGGTCTAGGAAATTCTAATTCAGATGTTGGTTCCTAACTCCCTAGTCTTTCCTCATATGGAAGCCCCTCCATACCACAATTCACCCTTACTGCAGTTCTCTGTACCTCCCCGTACCTGGAATGAAGCATGGGCTAGAATTAGGGACTAGGCACACCAGGTCCGGTACACTACAGTCAACCATGAACGCATCATACCCTTCATTCTCCCAACCACAACACTCATCCCTTGGTGCTATCACACACACATTTTGGGCAACCCTTTCTCTCCTGCAGATGTGGTATGAAGTGAGGCACCAGAGCAGCCCAAAAATTAAAAAAAAAAACCCCAAAAGAATTGTCCACACCTTAAAGAGTTTATAAATGTGTTTAATATAAGATGACAGATAGGAAAAAAATCTACAGTTTCTATATATCCATTATTTAAATGTAAAAGTAGGGTTAATTGGAAGAAAGAATAAAACCTGAAGGAAAACCTCTATAGATATGAAAAGATACATCTATCAATTTGGATTCACTTAAAACTGTCTTGCAATGTATATTTAGCTTTATTCCACAGCTTTCCTGGTTTTGTATCTGTTTGGGAATCTATAGATTTAAACAAAATTTAAAATTGATGACATACCTTCAAAAAAAAACCTAATTATTATGTGGAGAAGTGCCTTCGTACTTATCATCCCATGGATTTTCTCATGTTTCTCTGTTCCTACCTCTTAAATTAGATAACTGTTTTTCTGTCATTGACTGGTCCAGTCCAGACAGGGTGAAGGCACTTCTGTCACGTTATCTATCAAATCAAATCACTTTTCATTGCCTAACATAACAAGATACATATTCTGTCATCTGGATGAACATTTTTTGTATTGCCAACTACTGTTTCATTTTTTTTAAAGTTAAACAACAAAATTAATCTTTTATGAACAGTATGAACGTTATTACATTTAAAATATGTTATTAATATCTACATTAAAATTTTCATGTTAAACCAGAATTAAGATTGATTAGATACAAATTCATCAGTTTCTGATCTGAGCTTTCATGCAGTGTAAAAAGCAAGATACCAAGAAGATGAATGCCAGCAGTTGGCTCAAATGTCAATTTTAATTAAGACCTGTTTTCAAAAGCAAGTCAGTTTGAAGGTGGACTCTGCTATTGCTGTGCATGACGTATGGATTCTGCTTTCTTTTACGTAAGATATGAAAATAATGTTTACTGTTGTTGGCTGCAAAAGTGTACTATAAGTGTTTGTTAAAACTGAAAATGAATTTTTTAATGTTTTTCAGACAATAAACTACAGTAATTTGATTAAAAAAATAATGCTTTACACTCTACATATTTTTAATGCAAAAACATTCTATGCAGTATGCTCTTTGTAAAATTATTTTGAACACACTGAACATCTGTACTGTTACAGGTTTAAGCCAGTTTCTGATCACTTAAACCAGTTTATGTGTAATGTCTGTCCCTAACCAAACTGATTTAAACCTGTAAAATAACAGATGTTCAGTGCACATAAACCAGTTTGAAAATGTGTAAGATTAAGATATTTCCTTAATACACACAGCAAAGACTTGGCCCTGGCTGGTCACATGTGAAGTGGAAAATGGGATCTATATTTTAGGCTATACGGACGCATGTCCATTTTCTCTGGAAAAAGAAGGTAGTGAAAAGGTGTTTGAGTCCTAATTTCTTCCTGAGGCAATTCAATTAAACATTGCTGCTTACTCAGCCTAAAGGTTTAAGGTCTTTATTCCTAATAATGTATTCAGAGAGCGATATGCATGAGAATCTGTAGTAATCTAAGGTCACCCACAATGTTCTAGAAACAGAATATTCTTTAAAATACTTTATTTCTGAGGAAAATACCTATTGTCAAGGCTATTAAGATGAGTAAGAAAGGTGCCTGATTGTCTTCGTTATTAGTTTTGATAGATGTTCAGTGTTTCAGATTACATCAAGAAATGCTGGGTCAGTTTATTACCTGGTCTGCCAGATTAGTTCACTTAATGGAGAACTGCATCCAGTTTTGGGCTCCACAATTCAAAAAGGATGTGGAGAAGCTTGAGAGAGTCTAGAGAAGAGCTACATGCATGATCAGAGGTCAGGGAAGCAGACTCTACAATGACAGGCTGAGAGCCCTGGGGCTCTTTAGCCTGGAAAACCACAGGCTCAGGGGTGATCTGATGGCCACCTATAAGTTTATCAGGGGTGACCACCAGTATCTGGGGGAACGTTTGCTCACCAGAGCGTCCCAAGGGATGATGACTAAGTCGAATGGTCATAAACTATTACAAGACTGTTTCAGGCTGGACATAAGGAAGAATTTCTTTACTGTCCAAGCCCCCAAGGTCTGGAACAGATTGCCACCGGAGGTGGTTCAAGCGCCTACATTGAACACCTTCAAGAGCAAATTGGATGCTTATCTTGCTGGGGTCCTATGACCCCAGCTGACTTCCTGCCCTTTGGGCAGGGGCCTGGACTCGATGATCTTCCAAGGTCCCTTCCAGCTCTAATGTCTATGAAATCTATGAAATTCAGTCAAACTTTCCTGATTCATACCACTGGAGGAACTGGTCCACTATATGCAGCCAGCCTAAACATTAGGGCTAGGAACAGACATTTAAAAATGCTGAGCCTGAATTGAGTCAATCTTTACAGGTTAGTCTAGTCTGGCTAGGCTGAATCAGCTTGTAACTGGACAGACATTCTCTCTGGACTGAAGAAATTCAGGCACATACTAGAAGTTGGGGGCTACTAGAGCAGCCCTTCTTTCCCTAGAACAGAGCTAAGCTGAGGGGGGGGGTGAGGCCAAGCCCTGGAAGGATGCTTAGATTAGGGAGGTCTGCCTGCACCATCCTAGCCTTTTCCCTGCTGGCTGCTCAAGGGGCAGGAGTGTTGCCAGCCCCCAGCCCCCTGTTAGCACTCTGAGGCAAGGTGTGAGGGGGGTGCAGATATGGACCTTTTCATTCTTCCTCCCTGCTTCTGAATACTGTCTGCAGCAAATTGACAGGCAAGCCAGCCAGCAAGGGGATGATAACAGTGTTTACCACCCCATCAGTAAAAATAGCCTCTCTCCATTAGTTAAACAGCTTCTTAAACAGCTTACCAGCTGGCCTGTTGATTAGCTCCAAAAAGCCCTAAGCGGTCATTGTTTTGTCTGCCTATCCCAGTGAAATTGTAGAGACATACAGATCCCATTTGGCATTAGTTAGCATACCACATGCCTAGGATCAATGGGGCTGGGGGCTGGGGTGTGTTGTAGACGGGAGGGAGGGAAGGGCAATTCAGGCAGATCTGGCTGTGCCTGTAGTCTCTGCCAGAGCTCCAATCAGGGAGCAGAGGGGAGGGGCCAGCTCTGCTGTGGAGCAGAGAGCCCAGTCCAGCTCAGAGAGCATGCTGGATGGCCGGGAGAGTCTGGTTTATCTTAAACCAGCAAGAGGTCTGGGATAGACATTGAATAAACTGGCTTGACCCAAATCAGTTAAGTCTGATACTACATTCAACCTGGTTTATCTCAAACTGGTTTCAGCCATTTTCAAACTGGTTTATGTGCACCGAACACCTGTTCTCTTACAGGTTTAAACCAGTTTCTGGTCACTTAAATTGGCTTATGTGTATTGTCCGTCCCTAGCCTGGAAGGGTCTGAAAGTGCTTTGCTTCTCTTATCTGATTTCCTACTGATATAACATAGAATTTGTGGATAAGGCAGGGATTAATAACCAAGCAAGGGTGAGTTTTGAGTCTACCCACACAAATGGCTCTGACCTAGGTGGCTACCAAGATGCATAAATTCCCATGCAAAGGAAAGAGTCATAAAAGATTCTGAGTTCTTTAGTTAAGTTCCTAAATACTTACTTAAGCACCTTTAATAGGCTTCCTTTTTCACAGGTTAAGAGCACATACACACTTTAGTAATTTTTAATTAAAAGTCCTAGCACCTCTGAATTCAGAATATTTAGGTTTCTAATAGGAGCTATGTTGGTCTGTGAAATTATGATTATATGTGTACAGCAAAGGAGCAGTGGTAGACACCCTGCACAGGAGGTACCTGACTAGATTACTAAACTGAAACACACGAAACTTTTCTTGTCCTCCTATCTCCTATATCCCTGAATAAACAATTGATATTACATAATTTAATTTTTTTTAAAATCAGGAAATATGTTCCATTCACTAAGTAAATTCAGACTACAGTATGGCTCAGGAATTTATTAACTGCAATCTCTGCAGCCTGCCTGCACAGGCCTCATTTCATTATTGCTCCATCATCCAGTTCATTGCTGCTCTCACAACTGCAATGGCTGAAATGACAGTAACTGCATGCAGTGCTTTGTTAGGAGCAAAGAAGCTGAGCTATGAAAGGTGCCAGAATTTAATTTTATTGGAAAACTGGGGTTTCACTTAATTACATATATTTACAAAATATACCTGCTTTCCCCAATGCCCCACCTCATGAAGCCAAACAGATTTTTTTTAAAATATAACCATGCACCTCTGACTTCATAATACTTCATAAAAAACTTTCTAATTGCATTTGGTACTCTTTTCTGTGGTCTGGATTAGTTACTGTGGGAATCTTTAAATGTGCTCCAGGATTGGGAGGGTGTTATAATTAAAGCATCTCTCAGGAGCTCTAATTAAAATGCCCACAGCATCTGGTGTATGCAGCATCCCGCGCTTCAAAATGGTGGTAGGGGCACAGTGAAGCTTGTTCAACGAGCTTTAGTTAGAGTGCCCCCGCCACCATTTTGAAGAGTGGGGATGCTTCATACATGTGACGCTGAGGCTCCTGGAGTGTGTTAATTAGCATGCTCCAGAAGACTCAATTAATCAAGTTTGCTCTGACATGTTCTAATTAGAATGCATCAGAGTGGGTATCAGGTATGTGTGTAGGTGCCTTGTAGGTCAGATTCAGAATAGCCTAGGAGGCCAGGGCTGTTTTCTACTTCAGGAATTTTTTGCATAAAGTTCAGCCCTTTCATAAAACAGCTGCTTTTTTAATCTTGTAGGCTTTTCTTAAATCTCGCTCCATTTTGAACGTACAAATTGATCATATATTGCCCCCTAGCTACCATACAGCAAAGCTATCTGAATATATAGAAATTATAGGTGCCTATACACAAGCCAAGCAGCTGCTCTGTGTGCTGTAATTACAGCATGTTGGAGGAGACTCAATTAATCAAGTCTGCTGAAGTGTGGTAGTTATCATGCTCCAGCCAGCCTCTGTGTCTTGTGGTCTTGTGTATCATTTTCCCCGTGTGTCAAAATGGTGGTGTGGGCTCTTTAACTAAAGCTTTTTCAATGAGCTTTAGATAAAGTGCTCCTACCACCCTTTTAAAGTGTGGGGCCTTGAGCTGCTCTAATTAAAGGCTCCCCCTCGCCCTGCAACACCTGGATCATGTGTGAAAATGTCCTATTGTACTAATCGTTAGCAAAGCTAATACAAATGTCATGGGTAACTGGTGCCACCTTAGTGAAGGGAATCACAGGCTCCCCTCAGCAACCAGTCAGTGACTGGGGGAGGGAGGGTCCCCCTGCATGTGGCTGGTCTCGCCGACTGGGGTGGGAGGTGACGTCCCACCAAGGCCAATATCACCGACCAGGGGGTGCATGCGTCCCTGTGGCTAATTGAGGTGACCGGGAACTGGCTGCACCACTTCAGCTGGAGCGCCCACTCCCTGGCCAGTGCTCGCGGGGGGGGGCACCAGCATTCCCACCTGCCCCCCTGCACACTGCCTAAGCAGAGAGTGCGGCCTCTCAGAGGGTGCACATTTAGCTCCGGGTAGCATCGAATATGCTAAAAGAAGAAAAAGCACAATAATTGGTTCCTGGCAACAACCTTTTGACTGTATTTTTAGTTTGTACTGTAACAGTCCTAGTGACAGAATGAAATGCTTATTTGCATAGTTCCTCCCAATACCGCTCAACAGATTGTTGAAAAAAATGCCACAGAAATCATGCCTCCGATACAGAATATTTGCATAATTTAAACAGAACCATGAATGAATGCCTTTCTGAACAGAACTGGATGATTATAAACAATCATTTGTGATTCATAACAACAATAAAAGTTTTCACATTCTAAATGATAAAGTAGAAGGCAGATAACATTTTTATGCAAAACACATTTTTATAGATAGCTGCCCTTTAAAGAAAAAAGTGCTTCAGTGAGATTTTGCTGGCATATCTTCTTATCTTAGTGTAAACAAGGTTATTCCAAAAGGATACATTCTCAGGAAACTAAGAAGCCAAAATGTCCTATATGTTCATTTTTTTTGCAATTCAGTAAAATATTAAGCGCTTAGCATTAATGTTCCCTTTTTCCTCCACCTACAAAAGTGAAATGAACTTACGATTATTCTGTGAGAACTTATTTAGATACTACACTACCAGAAAACCAGTAAATTATAAAATAAAAATTTTTAGAATTTAAATAATTCTAAATAATGACAACCCTTTGATTACAGTTTTTGTTCTTGCAATTAAACAGGCCAATGCTTATCTTCTAGAAGAGTATATTGAAAAAGTTTTTTTCTTATATTATCCAAAGCTCGCTTCAGGTATGAAAAAAATGGTTCCATTGGGATAAAATTTCTTGAATATGAATATCTGCTTAATTTACCTTCATTGTCACAATAAATAGTCCTTTTAAAAATGACAGAGGTGTAATCTTCTCCACAATGTATTTTATTAGACAATAGCACCATCTGCTGGTCTCTGCAATCACTTTAAACTTTAGAAAAAGCTGTGCAGAGTGAGCCAGCTAAAATGATAACGAATGCTACTATGAGTAACAAATAGTTTTTCCATCCCTGTATGGCCAAAGAGAGAGAAAAGAAAAATACAATGAATATCTGTTAAAAACAAAACACAACATCCCCTACCACCTCAAAGTAAAATTTAATAGAATGCACAGTAGATTGCACGAATGAATGAGTTTTCTGAAATGTCATGTTTTCAGAAGCAAGTTTTAAAATGTTCACAGAAGTTATTTCTGGACACACATTATTCAAGTAATTTAAAAGAAAAACCAGACTTCTCATCCCGTTGAACCTATGTCTATTCAAACCCTGCTTAAATGTACCTGAAGTAAAGTTTATGAAGTTTTTGGGAGCCTTTTCATTGAAGTTCCAGTAGGTCTGCATGGACTACCCAATCAACTGCTTTGAACAATTCACAGAATTATTATCATGAACCTACAATATTTGGAAGTCTTTGTGGAAGGCATGCATGTTTTCTTCAGTTTCACTGACTGATAAGGCATGCGCTGTCTCTACAAATAGGTAGAGACATACATACATAATTATTATGTCTGTATGAATTGTGGTATTTGACATGAATGTAATTTTTGTTTCATACTGTGTTCAAGACTGTTTAGGAAGGCACTGATTAACTTAAGCAATCCTCACTTATTCACAATTGAGGGAAGTAATTGTGAAGACTTAGCATCTGACATAAGCATCTGACATATGTATGCTTAATAACCAGTCAAATAGACTCTTTTGGATGTTGTCTAAGGCAGTGCTTTTCAACCTTTTTTTGTACCAGGGCCCCCTTGTAAACATCAATGACCAATCCTGACACAGTGCCCCTCACTCCTGACCTGCTGTCTCCCGCCTTGAGCCATCTAGTGTGTGGAGCAGGGATGGGTGTGTGGGGGAAGAGGGGCATGCGCGGGTCATGGGGGGCCCCAAACAGCCCTTTGCAAGCTAGAACTCTTGCCAGCCTGCAAGGGAAAAGCCACTGTTTCCCACCTTTTTCTCATTTAAAAGAGAATTTTTAAAGTTTGTTCATGACCCTTTCATATACATATTCTTGCGACACACTTTGGGTTCAAGAAATGCTGGTCTAAGACTCTTGAGTTAGGCCCTTTAAGATAATGATGAATTTACATTTTAAATGTAAATGTCCCCTGTAGTCGAGGGGGCAGTAAAATATATGCGCAGTATGGGTTCCCTAAGGATCTGAAGCAGGGATTGTCAACCGGGGGTACCCCTGGGAGTACTTGAACCGGTTCTAGGAGGTGTGTGCGGGCAGGCAGAGATGGAGTGCTGCCAGGGCAGGGAAGCTTGCACATGGCCACACACCAGCCCAGTGAGCCTCTCCACCCTGACTCTGCTCCTGGCAGGCAGCAGTACTCCATCCTCACCTGCCAGTATGCTGTCCCCACCTCACCCCTTTGCATCCGACCATGAGCTTCCTCCCCCACCTCATTCTTGGCATCTGGCCATGGGGTACTCAGACTCAAAAAGGTTGAAAACCCCTGATCTAAAGGATAATGATTCTAATGGCCAGATAAGAAACTGTCCTTAAACCTTTCCATGAGAGCAAGTGTTCGTTTTTAGTTTTTTTTTTTCTGGGCACAGGATATGGGCTGAGTGAAACAACGATGGAAGGTGGGAGGCAGGAGCTGCTTTCTAACCTGCTGGAGCTGCATAAAAGCTTATTCTTAAATGCAGGGTCAGGTGAGGCTACTGCTTTTTTCTTTCATTTAAAAGGCACAGGAGGAACACCAGCACACCGATGGCTTGCACCAACCTAGTAAAAGGACACTTGGAGTGGCTGAATGTGTTTAAGATAGCAGGCCTGGATGATCTTCATCCAAGGGTGCTGAAGAAATTGTCCAGTATCATAGCAAAGCAACTGGCATGGCTGATTGAGTGCTCATGGTGCTCACTTCAGGTCCCAGAGGACTGGAAAAGGGCCAATGTGGTCCCTATTTTCAAGAAGGGGAGGATGGAGGATCTAAGTAATTATATAGGCTGGTTAGTATCACCTCTATCCTTGGGAAAACCTTTGAAAAAATTATCAAGAATCACATTTGTGGGAGCCCAACAGGAAAAATAATGCTAAGGGGCAGCCAGCACAGGTTCATAGCAGGTAAATCCTGCCTGATTAAACTTATTTCTTTTTATGACCAGGTCACAAAATGCTTAGATGCAAGAGTTGAGGTAGATGTCATCTACTTGGATTTTAAGAAGGCCTTTGATACAGTGTCTCATCCTATTCTCATAAACAAACTGAGCAGCTGTGACAGATGATTACACAGTCAGGTGGGTGGCAAATCAGCTTAAGGGTCGCACCCAGAGAGTGGTGGTGGACAGGTCGGTATCAATCTGGAAAGATGTGGGCAGTGAGGTCCCCCAAAGCTCGGTCCTTGGTCCTAGGCTATTCAGTGTCTTCATCAACAACTTGGATGAGGGCGTAGAGAGCATTCTGTCCAAATTTGTGGGTGACACAAACTTATGGGGTAAAGTTAACACACTAATGTGAAGGGATTGAATCCAGGTGGACCTAGAAAGGGTGGAAAAGTGGGCAGAAAAGAATAGGATGCAGTTCAATAAAGACAAATGCAAACTGCTTCATCATGGGAGAAGGAATTACCAACACACCTATAGGCTAGAAGATGACTTTTTCAGCAGCACAACATAGTCATAGTCGACTCCAAGATGAATATGAGCTATCGATGTGACAAAGTAATCAGTAAAGCTTAACCACACTTTATCATGCATTAGCAGGTGCATCACAAACAGGTCCAAGGAGGTGATACTTCCCCTCTACGTGGCATTGGTGAGGCCGCAGTTGGAGTACTGCGTCCAGTTCTGGGTGCCACACTTCAACAGGGATGTGAATAACTTTGAGAGGGTCCAGAGGAGGGCCACTCATATGGTTAGGGGCCTGCAGGTAAGGCCTTACGAGGCGAGACTAAGGGACCTGGATCAGTTCAGCCTCCACAAGAGAAGGTTGAGAGGGGACCTTGTGGTCATTTACAAATTCATTGGGTGGGGAGGGGGTCAGCAAGAAATTGGAGATACTCTGTTTACCAGGGCACCCCTTAGAATAACCAGGAAGAATGACCACAAACTGACAGAGTGCAGATTCAGGATGGACATCAGAAAGAACTTTATGTTAAGGGTTGCCAGAATCTGGAATGGGCTTGCAAGGGAGGTGGTGCTCTCCCCTACCTTGCGGGTATTTAAAAGGAGGCTGTACAAGCATCTGGCTGGGGTCGTATGACCCCAGCGCTCTTTCCTGCCCAGGGCAGGGGTTCAGACTTGGTAATCTTTTGAGGTCCCTTCTGACCCTAACAACTATGAAACTTTTTGGTCCTATAACTCTGCACCTCAATGTATTGTTACTGATGTCTTACTTTTTCTGTTGTTTTTAAATAACTCTTTTTGTTATATTTTATCTTTTACTATTGTCAATGGCAAAAGTGATTTCAGAGCATTTATCATAAAGGCAGGCCTCTTCCCAAGAAGGATAATCTAGGATCTCTGAGCACGTAATTGGACATAGAAGTGATTCTTCTAGCTGGCAAAATCCCCTCTGCTAAGAGCTGGTGAGACCTGGGTGAAGCAGCTAAAGCTGAGGTGCCACAAGTCAGAGAAGTGACCTTTGGAGCACCTCAGTTTGTTCTCAGTGGTCAAGCAGCAGATGGCAGAAAAGAATTGAGGCTTAAGGGCACCCCTGAAGAAGTGAGAACACCCTAGGAGTGTGTCTTAAAGGCACATTAGGCCGCATCCAAGGTCAGGTTCTATCACAGATAGCTTTTGTGAATTACTCCTATATTGCAAATATTTGGACATATCTCCTGAGGATATTCAACTGACTTGCAGATAATTCTCAAATGGGGAAAGAGATGCTTGTGAGGTGAGAGGCACTGGTTTTGAAGTTGTTAGACAGAGTAGGAAATTGGGCCTGATGTCCTACATCCTGGTCCAGTGCTTTTACTATCAGGCTACTGCATACATTCATATACAGAATGAGAACTGTAGATGCTTAGATCATTAAACTGGCAAAACCCGAGTTGTTTATAGTTGTTAGGGGCATATAAAGTTAGGTGGGGGTTTTTAGCATCACTCTCTTGCAGCTGGAGATCTAAATTATACCTGAGGCTATATGTACATTACACTCGTGACAGAGTAAATTAGCCTTCACTGAATTCTGTACCTACAGAATGGGAATGTCACAAATATTTTTTCTTGAAAAATTTTCTCTTGCATAATTGCATTTCATCTATCCAGTGGTTAGACATGAAGATGAGGTCTTACAGGTACTGTACTGTGCCATATATCTTAAAATCTCAGGATTCACATGCAATTCTTTGAGTCAGGTACACATGAAATAATTAGGATACTAGTGGACTTGCCTTTATCTCTTTGAATACAAGGACTCCCCACATAGCAGCTATAAATCCAGGGCCCTAAAAGGTAAGGTTAGTTTTTATTCACACACAGCATTTTCTATAATGGATTGTTTCTCAATGGCCTTTCCAGGATGACCACGTAAAATTTAAATATTACCTGGACTGCCCGGATATATTCTTTAGATAGCAAACCTTACTTGAAGCATGAATACAGGATGAGATTTCATGGTCAACTGACTACTCGCTAGCTTCCCCACAATTTTTGCAGCCCTCATGTCCCCATGGTGCTTGCACCTTGCTCTCTGCATTGGGCTAAGAGCTTGCCATGGTGCTGCACCTTGGAGCCCCCATGGTCCCCATGGTGCGCACCTTGCTAAGAGCTTTGCAGGTGCACTGGGTGCAGCTCTGCACTGAAGTAACCATGCAGAGGACAGCCAGCCTAAAGAAACCTCAGAAGCCTCAGAGTTAGGCAAGGCTAGTGACAAGTTGGGCTGGGCTCTAATGTTATACCAGGTAGTATGGAGGAACAGGGGCTTGGACAGCCCAGTTAGGAATCGGACTGGCTGCTCAGCAGCATAAGGGCAGCAGCCCTAGGGCTGCTGTGTGGTCTCTGCTGCCTCCCCTAACATTCCCTTTAGTTGTAGGACACACACTGCAGGGAAGCTTCAGGCCCCACTGCCACTGTGGTTCTGGTTCTCCTCAGTCAGTGGCTTGGACCTTTATGTGCTCCCTGGGAGCACTGTCCACAGCTGACCCCAAGCTCTGCTAGAAGCTGCCCCCAGAGCCAGGGACAGCTCTCCCCTGCCACCGAGATCCCAGGTGTGACCCCAGTGCTACCTGCCAGCTCAGGGCTGGTACCCAGGGGTGGGGGAGTTTGAAGCTCCTCCTACAGCTGTAGGGGGGCAGAGCAGGGCAGGCGCAGCCCTGGACTAGGTTGGTCCTGTCAGGCTCAATTTGCTTCAAACTTGGGTGCACATTTATATGTGCATCCAGGAGCAATTTAATAAGCCTGAATTTACTGCACAGTAAAGTTGAGTGCATTAATTACACATGTTGATGCACCCTGATAGTTGTAGAACTGTAGATGTGCCTGAAGGAACAATTCATCTGGTTCAGGGCATCTGAGCTTCTGCAGTCTGTAGTGTCTTGATGAGGCTTGTGGTATGGAAATGACGTTTTAACATTTGAAGGAACTTAGAAAAAGAACTATTTATAGTAAAGAAGCAACAGTCTTGCTACTGCCCTTACAAGTGTCTTGGGCTTAGCCCTGTCACAGTCATGTCATATCAGGAAGATCCTCACCCAGACTGTTTCTGGGGACATCACACTTCCTAGATATTCTGGGTTTTCAGGAGGAGTTATTGTGTTGTGCACTCAGCCATGACTCTGAATAAATCTATTTTTCCCACATTTTACTGTCCAAAAATATGGTGCATGCCTTATTTGGGGACATGTGGTATATGAGAAAATATGGTACTACCTCCCAAATGGGATGTGGTATCACCAGCTTAGTGCATGGTGCTATGGGTGGACTAATTAGCTAATTAGTTCACATCACAGTATGTCACTATTTTGCACTGTGCAGAGTTGTCTGGCTAGTTCTATACATGCTAGTACTCCTGAAATGAAAGCACTATAACCACATTAATATGGTGATATGCCCATAGCTCCCATCAGAACTAATTAGCTTACCCTCAGAGACATGCTAGAGTGGCTATGTTACATGACTGCTGATTCTGGTTAAACTATTTCTGGTTTGGGAGGTTCTACTGATCAGCTTGTGAGCTCATAGCTCGTACTAAGCAGAGGGTAAAATGTAAGCATTTCCAAAAGACTAAAGATGCATTATATATATTGCCTTATATATGTACATAGGCAAATTTCTGCTCACCTCCTCACACAAATAGTACCTTTGTATTATTTTCATTGTTTATAATGTCATTTAAGTCTCATTTCATGTACATAAAGGCCAACAGCAGAATTTATGTCTTAATTCCAAATGAATTCTTGAGACAGAAATGTCATAACTTGTGAGAAACCGAGAAAATACAACTGCCAAGATAAAATCATGTGACCCACAACCCAGTGTATATTGCATTCTCCATTCCAACCCCAAACAGCTGAGGGTTACAGCACGAGCAACACAGCCTGGTTCTCTTATTCATTTGGTAGATCCTGAATTTGACTTAGGCCAAGATGGCATTCATCACAATTGCACATGTTCTTAAAAACATGGCAGGGCAAATGAAGGCAAGTAGAAGAAGTAACAGTGTTTTGAGAAAAGTCTGCAGGCTGGGTATAACAGATACTCTGAAGTTTCAGCTTTCTCTGAAAAAAAATGGAAAACCTGGCACAAAGAAAAATATTGTTTTTAGATACTTACAGCAGTAATTATTGGAAAGCTGACCACAGCACTGAGGTAGTGATTGGCTATGAACCAACAGCAATTGGCTATTGCCCAAAGTATACCAGATGTAAATCCTAAAAACAATAAATCACAATCATAGGAAACTATGTCCAACAACACCTTAGGCTGTCTACCACAAGTTGTGAAAGATCAACCTAAGTATTAACAATGTAAAACAAGATTGAAACATTTTAGTATCTTTAAAACATTAACTAATTTATTAGATTATTAAATCTCAACTCATAAGAAAGATTACCACCTCTGATGGAAATACCCAATTAATTCAGATTTATAATTTCTTGGGTGCTAATGTACTTTTCAATTTCTATCTTTTCTTAGTTTTGGCAAAATGTCTACATTAACAAACCTCTGTATGGCACTTCACATTTCAAATTGGACCACTACTAATTACTTTCCCTTAATAAATATGCTCTTTCATAAGAGTTCAAATGAACAAACTCCCAAGAGCTACCTAAAATCTCCCAAATATAGCTTGTACTAATTCTAGTAGAAGAGTTGAGGTGTTAAGAGAAAGTAAGTGAAATGAACAGCCACATAAAAAATAGTCATACCTGGTATTACAGCTTCAGGGTAAACTTTAGGTTTATTTTTCATGACTATACAGTATATCAGAAAGTAGATGGTACTTGTAAGGAAGATTCCACTAAAGTGGGCAAAGACATAGTCTAAATCTGAAAAAGAAGTTGTAAAGTAAATTTCTAAGATCTTACTTTGGTTATTAAGAGTATTTAACTAAATTTATTCTATGACATATCAGGCATACTGTTCATAAGTATAAAATGCATTCATAGTAATAATCTGAAGTTTGCTCATGGCTGCACTGTCCACATGTAATACAAATATGGCTGCAAATACAGCTATAGCTGTAGTTGGTCCTGTGTTTAAATTAAATATGGGGCTTTGATGCATTGACCATATTATCCACAAGTAGTTCTCATCAACACTTTCATGAATTTTTCTATGCATTTATGCTTTGAAACGTCTTACTTAAATCTCAGTTCTCACCTCAGTTCTATAGCATTACCCACAAAGTCTCTCTCATGGCATCTAATATAATCAATTATTACCTACAAAAATTCATAACTCTCTGAACCAGTTAGTCTCTAAGGGTGTTTATATATGAGCAGTGAGGCTCCTTTGATGCACTATAATTGCAGAGTGTTGGAGCAGACTCAGTTAATCGAGTCTGCTGGAGCATAGCAATTACTGTGTTCTAGCAGCCTCCCATGTGTCATGTATCAGTGTCACTATGATTCAAAATGGCAGCAGGGGTGCTTTATCTAAAATTTGTTTGATGAGCTTTAAAGTGCCCCCCTCTGCCATTTTGAAGTGTGGGGACACTGACATATGAGATGCTCTAGTTGCTTTAATAGAGTGGCTCTTAAAGACACTGTAATTAAAGCACACAGCTCTCCCCCGAACATGTGTATAAATGCCCTAAGATGCTACCCTGCCCTACTTTCTGCCTAATCACCATTCTACAAAAAAACTTTCTATCAGTTTAGAAGCTACTGAAATTTATGAAGGACTCAACTGAGTGAATCTGTAATCCAATGGCCTGCAGTATATCTATATCCTTCCTCCTCCCTCTCCTGATGTATGCAATATGCAATTGTCTTGTCATTCACATGTTAAACTCTTTAGAATAGGGACCTGCTTTTTATGCATCAATAGTGAAGTCTGTAGTGCACTTGTGGTCACTATAAAAACGAATGAACTCTTTATGGAGTGTGCTTGTGCAAGCACTGAAAAAAAGAAAATGTGTGATATAGCATGGCAGACTCTAGCATGTTGGTGTCTGTTTCCTCATTCTGCCACAGATGGAAAAATGGTAATGAAACAGTTGTCTAGTTTCTACTATATTATAGAGTGTTATATTCAGTAAGAGACAGATTGTATATGATGACAGTTGCAGGGTTTTAGTTAATCGCTACTTCTCAGCAAACTGTATTATATTTGCCAAATTTTCTGCAGTAATTTGGCAATCAGCTCAGTGAGAACTGTTAGAAACTCTTTGGATCTGGTTCTTTCTTTGAGCTTATAGTTTTTTGGTGGCTAGTTTGCTTCCAGGGAGCATTACAAGGGTATACTGCATCATCTCTTTACTCAGATACCTTAGAATAAATGAAATGCAAGTGAGATTTTTTTTCCCCCTCTTCTAATAACTTCCCTTTGGAAGACAATTAGGAAACAGAGAGATGGCTAGAATACAATGGATAGATTGTAAAATATTGGTTTCATTTAAACTCCTGAAAAAAGTGGGGTAGTGGAGGAATTGGAGGAGGTACTGGCTGTTTTATTCATTTGTTTATCTTGGAAGGAAATGTCTAACTGGTCTTTGATAACACAATCCTAAAATCACTTACTGTATCTCCTTATTTTTAACTATAATCACCAAACCTTTTGAATCAAGAATATGGATCTTTAGGTTTCAGCCTAATGTCCCATTCCTGAAGTTATTCTGTGAGACCCTCTTCTTGTTTGCTCTGCCTTCGCAAACTTATGTACTCTACAGGCATATGTGATGTAACGAAGAGTACAGTAGCCAGTAGACAATACCAATGAGAAAAGACACATTGTTCACCTGACTGACAAGTAGTTTGGGTAAGTATGTGGTGAAGTCCATGCATATTGCAGAAGAGGACCACAAGATTACGAGATTGACAGTGGTGCAAGAAGACTGTGTGAACTACTGGAGATGGAAAAGAAAAAGCATATAGGACTGTTAAATGTGGCGAGATCAACTTGCAGGAGGTAGCCTTATCTACCCCTTGAACTTTTTTTTAGTTTCATGGAGAACCACTGATATTTTTCAAGTATATCATTTGAAAGACTTACTAAAGTCAAGAGATACCACATCTAATTCTTTCCCCTTACTCACTAAAACAATTAAGTAAATATTGTTGATTTGATGTGATTTGTTCTTAAAAATGTTATTGGCTATTGTTTTTTATCACATCAGTTAAGGTGCTTTTTTCCCCTTTAAATCCTCCCCAGTCTCATACTTTGTTTGGTTACTTACATCCAGAAATAGTGGATATCAACATTACCATTTCGTTTTAGCATTGATTTGCACAGAAGTAAATGATTAGTTATTAGGCAAAGCTTTGGAGAATCCGGGACAATGAGTCATTTTTCACCATATATCACCAGAGGAAGAAGGCTTAAGAATCACCAAGTCTACTTCTCAGGAAACAAGGATATGCTGTTGTTACAAGGGGAAATGCAAAAAAAGCTTATTGGTCTTTACCGTATTGACTTGCTCCTGTGTATATAGTTCCATTTCTTCTTCCATGGTCCTTGATATAAAGTACTGGCACAAAACTGGAACCATATAGTATTCCAGCTACTACTGCTAGGCTACAGCCTCTTAAACAGAAAAGGCAGAAAAAAGAAATCAGTTTACTTAAGACTTATCCAGATTATAATGATACTGTGTAAAACATAGTGGTATATGGAAAGTGCTAAGAATGTTACAGAAATTACTGTCCAGCACATTATTGTTTATAATATAATTTAGTATTGCATGTATGTCCTAGCTAGGATCTGATTGAACTAGGTACTGTACTGTAATGTAATGGGGGCTGGAGTGATATGGTCACTAAAGTACTCAGAGGTTGCAGGTTCAAGGCCATAGCAGAAGCACTCACAGCGTGGCCTGTCATATTCCAATGACAAATTCTGCTAAATACCTTGTTACAAGGACACATAAAAGGAAAAGACAAGAATATTATAAAGAGACAGTTCTTGCCCTAAACAGCTTACAATTTAAGTTAAAGAAAAGACCCTACAGTGTACTAGGGTGTCCTAATAACCCATTTGGGAAAATTTAGAAGGCAATGAAATTGTATCTTAAGTCATCTCTGCTAAACAGTTCAGATCATCTTTGATAGCTATAACTAATATTGAGGAAAGTGAGAGAGGCTATTGAGCAAGTAGACCAATAATCACCTTATTCAAATTAAAATTTATTTGAATACTAAGTTAAACTACATGTTCACATCCATTGTAATATTTAAATATATAAATTCATGTTTTATATTTAAGCAACTTTAAGATGCCCCTGTCCATAACCATAACCAGAATGAAGAAAAGAAATGGTAACTACTTACATCATTCTTTTTCCCTTTGGAGAAAAATTGTCCACCCATGATGTATCAGAACTGGTGTTTACAGAATAGTTGATTGGCTGTGGACAACAGCAATTTTTGTGTCATATGCTTTTAAAATAATTAAAATTGCTCCCCTATTTTACTAAAAAAATGAAAGTGTCTCACACTGTAGAAAAGGAAATTAAAACCTTCTCACAAAAGAGAAATGTTGGGAAATAAACCCAAACCAAAAAGGCTGGACTATGATATGGAATGCTTCAAAATATAAAACTGCTTGACTGTGGGCTTGAACTCACCACATTGCAGAAAGAGAAACTAAAATACTGATCGGAATCAATGTTTTATTTCAAACTTGTCTTCCCTTACATTTGGTGGCTTCTTCAGTCTTGAGGTGTTATTGTGTTCTTATTATGCTGCTGGCTGTGCATGTCCTTTGTCGTAAACCAGTTTTGCTTGCTTCCATTTTCTCACACATGCACTGCATCTCTCTTGATAATACAAGCAGGTTGTATACCATTATCTTTTCTCTTTGTTTCATCCATAGATAATACTCAGCTAAGGTTTTCCCTGACCTGGTGGACTCTAGTGGCTACTATTCTTTTCTAACTGTAGCCTCTACATCAGGCAAGCCAGCATGGGCAAGTGTTTGAAGCATGCAGTTCTCCAGCTACCTTTGCTTGCTGCATCCTTCAGGGGTGACAATAGTCTCTGGCTCCGTCTCTGTGAGATGCTGATTGCACAGTTGTTACTAAACAAGTACTAAACAAACAAGTACTAAATGAGCGTGCAGTAACTCAAGTTACTCAGTAGCACCAATTAATATATTTTTTGTGACACTATTGTGCAGTAGCACTACTGCGCAGTAGCCTAATAATACTACATATTAGCGTCGCATCACGGTTGTTGACATGCTATGCCACTATGTCGGCGTCTTGCATAGACACAGCCTTTGACCTCTAACCTTTAGTAAGGTCAGGATGGAGAATCAGAGAGCCATAGCTGCTTCTCTGCCCTGTGATGCAGGAGAATCTAGATGAAAAGTTATTCAGCATGTTTTCTTTAATCAAAATATTCTACATTTTACAGTTTGGTTTGGGCTTCAAAAACTACATAAAATTGTTTCCTTCTCAGACGCAGGATGATAGACGATAAACTCTATTTCATATGAGCTCTGTCATGATGGTTTATGAGCCATATAAAACAAGCCAGTCAAGAAAGGACTTTGGGAAAATCCTTTTCTGTTAAATCTTATTAATCTTACACTACCCATAACTTGATGTTTAGATACAAATTACCTGCTTGTATCTAAATTTTTCCATTTCACCAGGAGCATTTATACATCTGGTAAATCCTAAGAAACTACTTTTTCTACTGATATATGTTTTTACTGTATGTTTTGCTGTAGAATAAGTATAGAATACTTACTGCCTCGTCCAATAATGGCCTAGCTTCTGATGAAGCTAAAGAACTTGGAATTTCACTTTTTACAAAAAGAAATATGATCACACTGTAAAGAGGTAATACAATAGTAAATATCATGCATCACTTTATAGGAACATAATATTTAATACTGAAGGATAACAATGTAATGCCTTATCATTTTGTTCCTTATTTTGCTTAGAATTCAACTGTCAGGCTTCAATGTATCTTTGAAATGAATTCTTAGCTTAAAAATGTTTAAACTACAGGAAAAAAATTGATCCAATGTACCTTTTATCAGAACATCATAGAGATCTTGTATTTATCTTGTATCATGAGAAAGGTATTGAAGTGTCATTGTTCTGATATGCTTTTCCAAAGGCAACTGACATTACACAACAATTCATTTTCAGACTGTAACAGATATGTACTAGGATATCCAAGAGAAAATTCTATAGCGGCCCAACTTGAAGGGAAAAATAAGGTGTAAATTAATGAGACTCTCTTTACATTTTTCTAGAATTAGCGCTGGTATTGAAAATGTTTTTAATGCTCCTTTTATTCATAGTTTCTGAATAAGACACTCAGCAGTTTACTACACTGAGCTTGATCCAGGAGGTGATTTGAGAATGAGAGTTTCATGCCCCTTCCCTTAAGGAGGGTTCTGATTTTTATTTATGTTTTTACTCATTTTTCAATTGATTACAGTAGGCCTCTCTTAGAAGGCCTGGTTCTATGATAGGTAGAAATAGCAATTATATGACCTACACATTTAATTTTCTAGTTAAGCAGGAAAATATGAATAGGCAGAATTTGCAGGGTTTGATTTTTCTATTTTGATTTTGTTTGGTTTAATTCTAAGCCTATGGACTGCTTCTTGCAGGTCCTTGAAAGGAGGGTCCTCTTCATGGCTCTTCACCTACCATTAAGAATAGGCAGGAATATAAGGAGCAAAAATCTAACTTCTTTCACAGGCAAACACACACAATTCCCCCTGCAGACCCATTAAACTAAGTTGAAATGTTTAGATTATGAGCTCTAAAGAGCAGAGGTCATCCTAAGTGTTTGTAAAGTGATTTGCCCATAGTCAAAGCTTCCATAAAAAAAGTGTAGAGGCCCTTCTGGTGCATCCTGGATAATGGAATAGTAGGGGAATCCCTGGCAATGAGGCTTCAGAGCTATGGTGTTGGAGACTGGGGAATGTGTAGGGTAAGAGATAATGTGGCTTCCAGTAGATTCTGCAGGCCTTGGACCCACTTTTTGCTAAGGGTAGAAAAGAGATAAACTTCACAGTTCTGGATCAATGAGAGATAAAATCCATGAAAGATTTCTTTATTTTTTCTTGATAGATTTCCTCCCCTAGTTTTTTCTATGGAATTTTACCATACAATAATTTCCATGGTGAAAAAATTCAAGCCAAGCAAATCATTTTGTAAATGTAACTGAAACTACTCTGTCTACATTTGCTATTGAAGATGATATTTAACATTGGATTAAAATGTGCTGTTCCATTTATGAATACCGGTTTAGCCATTATCTCAGAATTAGCATGCATCTAATTCTGAAAATATACCTTGGTAACACTGGGTAGGGCAAGTCATGAATCATGGTTCAGTTAAACTGTATTTAGAAAAATATATTAAAATCACCCATTTTCACTGTCTTTAAATCTACACCTTAGTGATTAAATCAATGATCTTTTAAATTACAGAACTTATTCATTATTAGGAAGAAAATTTTACCTTAACAAAGAAAGCGTAGCTCCAATGTAATTTAAGGTGGGTTTTGATACCTCTTCTGGATCAATTCCGAACCAACCGAATCTGTAATATTTAATTAATTTAATTTGACTGTATTGGTTTTACAAATTCATTATTTACATTCATTAAGAGCTAATCTTGAAGATCCTTATTCATGAAAGTGATTCCTTTGAAGTCCAGACTACAGCTATTGTTTTATGCTAAATAATCTTACAGGAAGATATGTACACTTAAGTGCCCAGGCTGAAAATAAAAATCTATCCATATGCCATTATGAAGAACACTAATGAAATACGGACAGCATTTTACATGCACACGGAAAAAAAGTTCATTGAGGACACAAATAAGTCACATAAGGTAAAGAAAACTGTGAACTTACAGAGTGTCAGCTACTCTGGGGTCACAGTCCATGTGTATGCTCTTGGCCCAAGGTAAATATGGAGTAGTTTGTGCCTCAGTGAAAGTAAGGTAAAGCATGCACATTGGCAGTTCCAGTAGAGTAGCTATGCACTGTATCTTCTCATCCTACAACTACAGTAACTTGCTTGTATGCCTATACTCAATCAGCTGAGTGAGCAAATGTGATCCAGTAATAAGCAGACAAGGTTCCTGCATCCAGGAATAATGCATTTATACACACACACAAAACATGTTTTCATTAGCGTTGTTATTGAAGAACTGATAGCATTTATAGGGTATAACGTAAGATTTAAATATATTTACCTTGAACTTGCCCAGCCAGTTAGCAAATTAAAAGAAGCCCAGATTAAGAGCCCGAGACCTAGGCCAATGGTTTTAAGAATGGGAACAACAGTAATATTACCTGCAATACACAAAACATAATCCAAATTATGTTATTATAATGATAAATCCTAATTGTATTTTCACTTTGCATTTCAATATGATTTATAAGGCCAGATGATTTGACAAGATCAGAGTCTAAATATAATATGTAGGACTATTTTTAAACTTTCTATCCATGCTCACACATTTCCATTTTTCTTCATCTACAGTTGTGAATGTCATACACAATGGTTTTGTATAGTTCACTGAGTCTCATGCTAGCAGTGAAGCCACTGACAGAGTGAAGAACACTACTAATGGAGTTATTTCTGCTCCACAGATAGAGAATTTTAGTCTATGCAATGCCACTCATTTTTAGCTGTAGCCCAGTTCAGGAGCCTTTTAAAGTTTTAAATTATTTTTCTCAGATCAACTAAATTAAACACACTCAAGACTGTCTCGGACTATTCACTAGATAATTAATTACTTCTTTCTTGCATGTGTCTTTAAGGTTTAATTTATATCAATCCAATTTGAGAAGAATCCACAAATTAGGAAAAAGGTCAGTGCTTATTACCCAGCAGCTTCCACCGTGATCAGAGGGAAGGGTTGGATGTTCAGCACTTGAAAATCAGGTAACTAGTTCAAAGGCTTACTTTAGAGGTACATTTTGGTAAAAAACTTGGCCAATATAGTTCCAGTATCTATTTAAGATAGATTTATAATAGAGCTAGAAATATCTTTTCAATAGATATAGAAATATAAGTGTCTTTAGCACCACCTGTTTTTTTCAGTCATTATCAAAATCTGATGTTTTGGTATTGGTTTACAAGGGAAGCTGTATAAGACCAATGTTACTTAATAATAATGATGTAATTATATAGTATTTTGTTCATGGTAATACATACAGCAATGGCAGGGTTCTGTCCGTTTTTTGGAATAACAAAAGATACACTTTGTATATTAACTACTGCAGTATTGTTATTGTTTCCTCTGGGAAGATAGTTTTGTCACATCTTTGAAGAGGTAGTATCTCTTCTTTATTACCTGTAGCCCATACAAAACCCCCAAGCATAGCCAGAGGCCAGAACTGGGGACATTTTTGGATAAGGTTGACCACCAAAGAAACTATCCATATTGCAGCACAGAGAATCCACTGGAAGAACATTCCTGGGAAGCAAACAAATGAATTTGTTAATATTTTAAAGGAAACAGGTAAATGTCAGATTACTTTTAGATTAATGTATGTAGGAGCTAGTTATTTCTTGTTAACATACTATATCTCATATGAAATTGTGCAGACAGAACTGAAATCTGGTTATAGCCTTTGTGTAAGGTAACTGTGTTAAATTCTTTTTAAAAAGGTTGTACTTTGGGACATTTATTTCTGCTTCTCATATGTCCTGCAGTGAAGCAGCCAAAGGCAATTTTTTGTTAAGGTTATTACAGGTATATGTGAGCTCTGCTTGGATCCTGAAGAAGATAGAGCTCCCCCCACTTCTGTTAGTAACTACCACTGACTTGGTTCCAGTGCAAGAAACTTTAAGGTTTAACTTTAAACTTTAAGGTTGCCTTAACTGGCAGTGTATGGGACACACCTCTTCAGGCTTTTTCAGTAACACATCTGCTAGCTTTCAGGACAGACTTTATAGAATCATAGAAAATTAGGGTTGCATGGGACCTCAGGAAGTCATCTAGTCCAACCACCTCCTCAAAGTAGAACCATCACCAACTAGATCATCCCAGCCAAACTTTGTCTAGTCAGGTTTTGAAAGCCTCTAAGGGTGGAGCTTTCACTACCATTCTAGGTAGCCTGATCACTGGTAGTTCCAGTGTTTCACTACTCTCCTAGTGAGAAAATTCTTCTTAATAGCTAACCTAAACTTCCCTTGTTGCAATTTGACACCTATTCTATTACCTTGGCTCCTTGTTCTGTCATCTGCCACCACTAAGAACAGTTTAGCACCACCCTTTTGAACCCTCCTTCACATAGTTGAAGGTTGCTATTAAGTCACCCCTTAGTCTTCACTTCTCTAAACTAAATAAGACCAGTTCCCTCAGTCTTTCCTCATAAGTCATGTCCCCCACCCCTATGCCATCTTCCAGGTCGTTGATGAAGACATTGAACAAAACTGGCCCCAGGATCGATCCCTGGGGTACTCCACTTGATACCATCTACCAACTAGACATCGAGTCATTGATTACTACTCTCTGACCCAATGCTACCCAATTGCATTACTACCCGATGCTCCAGCCAGTTTTCTATCCCCCTTACAGTCTGTTCATCCAACCCATACTTCCTTAGCTTGCCTGCAAGAATGTTGTGGGATTCACCACAATCCACACCACATCCACCAGTTTCCCCACATCCAGAGCCAGTCATCTCATCACAGAAGGTAATCGGGTTGGACAGGCATGACTTGCCTCCTGCGGAATCCAGGCTACTGTTTGTAATCACTTTTTTCTCCTCCAAGTGCTTAGAAATGTATTCCTTGAGGAACTGCTCCATGATTTTTTCCAAGGACTGAGGTGAGGCTGACTATCCTGTAGTTCCCTTGATCTTCCTTTTCTCCTTTCTTAAATATAGGCACTAGGTTTGCCTTTCTCCAATCATCCAGGACCTCTCCTGATTGCCATAAGTTTTCAAAGATGATGGGTCATTGGCTCTGTAATCACATCAGCCTCTGGCTTCTTCACTGTTCATTCTATCCAGGAAGAGCTCACACCAACTGCAAAGGCTTCCTCAGCCTGATGAAGGTTTTTAAAATTTGAAAGCTTGCTAAGAAGAATTTTTCCAACTGTTTGAGTTGATCTAAGAAAAGATATCAGATTTACCCAAAAAGCTTTGTCTGTAATGGTATGCCTGAGAATCTGAAGAGAGGCACCTCATTTTTGCTTTATCAGTCAGCAAAACTTCTTAAATGCATACTGCCCACCCTAAAGTGCACAACAATATATAAAAGGACCTCTCCAGTTTTGCCACAGTCTGAAATGTAAATTATTGCTTTAGTTAAACAAATTATTGTCAGGTGAAAATGTGATACTTCCTTTTCTAAGCCACAATAGTTCTAGGCTGTGGCTGATATTGATAGTGACATTACTAGGAATTTTAACATTTGTAAGAGTTCATATAAAAACTTAATTACTGTTCTCACAATAATAAAATATAAGGAACCCCCCAAATGCTTACCATCACCAGTGTCAAATTTCTTAACAGGTACAAAGTTTGTCCCAAATAAGAAGATAGCTACTGCAGAAGAGGTAAAGCCGATAGTTAGATCGGTTTCATTGCTGCTAACCAAGTTGGTCATCTCTGTCTTGAGGGTGCTACCCTTTGTGGCACTATTTTGATGAAGTTCGTTTCAGATACCTTCTGGAACCAGAGTCTGGAATTGAAAAAAAGAAAAGGTTAAAGGACCACACCATAGGGTTCTTACTATAGCTTAATTTTTTTCCACATTAATAGCAGGAAGGTTTAAAAGATCCCACTTTACACCTCCTAAAAGGCAAAAAAGAAAGGAATAATGTAGGACAAAGTGAATGGCCACCTTAAAATGTAAATACAGTGGAAATTAATGGAACACAATAAATATTTCACCTAAAAGGAACTTTCTGGAGAAGAATATTAAGAAATATAATACACAAGTCATTAAAGAACAGATGACCATCATCCAGAATTATGAAAACTTAAAAGGAAGGCCCTTAAGCTTTCATATTATCAGGCTTAAAGGAAGGACTGTTCCTTTTTAAGAGGAGAGCACCCACATTAGGCTGTTGCTGGTTCTGGAACGTTGCTATTGGAAGCAGGTTAAAAACAAACGGGCTGATCCTCTTTGTGTTTGCATGATGACAAGGGTTAGGCAATTATATGTAGCTTTCTTCTATGGGTGAAAGAAACCTTGGTATCGTAGTTCTAATTGACTCATTGCCCAAAACCCCAGGTTCTGTGGTCCCACAGAGCGAGGAATGAAGCACAGAGCTGCCATATGGATTACTCTAGATGTTATAACCCATGGAAGTGAGGGAAAAGACCCTTGATTTTTTTTCTGTGAAGGATTGTGGGGAGGGAGGAAGGAACCCTGTCAAGTTTCTTCTTTCAATCCCCATGGAAATATTTGGGGGCTGGGAGGTTGGGGGGGAATAAAACTCTGTGACAAAGTTTGCAGAATTTTATTTCATTTCATAGTCTCATGCAAATAGGATTTCCCCAAGGGAAAAACTATTTTAGGCCTATTAATGGAAAAAAATCTTTTGAACCACCTTCCTGGAATTAGCAAGTAAGTGAATTTCACATTCTTTTGTAAATTTTAGATACAGTTTACCACAGAGCTTTTTACTGTTTTTTTCCACTTTATTTTTCTTTGTAATGATCTAGTATTTATCCATTTTTCCCTTTATCTTTGTAATTATCTAGTATTTATTTGTTTGTTATCACATTCATCATTGAAATGATGTTTAATGTAGACAGCAGCACATAAGGCATTTAAATACTCTGGAAATACCAGACTTAGAGGACTACATGCAAAAATCAGTTACTGGGAGTTTATCAAGAAATAGCTCCAGATGGCAACAGAATGCAAAATGTAAAACATTTTGTTTATATGAAATGACTGTCTGCAATGCTAGAATTTTGATGTGTAAAGATCCCCAAAACCATCATTATGTAGTAATTATAAAGGAAGTTCTTTGATGTGAAATTCATGTGCTGTTATTATATACTTGCATGCTTAATAATATCCCAGTGCAGTCTGAGATCTTCAGACTTAGATATAAATAAATGCTGTTAGTACAAAGTAAAATACATTTATAACAGTGGTCATAATGTCCCCCAATTTGCCAAGAGTAGGCACAAAAATAAAAGTGACTAGTCTTAGAGGTGTTAAGGGATGTGAAAATCAGGTTAACTTTGGAGACTAAACAGTGAATGAAATTTTGACCAGCTCCTTCAATAGCCACTCCTACGCTAGATTATGGCAGTGTTGTACATGCTTCTTGACTATTCCTAGTGGTTAAAGGAGATGCCGACTGAAACAGGAAATTCTTGCCCGACTAGGTAAGTGAGAGGAGGTTCACTCTGCTGTTAATGGACAAGAAGAGCTGTGTTCCCTGAAATCTATTAATTTTACTTTAACCCCTTACCTTGCTTTCCTTATTTTTCAGTGTATGCTCTCCTGGTAAGGCATTATCAACAGTTTCAGTTGGTTTTGGCTGAAAGGAACCATTAGTATTAACAGGCAAAAAGTTTAATCCTCACATGTAGTACAGTTCATTTAATCAACTAGATTTTTTTTTCCTCTTTGGAGGATTCTCAGCTTATTTTTCTTTTAGAAAAATACAGAAGCCCCCTTAGGTTTGGAGTACCCCACTGGGAGAAGAGTTATCCACCAGGTACCCAAGTCCCCTTCTCTCACTCTTACTATTTTTGTAAAAATAATAAAAATAATACTAGTAATAATAATAAAACCATTAAAAATGATAATATTAAAAATAAAACTAATAATAAATCATTGCAACAGCTTCAGAGTATCACAGGTTGAAAAACACTACACATGAAGTGTCAGCTGAAGGATAAGGCATGTCTATTTACTCAGTGAGTCAGTATGCTAATCTTTATAGACTAGGGATAGACATTACACAGACACTGGTGATCAGAAACTGGTTTAAACCTGTAACAGAACAGATGTTCAGTGCACATAAACCAGTTTGAAAATGGCTGAAACCAATTTATTTGAGGACTCCTTGGTTGACTGATACATGTAAATTAGAAGCTTTCTTAAATCTTAATTGAAGTAAGGACATTGGATAAACCTGGTTGAATGTAGTATCAGACTTAACTGATTTGGATCAAACCTGTTTAAGCAATGTCTGTCCCAGACATATAAGTGGGAAAACGGCTTTTGCACAAGAAAGAACAATGTTGTTAGGAACATTCAGACAATAATTATTATTTTGCTTATTTTACAGATTTGTTTCTGTAGCCCTTAGCGGGGTAAATCACTACACTGCTTTAAGTGCCTTTCAAAGGACAAAATAATCTTATGCCCTTTTTAACATTCTTATGGTGCCTTAAGGAGCCCCCAAATGCTTTGCATATTTCTGCCAAGGGGAAAAAACATGTGGTGGACGGACAGAGAGACTTTGCCTTGAAAGTTCCTCTTGTATTTTGCATTCTGGAGCATTTGATATGACTGGGGAACTATCTCAAGTACAGTGGAAGTGAAACCTCTGATTACTGAGAAGTGTTTTTTATTTATGATGTTTAAAACTCCATATTTTTCTTAACAGCTATGTAGCTAAGACACTCAAAGGAAAACATGCTGTAATACACAATGTCCTCACTTCAATTGAGGTTTGAGAGAGCTTCTAATTTAATTGTATTAATCAACCAAGAAGTCCTCCATGATCAAGAGGAAACTTGATATTTTTGTTAATTTTAAGGGGAAAAGGCTACAGAAAATTGAGAGCACAGGAGGGAGAGGTTGTTGAAGGGGTGGGAAAACCTTTCAGACACCTTGTTTATAGTCTGAAAGAATGAAGAAAGATGGAAGATATTTTTCCCTCTGAGTCAATCTTAAGTAAGGACTAAATTAACAGATCAATGACTATTGATGCAATATAAACAGTACCAAAAGTTATGGAATTTACTCAAGTTATGAAGTTTAGTCATTCAGTAACACTCAAAATCAGCAGATTCCGAATTTGACATAAATACTCAAAACGTTTGTAAATTCCAAACAATTTTGCATACTTGCTCTTTCCTTCAAAATACTTGCTTTTCTAACGTATTTAGCCTACATCTACATCCCAAGATAGAACCAGGTTGCTGAATTCACATGGCACCCTGTAGTGTTGTGCTGCATCCTCTGATGAGATGAAAAAAAGGTGCTGCCTGGTACTGATCCAGAATCAGCTTGTCTTGACAAAGTTACATTTCAGGATTCTTAGGGACATGGACCTAAGGCAGGGGCGGGCAATTATTTTGGGCGGAGGGTCGCTCACTGAGTTTTGGCAAGCCATCAAGGGCTGCATGACATGCACTCAGGGGATCATAAATATGAATTTTCTAAAATGTTTGGGGGCCCCGCAGGCTGGACAGAATGGCCTGGTGGGCCACATCTGGCTCACAGGCCGCATTTTGCCCACCCCTGACCTAAGGGCTAGGGACAGACATTACACATAAACCAGTTTAAATGATCAGAAACTGGTTTAAACCTTTAACAGGACAGACATTCAGTGCACAGACACCAGTATGAAAATGGCTCAAACTGGTTTGAGAAAAACCTGGGATGAAGTAGCAGACTAAACTGATTTGGGTCAAACCAGTTTATGCAATGCCTGTCCCAGACCCCTTGCTGGTTTAACATTAACCAGACTGCCCCAGCAACCCCGCATGCTCTCTGGGTTGGGTGGGGCTCTCTGCTCCAAGAGAAGGGCTGTCCCCACCCTTCTGCTGTCTAGCTAGAGCAAGGACCAGCCCTAAGGGAGACACAAGCTGACCCCATTAGGCAAAGTGGTCAGGGAGGGGGTTAATTCTTCCCGCCTTCCCCACTGCAGCAAGGGTCAGCCTGTCTGCCGCGGAGGGGGCTGCAGCAGTGGCCCTTGGAGCTGGCAGACCCCAGCTGCAGGGAAGGGACGGAGGTGGGGGCGTAAGGATCCCCACATGCTTCCCCATGGCATGCGGCCCGCACTGCCTGGCAGGAACAGCAGGCAGGGCAGGGCAGGGAAGCCCGGGTGCTCGTGCCCCTAGCAGGCGTGGCTCCGGCCGGCGCTGCGCAGGGGGAAGGAGCGGAGCCGGCCTTACCCCTGTGGCTCTGCTCCTTGAGCCTGCTGCTGCAGCACTCGCAGCGCGGGAAGCCCCTCACTGGAGCCGGCTGCTTCCCTTACTCCCCACTGCGCGGGTCCCAGCACTACCGGGAGCGCGAGGCTTCCCCTCTGCCAGTGGCATGGAGCGCGGGGCCCCGCAGATAGATGCGATGCCCAGCTTGTGCTCCTCACCCCTTCGCCGCACTGGCTGCGTTTATCACGGCCCCACGCTGCGTGCCTGCAGGCCCGCATTGGCAGCGGGGAAGCAGGGGGCAAAGCTCCCAACGCTGCCAGCAGAGTGTCGGGACCTACACAGCAGGGAGCAGGGGAAGCAGCTGGCTTCAGTGTGGGACTGGCGCCGCTGTGGGTGCTGGACCTGGAGGCTCTGCTCCCTTCCCCCACACAGCGCCAGGCATGGGCTCCGTGACCTCCTCACCTGCTGCTGCTGCCACGCAGCCGGGGCTGCATGCCATGTGGGGGAGCGCACCCTCCCTCAAACCCTACACACGCACACCCTGCCCACTTGGACTCTGCACTCCCAGTGCCCCTCTGCGGGGAGGAGGAGGAAGGGCCCCTTCTAGGGTGGAACAGAGCCTCCCCTGCCAGAGTGGGGGAAGGAGTAGGTGAAGCGTCCCCCTCTGGGTTGGAAAGCATCCCAAAGAGCCCCCCTCCCTAGCCCGTAGGGATGTGGGAGAAGGAGGGGAAAGAGTTACCCTCTGGCAACAGATAGCCTCATAAAGCTCCCCTCCACACCCTGGGAAGGGGGGGAGAGAAGAGCCGCCCCAGCACCAAAACAGGGTCCCCCTCCCAGTCCTGCACCGATAGGGGAGAGGGAGGAGGGGGAAGAGTTCCCGTCTGGGGCTGGGCAGCCCTGTGTGGTCCCGGCTGTCAGGGAGCTGCTGGGGCCAGGCCAGGCCATGCCACCCACCCCCACCTCAGTTAAGCTTCCCTGTGGAAGGGAGGGCTGCTCTAGCCCCTCCACCCCGGGTCTTTTGGCTTGAGCCACTGCAGGCATGTGTCGAATGTCTACCCACTTGCAAACCAGTTCACTCTGCAGTTTAAACTAACCTGTAAAGACTGAATCAATTCAGGCTCAGGCTTTTTGAATGTTTGTCCCTAGCCATGTTGATTGCTTCTGAGCACAGTGCAAAACCCTTTTTCTGTGGGAGTGTGTTCATGCGTAAAGGCTGTGGAGGAAAGTTTGTGTTGAAATGGATATATTTATAATCAGCCCTTTCATTAGGCTGTGATTTTTAGTTTATGAAATAGGGGTCATTAGATGAGAGCCTATATGAGTATTTTGAAAAAACAACAACTGGAAGGCAGAAATAGATGCATGCTCTTTCTGCAGAAATACAGGTTCAGAATTTCAGATGCCTCAGACATCAGAGATCAATGATGCCTGGATCTCAGGTTTAATTTCAGGACCAGTATCTCAACTTGGTTTGAATCGTTTTTAGGAAGAAAAAACATATCACATAATACGGACATAGTGACATTTGTTTTAAATACATGTTGCAGGCCAGAGCCTGCAAGTCACAGGTAGAGAGCACAGATTTCTAATTATTATGTATGTGGTACCCATAGTTTATGTCATGCTGTTTTCAGACAGCTGAAAACAGTATCCAGCTTGAAAGAATTTTCATCTTAAGGCACATAAAAGATACCATTGAGACTCGAGAGAAATTGTGGCTTTCTCGGGGATATATAGCCACGCTACACAAACTTGCATTTCAGAAGTTACAAGCTACACAGACAGTTATTTGCTTAGCAGTTTCTTTAGATTCAATAGAGCGTTTTCTTTTTCATTGTCACAGATTTCTTGCACATCAAAGAGAAACTACAATGACATTCAAGTGCAAGACTGAGATTTGCTAAGGAAAGCTCTCATTCTGTAATTATAAGTGTTTGAGAAATGATTCTGCAGGCTAGGCTAAATTTTCAAAGAGCTATACTTAAATAATATGAAAAACATACAGGCCCTCCCTTATTTAGGCTGTGTTTTACTATGCTTTGTTATTTCAAATGAACTACTGTCATAGCATGGACTTCGCCACCAAGTATACAGGTGGCAGAAAATAAATAATTCATTCTTAATATTGTTACAAGTGAAACAAAGGTGTTAGTTATCCTTTTACCCTTCACAGAAAACCTGCATAGGTGAGAGATTTAATTTGCCTTCATGGTTTCTTTTCAGCAATCACTCATTTGCAGTGTTTTTGTGTGGATGATCTAGGGCCAAATGGTCTATTGGGGAGAATGAACTCAGTTCCAGACAATATAGTTTCACTCATTTCCACCAGCAGAAGTTTGGCCCTTTCTGTCCGTCACAAAAACATTAATGAGATACTCAGAGAAGCATTAATTTAAACACTGAAGCATTCATTTCAGAAGTAGCACTTGTATATTCTCTATGGTGGGATTCACGTCCCTCAATTTTTAGTTCTAATTCTTCCTCCTCACCCCCAATCACTGGTTTAGTCTCCCTGTCTATTTGACTTTGGAAATGGACACTCCTTTTTACTCTGCTCTGTACAAATGTTTCTCCCTTCCTTGTTTTCCTCTTGCCAGTCACCTCCATGCCCTCCCTTGCAGCCCCGTTGCTCACTTTTTTAAAAGCCCCTAGACATACAAGTCTTTCCTTCATTGGGACTTTACTTACAATTGTTCCTTTGCAGTTCCGACTTCCTGCACCCAGTTACTCCTCCTCCTCCTCATGTGATCAGACTCCCACACCACACCTCCTTCCCATTTATTATCTTTTAAAACACAAATAATGCTGAAGGGATCCACTGCCTTTGAATATGCTGTGAGCGGTGAAGAGTTCAAACTGCCTATTAAGCAGAAAATCATCCCTGTTCTGAACTTTCTGTCCCACACTCTTCCCCAGGGTGGCTGTGCTGTATCAGCATCTGTCTCATGTCATGTGCTCAGGCCTGATGCAGTGACAGAAGCAGTGGGTGGAGCACCGGCTACAGCTAAAGTAGCTCTGCTGTGTATTCTGAGAAATGTAGCTCATGCACTGCTGCTTCCTGGATTTCTAATCCTTTAGGGCTTTGATCCTGCCCGCTCTCTCTCACCTCAACCTTTAATGTTCTGAGTAGGTAACTGGCACTCACAGCAATAATATGTACCCACAACCTTAACTGAATGTTAATGGCCGTTTTTGCATGGACTCACATGCATCTTACACACAAATACACTGTGCTAAAAGAACACTATTAAGGTTGCAAAGCTGGGCACTTAAAAAGTTAGGTACTGACAACCTTGACTCAATCCCCTCATGCATACACATTCTGACATAATCTTTAACTCCTATGTCTCTTTCAGTGAGCAAAATTCATGATGTTCATTTTATAAGCAGGTATTCATTCTTTTATTTTCTCTTCTTTTAATGCATGTCTTGGTACCTTATTTATTGCATTTATTCAAGCCTGGGGATAAAGCGAGATTCATCCATTTCCTCATGGGCTTATTGCCATGTGATCTGAACAGATCACAAATATTAATTCATTTTCCTAAGGCCTCTGCAAGGTCAGTGGATAATATTATCACCATGTTACAGGGAGTCCCCCAAAATTGCTCTAGTTCTAGTGTTCAATTTGAGATCTCTAGGACCTGTTGTGGCAAATTCAGATTTGAAGGAGGACGTTTCAAAGGATAAGAGAATTGAAGTTTTGGAACGGTCATCTAAGCTAGGTAGGGGAACAAGGTACCTGAATTGCTTTGAAACACAGATTGAAAATTTTATGGGAGGATTAAGGTAGGGGTGTTCTTGAAGCAACAGTTGGTGGATGCGATATGTGGATTCATATCCTCTTTTAACCTGTGGCACATTGTAGATTTTTTTTGTATTTATATAAGCTGTGACTAGGTTGTGTGAGAGGGTGTGACGGCGTCGGGCCATCACTAGGGGCACGAGAGGGACCCCTGGGGTCGAGGGGAGGCAAAAGAAACTTACCAGGGAAGTTGGAGCAGGGGGAAGAGGAACCGCACCAGCCGCAG
>JAGPOW010000290.1:21446802-21483031 GCA_030014935.1 Caiman crocodilus
AGGTCGTGAGTACCCCTCAGGCATAACCCCAGCAGTATGAAAGAACAGCACTGAACACCCTCCCTTCAGATATCTAGATTTCATCAAAGTCGTGGCGGGGGAGATGAGGGGTTAGGGGTGCCCTGCAGGAGGTACCAATGAATGGGGGACTGGCAAGAGTCACAGAGGGGTTAGAATAGATAGTCTTTTGATCCTATTGGACATATGGGGACCAGACTTCATGCCTTGAGATGTCCGTTAGAGAGTCAGAGTTTCTCTATTTCAGAGTACTTAACATGTTTCTAGCCCTTTGTATGTTTGAAACACAGCCCCAGCCTACCCTATTTTGCAATCATGAAAGTTCAGTATTTGTGCAAATCTAGTTCTAGGTGTTATGAGCTTGGTAACCAGAAAATGAGAACCCACACTTTTAATGATCACCTGTCAATATTTTTGTTTACGTAAACTGTGCATTATCACACAGGGTCTTATGGCAAAGGTAGGAACAGAATCCAGTTCTTAAGGGTGATATTCAGTTAGAGTGAATTTTATCAATGGGTGCTGTGGATATCTAGTAGATATTCTGTAATTAAAAATATTACTCAAAATATACAAGAGAACTAAATTTCAGTGGTATATTAATTCTAGCATTTCCTAAGTTTTCTTCTGCTCCCATCTATCCCTTGACCCTCTAGACTCCTGCTGTTGTCCATCCCTATTTCCTTCCTGTCCCCTTAGCCCCCACCATGTATTTTGTCTCCTGACTTAAAGTTTCAGCCTCTCCTCTACTTTTTTTCTTTGCTATCTTCTTTTTGAGGTTAAGATTCAGGAATGGTAGCATGGCTGGTGCTTTTTTAAATATCCTACACAGAAATAGAAATAAAACTGCAGATATGCTATCTGGAATAATTTCTCATGTATTCATGAGAAAAGTCTTGCTTGCCAGTTATAAATGAGGTCTTGATAATTGTGGGTGGCTTGAGAAAAACAAGTATGATACATGTAGCTTGCCCCAGTACACTGTGTTTGTCTCCATAAAATGCAATCATGAGGGATCACTTAGATAGTAACTCAGATCATTTAAAGTTGCTAACTGAGGGGGAGAATCTTGAGATGACTTTTATACTAAACTATGCTAGAAATGTGCTCATGATACTGATTTCCTCCACTCCCTTACTTGGAGAAACCATTTGTAATGGAATATCCTTTGGCATAAAGTTTCCATTTTCAGATAAAAACTTCCTTTATTTCCAGGTTAAAATGAGTTATTGTCTACAGCTAAAAGACATGCCTGATGGCAAGTGTACCTTCCAACATTGTTGCAAAGTAACAATATCAGAAATAAACCAACAATTGGAATATGCTTGGAAGGAAGCATTGCTCCTTCCAAGAATGTGAAAATATACCTGTAATCATTGTTATTACATTACTAATCTTATTTACAATATATTACTCCTTAAAAGGTTTGATTAAGACTTGACCTCCTTCATGTTAGTAAAAGATTCAGTGCCATGAGTATATGATAAAATTATTAGCTATTAGACTGACCAGCTTTTAAAATACAACTGACTCTTCTTTAAATATATTACTGAAATAGCAGTAGCCACCACAATGTACTGCAAGTCCAGGCCTCAATGACTGATATTTATCTGATTCATATTCACTTCTGCAACTTTTGGGGTGGGTCCTTTTGGAGAGAAACAGACCCATTTCTTCTCTCCAATCTATTTCTGAAGCTTCTCTATCAACTCAGGTGCTGCTGCATTCACTGCAATGTGCCTACAAGACAAAAGTGTCCCTGAGAGGATTGCCACAGTGTGTTGATGTCCTTGGGGTGTTGGGAGAAGGCACTGACCTTTAAAAACAGCACTGCTTGAAGCAAATGTTGTTATATTAAAGTAAGGTTTATAAAATATTGTTGGCTTAGCTCCCAGCTGAGTCTGAAGACTCAGAGTGAACATCCAGAACAGAGTAGGTTTTTAGACAAACATTGCCACTCTGTTCAGAAAAACTCCCATGTCTGAGTGCCAAAACCAGGTGCTGAGACCCTCTGCAATATGTCAAAAGGAGACCTTTTTCATACCTCCTTGTAAGGATTTTACCCACAACAATTAAAACGTAGACTATTATTCAGTAATTTTAGTTGTGAAGCAAACATTTCCTCTCTCCTTTCTGTAGCAGTTTGCAGATGGCAGTTCCAATCAGTCTCCTTAGAAACATGGCCCAAACATTTATAAGTAATGTTTCATATTTTCAAACACTAACCTGCATCATTCTTGATCATGACAAACAGGTTTTTCCAGCTAATAGGCCTTTAGCATCTTAAGTGTAAGGCATGGCTAAGAGGCAATAAATCATTAATTTCAACAACATATCTGTGCAAGGAATAGACATTACACTTCTTCTGGTGTAGGTGGCTGGAAACAGTGCTATAGCCATAACAGAACAGAAGTTCTGGTCTAAGATGGACCTGGATCAATGTGGTATCAGGGTTACTAGGCTAGACCAGTAAATCAAACTTCAGTACTAGGTCTGCTTGTAAATCAAATTAGGGAGCTGGCTGCCAGCATCCCAGGCACCTTTGTGGACTACTGTTAGCTCCTTCTCACAGGGAGCCACCCTGAATTTGGCTATTCCAGCCAAGCACTCATCTGGCCATGCCCCCAGGCTCTCACAGTGATTGACACTGATGATGGAGGGGAGGGGACAGGTATTCTGCCATTCCCAGCTCTCTGGTACTGCACCAGCTTGTAGGTGGCATGAAGGCCCCTGGATTGGTGTGCTGGAGCCCACCCGGGGACTTCCATGCCTCTGTGAGTGGGTTTAGTGACAGGGAGCAGATCGGACTGGAGATGACTGTCACTGATGCTGACTCCTGACATGGGGGGGGGGGTGTGTGCTCACTGGCACTTGATAATCTCCAGCAGCCTGGTGATGCCATGGGTCATGCTGGGAGGTGTGCTCAAGTGCTTCCAACCTGCTGGTCTCAGCCTCTGTGCTCCTCCTGCCAAAGGGTGAACTTTTGTTCTGTTGATTCTGGATCTAACCTACACTGCTTACCTAAACACACATAGGTTTGAGTGATTCCACCTCTGGCTTTTTGAATGTCTGTACCTAGCCATGTTTCTGCAGAACCAATTTAGCTGCAGTGTATCCAGGAGGAACAACAGGCCACACTATAATTTTCAAACACTGAACTGTGAAAAAAGATGGTTTGCTTTTTCCAAAAGTGAGGTGTGTACATTTCATAAGTTTAATAATACCTACTAGAAAATGATAGCATTTTAACATTGAACTATGCAGAAATAATAGAACTGACAATCAGATAATGGTAAACACTAAACTAACAAAAATACGCCTCTCCACTTCCCACATCTCCCAATATCCGAATAAAAAATGGAGTAGAGGAGGCAGCATCCATGGCAGAAGCCTATGTAGGCCCCAAGATGGCAAATAGGACAGTGTCAGTAGCTGGGCTATCACTGGTAGTAGTAGCAAGCCAGAAGTGCAATCAGGGGGCACATCCACGTGTGTCTTTCTGGCGCCTTTGTTAGTGTGCCATCTTGTAGTACTTCCTTTTGGAAGTACTACATGATGGCGCAGTAACAGTGCTGTGTGCTCTACACATGGTTATGTTACGTGGGTGATATGTGGAAGGTACACCCTCTCCAACTGAAGGGATTCAGTGGGTACGTGAACACTGTGGGAAGTGTGTCTGCCTAGCTGTAGGCCAGCTCACCTCCTTTTCCTCCACAGCAGAGCAGAGACCAAGTACACCAGTGATATTTAACTATTTACAGGTTTAATGATACAACATTATATAACACTTGCAACCATGAACTTATGTACATATATCTATACACACACACACACACACATACACACACACACATTATTTACAAATATAGGTTTATGCAGCTCTTATTAACCCTTGACTCAGGCCCAGGCTTAGTCCTCTGTGGCCTTCCGATTAGTCTTCAGCCTCTGTCCCCCTCGACGGGTCCCTCCAGGCAGCAAACAAAGGAGCACTTAATGATAAAACTCAGGTTAATCAACAAAACAATGACAAGAATATCTGGCAGTGATGGGACAATGATTTGACATATATAATCAGATTACACGCTCTTCCCCAGGGTGCCTGTACTGTCTCAGCAGCTGTATCAGATATAAAACAGTTTATAATCCTCTCCTGATATAACAATAAGGATGCCACGTTTTCAGTAAGAATCCCAACAGTGTAAGGAAACAGACCATACCAATAGCTCTGCCCTAATAAGAAATGGCGCCTGGAGAAGGAGCCTGTTACATAGCAACACATTATTACCTTCTCCTAGGTTACTTAGCTCAGAGGGGCCCATAACCAGGAAACCATCCTGAACAAACAGGGGTCCTAGACTCCTCTCTGTGTCCAAGGGCGAATTATCCCCTCCCATTAGAGGCTTCCCATTGATTGCATATAGTTTGAAGGGCCTCTCCATCTCTGGGGGTATCCCCTCCCTTGGTAACTCATGACTCCCAAAGCTGTTGGAAAGTTAAACTTGTCTCCAACAGTGGGTTGAGGCGAGCCGTCCTCCCTCACTGGGGTGGTTGGCCCATGCCACTCACTGTGGGAAGGCCTAAGCTGCCTCATGCAGCCACCCAGCCTGCTTTCAGCTCTGTGCCCCACCTATGTACCAAAGGGGTGCCTGCCTCATGCAAGGACGGGGACCCATGCTGCCTTGTGCAGCCACCAAACCATGCACCAAAGGCTCCTGCCTTGTGCAGGGTTGGGGACCCACACTGCCTTGTGCAGCCACCAGTGTTCCATCAGTTCTGCTCAGCTGTCCTCCCCATGCACCAATATGTGCACTGAGGGATCCTGCCTCATGCAGGTTTGGAGACCCGCACTGCCTCGTGCAGCTGCTGAGGTCCCATCAGTTCTCCACCAGCCCTGTGCACCAAGGGGGCTGGGCTCCTGCATCATGCAGGGTTGTGTTGCTCCGTGCAGATGCCGAGGTCCCGTCTGCTCCCAGACCCTCCCTGTGCACCAATCTGGGAACCGACCCTGCAGCTCCTTCCATGGCAGGGCTGGGGACACAGCCACTTGCTGCTCCCTGTTAGGCAGTGGCATCTTCTGGGCACTTCTGCTCTGCCCCACTGGTCAGCTCTATCAGCTCTTCACAAGCCCCCATCTTCATCATCCCTTGCTGACAGCCCCTGTATGCTGAGTACATGGGCTCTTATCCCTTCTGGAGGCTCTGTCCCAAGATTGAAAATAGACCAATAGGAAATCCTGAGGGGTTCGTTCCCCTTCAGGTCCTCTTCTTCACCCTGCCCCTGGGTCAGGATGGGGCAAGCTTGCCTTCTGCCTCCTCCTGGTTGGTGGAAATGCTCAACCAATTGGCCTGAGCTGTTCTGGGCTCAAGTTAACAATCTGAGCTGCTGGAGAGCCCCCTGGCCAGCCTGCCACAGTTATTTTTAGCTGCTACATTTCCATAGCAATGCACTATAACAAGGGAGCATGTTGCTACAGTGATGTAGCTGTAGCATCACAGTTTGTGACCATCAAATTTATGTCGCCGTAGCACGTTGTTATGTTAATGTAGCATCATGTATAGATGCACCCAGCACCTGCTATATTTTTATCCCTTCCCACCCCAAATTTGGCACTGGGGGCTGGTATCCCCTCTCCCTGCATAGGCTATACTACTGATGTGCAGAAAAACAACATTTGCTATAAGGAAAAATGATCAAATTGGTGTGGGCTTTTTCAAATTTCTGAGAGTATTACAAGCAGTAATAACATGCTTCAAGGGTGAAGAGATAGCAACTATTAAAGCAATTTCTCAGATTAAGAGTAATATTAATTCTGTATTGTTATAAATGGTATCTCTTGTGCTGTACATTTACCTTTTTTAAAAACATGAAGCAAGAAACAGTTTGTGCTCCAAAAGCTTGTTCTCATTATTATTTTTTCTCTAGTGCAGACAAAAAAAAAAAAGAAAAGAGAGAGAGAGAGGACCTAGGGCAACTGCTGTAAAAAGGGGGACATAAGGAGAGAGATGGAGGAGGAGGAAGAGGAGGAGGTATTCTTGGGTTTTGGGAAGTGGGGAATGGGACATGAAGGAATGGAAAGTCTGGCTGGGAAGTCAGGATGTGGGAGGCTGTTCCAAACATGGGCTACATAGGCTAAGAGTTTTGTGTGCATTTTGGTGAACTGCAACTCCCTTGTGAGGTTGATAATTATTATTGTCCCTGTTTTAGAGTTTCAAAAACAAAGCAGGAAGATTAGGTAACTTCACTCTTTTCATTTGAGTCTATAACAGAGCTTGAGTCAGGGCACAGGGGATAGTTTTTCTTCATCCCCTGAGCAATTCACTAGTCTGCTATAGAAGGCCATGGTATTTTAACTGTCAACATTTTGGCCAGAGCCCAAGCTGACTACCTAGTTAGCTCCAGTACAGGCCACCATGGCAGGGAGTCTATACTTTTCCTAGCGCTTCCAGTAGCAGCCTGGATGGCACTGTCTCCCACGCCCACACAGTGATCTACTCTTCCTCCAAATGTTGAGATACAGATGGTTGTTAATCAAAAGGTGGGGGAGAAAACCCTTTTTACTAGCCATTATTTTACATTTTCTAGGCAAACAAAAAAGGCTAGATAATGCTTCTTAAATTCTTCTTCCCACCTCTCACCCACTTTGCCATACTAGTGGTGGTATTTCTGGATCCCTACAATAAGGTAGGGACAGCAGTGACCACGGAACAGCAAGCTGAAAGCATGTATGTAAAAGGTAGAAAAGGAGATGATGTCAGTTCTTTGAGTCCTGGAATGTACAGATAAGGGACCTGAACTTGATGAAGTAAGTGAAAGGATGCTTGTGACAATGAAAAGATTTGTGGAAGACAATGAGTGTAATGAACAGAAATTGACTCTACCATTGGCAATACTAGAGAATAGGTTAGGACAGGCAGTAAAGAATCTAATTTAAATTGTAGAAAGATTTTGGGAGGAAGTGCAGTAATTAAAATTGTAATTTTTGGCCAGAAAGTAGGGTTAATGGACCTACTCCTGAAAAAAATGTCAAGAAATACTTATGACAACAGTTGTTCAGGATCTTAGCATCTTTCCAAGCCTAAGAAATTAACCAGACCACATTTCAAGGAGGACTGATAGTCTTGGAGCACAAAAAATAATGCAAGTATGTGTATTTATATATAATATATACTTATTATATATACACACACACACATACGCACACACACACACAATATCAAAAGAGCCTCAAGACAAAAAAAAAGAATCTCAGCTATGCTCTCTATATTATCTGTGGAACATCACCAGTAATTACATGGGCTCTTCCTACACATAAGTAGGGAGTGAAAACCAGTGCTCTGAATCATACACAATCTTCTGAGGAATTGTAGGAGTAGAGTTGTATAAGTTAACATTTAAAAGGACTGAAAAACCTTCAGTGAAAGAAAACCATCAGTAATGAAAACGAAATATGTTTTGACACTATTGGAATGTCTCTGGCAGGTAATGTTATTCTTAACATGCAGCAATTGTACTTTATATAATAGCTGTGACAACACAGTTACAGAACTCAAGCCAGATTGTGTCACAAGCAATATAAAGCATAAAACTATAGTCACTTCTAAAATAATCAAAATAAATTCAGTTGGACAAATGTCTTGCTGAACTGTGTACTGTCAAAGTTTTGTGTAACTCAGTACAGAAGCTTTTCTCAGTGTAATTAAATGATGCTTTTTATATTTTATACAGGTTTTCCAGAAATGTAAGATCCATTTTGAGCTACTTCAAAATGTTATCTTGTCACGGGCATGAATATATTTGGTGGTGAACCTAATTGTGCTCTTGTTTACAAAGTTGCAGTACTCAGGGGCCCTTATTCCTGTGGCTTTTCCGTGCGTGGTATTGCTCATTTTGCACTTACTTTGCAGTCCTGTAAAATGAGATACAGGATCTGAGTCTCTGGAGGTGTCATTTGTGCTGCTGTTTTGGTACCAAGGCTTGGAAACCTGGCGCTTCCAGTTAGATGAACATTCACCTTTTTAGAGGGATCCCAAGTGGTGTACCTCCAGCTGCAGCTGCTCCACATTTACTCCACTATGCTCCTCGTAATGAATCACACTATGAGGACTTCCACATTTGGCAGCTGTCCCTCTGAACCTTTTTAAGTGGAAAAAATGAAATAAGTTTCTCAAGCAGCAAGCATTATTCAAATATACCACATATACCAAATATATATGGTTTAATAAAGTTATTAATGCACCTTAGTGCTTGCATGAACAAATTCAAATAGTGTGAATAATGTCTTTTTTTTTTCGATAAAACTTGAATTAGAAAAAAGGAAGGAAAGCGCAAAGTGACAGAGAATGCTCTTTCCCACCACAAACCACTTTCCCCCCTCCAAGGCACACAGGAAGATGAGTTTTGGAAGAAACTGTTCATAGGAACATTGTTTTAGTGGAAAATGTTTGGTATATGGAATTCCTGGCTTGGTGATAGAACTTTTATACAGCATGCACAAAGAAATCCAACTATGTCCAGGTTATTTTAAAAAGGAACTATAGCTATCCATATGATATTTTTACAATTCTTATTGGAACTTATCTAAAACATATGTTTAAATGTGGGTGCTTTTTTGTTTTCAGTAATAATGGGATTCCTTTGGTGTTATAAGGAAAATGGGAATGCCTGTGGAATGAATAAGTCTTGTTATTTCTATATAAAAAAATTAATTGTATCTGCTTGGGCATATGCTAGGGCACCAGACTAGAGCCAAAAGTTTTGGCTCTGCTACTGTTGAACGTGTTCAACCCTGAGCCACACATTTCCTACCTATAAAGTGAAGCTGATGTTATGCAGCATTTTAGAACCATGAAGGACTAGGACGATATGTCTACAACTTAATTTGTTTCTTCGTAGATTTTAAGAGCCACTTACCCTATTTTTGATATAAGACTGTATGGTTCTGAACTGTCATGAAATCCCAAGTCCTCATTTTACTGTGGAGAAGTGGGATTTCTTTAGTGTATTTGCATGTAGTACACTAGAGGGCATTAGACACTGTGGGAATATACTTTTTAGAAGGCATATAGTTCACAGGACTTTCAGGACAGAATTGAAAATAGAAGTGTTTTTTATAACGTAAGGTTCATGTAAGTTTATAGCTGTTCATCTACAAACAGCCATGCTGGGCAGTTAGTTCATTTTCAGAGAGAGCTAAACTTGTAATGAAATATCGAAAATATGAAGCATACTTAAAAACAGACTATGTACCAGAGAACTTTAAACGCTGCAGCTTTTACTAAGTTCTTTGTATTAACATAAGGGATTTGCCAGAAGAAAGAATGGGGCAAGCTGAATGGGTAAGACTATTTCTACATCTTTCTAGATCAATAAAGACAGGGTACAATGTTCATTATATTGTTTTTGGGAGGTGAGGTGAAGCACTGTCATTTTGTTTAGAAAATGAACAGTTATTAGTAAGAACTTTATTTTATGACTTCAGAAATAGGTGCAGAATAATAAATAAATGTATCTTTTAATATAAGGTTATCAAACAGTTGAACTGTATTAAGAGTATATTGATTAAAGTAGGCAAGGAAACCTACATATTAAGAAATGTGCATATGTGGACTGCTGTGGTTACTGGGTCAGTTAATGCAATATATTTTTAAACTAACAAGGCAACATAAGATGAGAGTTAGTGAGGACTGTCATAAGAATGAGGAGAAGAAAGTTTAGTCTTACCAAGTTTTTCTCTTACTTCTGGAGATTCTTTACTCTAGATTGTAAATTGTAATGTATTGCACAGTATTGGGTTTTATTTGAATTTGAAATCTGTAGTATAACACATCTCTAGATTTATATCTTCTCTTACAGATTTATAGTTTATCCCTCCCTTTATATAAATATTTCCTCTCCATTATTTGTTGTTGTGGACAAAATAACTATTCACTATTCTTTTCCTTTCATGGTTTGCAGAGGAGACTCTGAGGCATTTTGCAGCATGACACAGTTAACTTTGTGTACACAGTTGACTCCATTCATTCCCTGAAACCAATCTCTTCCCTTGTGGCTGATAAGTGTTTAACAGCTTGTTGAGGTGGCGTCAGTATCTTTACTGCTAAGCATTCACATTCCCAGCCACACAACTAGTATCTGTCCACTGCATACACTGGGAAAAGAAGAACTAGAGATCTGGGAAGGGAAATCATGCATCATCATCATCCTGACTGGAAAATTCCAAGCACTTTAAACTGCTTTCATCATGTGGATTCACTGGAGAAATGACCTTCTTAGATCGGCCAGGCCAGATCATAAACTGGTTTGTTTGCTCGCTGTGTGCCCCATGGGTGCTGAGGTTTTGGAGTTGCAGGCGCCCCCGGACCAGGAGGAATCTATTGCTGGGCACAGCATGTGTGATCTATCTGGGGTTCCTGGTGAGTCAAGTGGGTCACGTTTTACCCCAGCACAAAGCGGGACGCCAGAAGGGTAATTCTAAGAGTCTTCAAGGTGTTGTCCAGACACCATTCCTAGGCATCTCTCTGGATGATACCTTGTCTCCACCTGATCTCCAGATTGGTGAAAATGAGACCTCAGTGCCAGCCAATGTGGTGTACATTACCCTGAGGTCCAAGCGCAGTAAACCTGCCAACATCCGAGGTACTGTGAAGCCCAAGCGCAGAAAGAAGCATGCAGTTCCTCTGCCGTATGGGCAGGGACTTCCAGGAACTGCTGCCGGGCAGAAAGAAACCTTGCTCCAACAACGGGGGAGAATGAGTCAAGCTGTGGGGATTATGGCTGCAGTTGCTGCTCCAGACACATGGAAGAGCCACCTGATGGAGGACAGAGATAGAAAGGAATTGTCAATGAGGCGCAGGGAACACTGGAGACATGTAGGGATTTCAGAAAATGTCAATGTGCAGCCCAAAACTCAGGAAAGTAACATCAGAATCTACAGTGAAAGTTCCCCTTCTTGGCTGACAAGAGATGACATTGAAAGCATGCGTGTGATGGCTGATTCTCAGATAGAGGATATCCAAGAAGCACCTTCTCAACGTGGGATTTTGGCCATGTTTGAAAGAAATCCCAGGGCTGCAGGAGCAGCTTGTAGTCAAGGACAGTGTGGCCTCATCAAAATACCCCTGGACATGAGTGAGGTGTTTGCCTTCCATTTGGATAGGATCCTGGGGCTGAACCGGACCTTGCCTTCTGTAAGCAGGAAGTTCGAGTTTATCCAAGGTAACAGATGTCCCTAATTTTTAGTTTCCAGCTAAGGGTTTTGAATATTCTTTCCCCTCCCATGCTCCATAGATAAACACTTTGAGACTTGTAGAGCTCACGTTACAGGGAAAATAAACTGATATGCATGCTTATGTCATTGCAGGGGTCTTCTGTAGTGTAACTGTTCTAGGCTGAAAAATGTGACATACCCAGAGTTTATTTATGATCCCAGCTTCCCAACTGCCTCATAGGTTAGTAGAGCTGGCGAGAGCAGAAAGACAATTGACATATCTTCAAAGTTTACATAGAGTAAGGAACAAAGGGTGATCCTTTTTCTACATGTGTAGTTGATTTGAAATAATACTAACCAACATAATAGAATTGAAGGCAAAGTGTGAAAGTTTCTTAACACTGCTCTCTGGGACTTGACAGGCACTTCAGAAAATAGCCCTTCTTCCTATATTTCATTTTAACACAGTATTACAGAAAACTATCTCTAGAATTGATCTATCACAGCTAGAGAAGAAGAGCAGAGTTTTTATCTAGGGCTTACTCTTGAATTTCCTTGACATAATCCCAGTAGTACAGATGCCCCTGTAATTTAAACCATAACTGAAGAGCATAAATTCCCTCTGTTTTCTTCCCACACAATCCAGCAGACTATGTTTCAATGAATTCTTCTGCTTAACAGTGTAAAGCTGAAATACATGTGAAAGATATTTCTTTTGATTAAAACCATAATTGCTGTAAACAACTTTTTGTAGAATATTATATTTTTGCTTCATCCGGAAATTAATCAAAATTAGATTTAATAGTTCCCAAATTATATCACATCTCTCTCTAACACTACAATCTTGTTAAATATGTCTTCAGCCTAACTGCTATTTTTACATACCCACAAATCATGATCTGAAAAGACTGCATTACATTTTAATGAATCATTGCTAAAGTGGCTCGTTATTTGTTTTTGCTTTTCATTTTTTACTGATGGGATCAGATTGTAAGAAATATTTTAATGCAAGCCTGCACTTTACTGGGGAAAAGGTAAAGTCAAAATGACCTTGCAAAAGCTGATGGAAGGAAAAGGACCTACTGATGTGTGATTTATCAACCCTCTAATAGCCTTCCCTCCAGCAGCCTGTACAGTGATATGAATGAATCTCTAGAAATAAAGATTTGGTATCTCTTGACTATTATTCATACGAGCAGAACATGTAAGATACACTATGCATACTTTATTGTTAGGAACAGGCTTTATTGCTATAGGGCTATTATTAGGAATGAAAAACTTCCAGTTCAGAGGTTCTGTATGGCTACATAGGTGACAGATTGCAGGGCTCTTGAAAAGTACTACGTTAACTGTGAACTGAATTTCGTGATGTCCCTTAGCCAGCAATACCTTTTGGGTTGTCTGAGAGAGGGAAAGACATTTGCCTTTTTTCAACCTCTTTCCTCCCATCATTGGTTATAGTCCAACAGTAAGGAATGGGTTGCCAAGTTATGAGAAGGGGAGAAATATTTTTAATTTTTGTCTTGCTTTCTATTTAAGGACAAGCTTTTGGAACAACCACTGTACCTTACCTTTGTCCTTCTGTTTAGAATAATACACTAGATCTAATGTATAACTGTTATGCATGTATGCCCATTGGTTGCCATAGTTATCTCATAGTTTTTTGCATGACTGTATAGTATTTTGATTTGAAAATTAACTGCACAAAATTTAGTAATAATAGAGGTTTTTTCATCCTTTATGGTTCTAAAAAGGAACAAAAATACATTATGAAAAAACATGGATAATTAAGAAGCCTGCCCCTTACTCATTTGAGTAATCTTTAGATAGACAATCCAAATGATTCTAAGAAGCAGTTCTTGTGAGTAATGAGTCTGCCTATATGAGAAAGAAAGCAATGCAAAATTGGACATGTGTGCACTGTATGTATGCACATGCAATTTCTAAGTGGACACACCTCTCCATGACGCATCCTTTTAGCTTGCCTCAGTTGTGATGTGATGCAACACGACATGTTTGATGTAGCATTAAAATCTTAAAAGATAGGCTTCTGAAAACTGTCATATATTTTGTTCAAAGCATTTTCAAGGAGGTCCTTAGTAAACCCCCAAATAATTTTGATTTGTTTTCTTCCAACAAATTCCTTCACTGATATTTGGTGGAAAATCTAGCAAAATACTGTACTTCAGAGTTTTTGGAACTATGAAATTTCACTAGGAAAGGAACTGAGCTTGTCATTGGAGTACCTGCCATTAATGGTACCTACAGAAAGGTGATAAAGGCTTTGCAAAAGGCACATCATTGCCTGTTATGTGACACTTCTGCCAGGTACAGATATTTAGAAAGCCTGAGGCAGAATCAATCGAAGTTATGTGATTTTCTGTAAACAGCACATTGGTTGCAAAAAGAACACATTTGCCCTATGGTGGAGCAGGCATACAGGCTGCCTCTCAGCAGTCTCCATGGAGCTCCCAAGGCTGCTGAAGACTGTTGAGCACAACTGAGCACATCTGGCCACCCATGATTGGCTGCCAAGCATAAGCCAGCATGCCTCCACCCCCTGTTGCAGTACCCCGTACCCAGGCCTAGGTTTCCAGAAGAGCTCTAGGGTGAGCGTCGTCCATTATGGATGCTCAGTGCTCCCCCATACACCCCTTCTGCCCTAATACTCTGAGACCTTGTAGCTGTAGGCCAGAAAAACTTTGCAGCACCCCAGGAGCCCATGATCAGGATATCTTCCAGCAGTGGCCATGGAGGGCACAGGGTTGCCTTCAGGCAGGACCAGTCCTGATGTTGTACCCCTACCACCCTAACCCACCAGAGGCAAGTCACCTGCACTGACTCTTGCTTGGTTTGGAGAAAGTCCATGCTGGTGTCCAGGTATCAGAGTGCCTTGCTCTAGACACTGAGATGTGGTGTGCAGGATCCAGAGTTGGGCTTTGTGGGGCTGTGCCTGAGTTTGGGGATATGAAGGTCCCTGGCTTCCCTGGGTGTGTGGAAGCCAGGGTTGGGCTCTGGGGGCTGTGCTCAAGCATGGAGGCTCTCCTGGGCTCAGTGTCAGGTGTGCATGTGTGTATATCATGGGGTGCTTTGTGATGAGGTGCAGGGGGCATTGTCCAGGGGCGCATGTGCCCAGGCCCCAGGGCTCATGCGGGGAACACAGATGACTTCCTTCGACCTACCCCCTGCCCCACTATCTGCCTGCACCTGACAGATGGCTGGAGGCAGGGAATGGGAAGGGGGGTTTGCTGGCTTGGCTGTAAGAGTTTGGAGGAGGGGCCCACTGAGTGCTTGCCTGGAGCAGCTGAGTGTGGCTTGAGTGCAAGTGCACCTCCCTGCAAGGGAAGGGAGCAGGGAGACAGCAAAAGAGCTTGGGATGCCAGAGAACAGTGATCTAACTTGAATTGGTAGGGCATTTGGTACAGAAGCTCCATTCACCAGTCTAATGTAAATCGATTAGATTTGAGTACACATCAAACCAAGTCTCTCTTAGACCAGGTTCTGCCATTTTTAGATTGGTCTATGTGTACTGAACTTTCGTTCTCTTACAGGTAAAGATCTATTTCCGATCACTTAGACCGGTTTATGTGTAATGTCTATGGGCTGGCAACTCAGTAGAGCAGCAGCTATTCTTCAAGCTGCACTGATGTTTTCAGGACCTGTTATCCCTAGCCCATTTCCTAAGGTCCCTGACCTAAGAAACAGGAAAACAATCATTTTGGGGTAAAGTTGATTGCTGTCAAGACACAATCCGCTTTAGTCTACACCTTATCCAAGAACAATGATTGCACAGCATGTTACTTTGACAACAAACTAAGGTTTGACCTGTACTGGCACATTTAAGATCCAATCTATAGGTGAACTAATTGTGATTATAATAGTGGTTTTCAAGCAACTTAAAGTCACAGAACCCTTTCATATCCCTTCTTCTGTTGTGGAACCCCTACGCCTAGCTCCGTCACTAATGTGAGCTGACATGGAGTCAGGTGACCTGGTCTAGCAATGGCAGCACGCTGCCTCTCAGCCTGCTCTGCTATAACCCCCAGTCTCTTGTAGAACATCTGGTAACCTATCATGCAATCACAGGGTTTCACAGAACCCAGTTTGAAAACCACTGTAATAGACCATGGACTAAATTCTGTCCTGTACAGAGGCAGTCTGCATCAGGGAGCTGAAGGATTTCAGTGCCCCACTTCCAATATAACTTTGAACTGTTTACTGAATCACTTGCACAGGGTCTGAGATTCCCTTCACAGGACTACATGTTGGCAATCTCCTCTAGGGCTGTGTGAAGCTTTGGTAGCTGATTTGATTCAGTTACCAGTTGAAGCTTGGGTGGTTTGTTCACGTGTGGGAAGGCTCCTGCCACTGCACACACCCTGGCAGAGGCCTGGGGGGCACCCCCGGATCTGTGCGTAGGGCAGAGGAAGTTGTTGCACTGGGGTTTGTGCCCCAAGTCCCGCTGCAGCTTTCCCAGGAGTGCCAAAATGCCACATGTGTCCCACCACTGGGCAAGCAGGGGGTGAGGCTCAGCCCATCAGTGGGATGCACATGGTATCTCAGTGTTCCTGGGGCAGCTTGCAGCAGGGCTCTGGGTGCAAAGCCCAGCATGTAGCAGCACTCACTTCTGCTCTGCACACAGACTGAGGGGGTGGCATGTGTCCCCTGGACCTTCGCTGGGGTGCATGCAGCAGCAGGAGGTCTCCCGCACTTGGATGAGCTGCCTGGGCTCCAATCTGGGCACCATCTGGCCCAGCCAGGGCCCCACTCACCCCAGCCTGTGCCCATGTTTCTGCTTCTACTCCATACCCTCCCTTTAATTAAAAAACTGATCTGGTACTTCTAAAGTGCAATCCAGGTTCTATCGCATGCCACCCCCTTCCACCCTCTCCTCCCCCAGACTGACCTGCTGGGCAGAGGTGGGGGGGGCAGAGGGTGTGGCATGCAGGAGATCCTGGGTGTCACTTTAATTCAAAAACTGATCTGGTACTTTAAAAGGTAGTAGACCACTGTTCTAGCAAAATGAATTTTCCAGAGGGTTTTTTTTCAGTGCTAAACATACTCAGAGAGTAAGAGTATCTGAGTTTGAGCAGCATTGTCTTTGCTCTCTATGATTGGTCTTGTGCAAATAGATACTGTGAGTTTGGTTCAGAGGTGGTAGAAAGTTCTACTGATTACAGTTGCCACGCTTCTTTGCTGACCTCTGCACAGTGAGAAATGGGAGCAGATTTTCTCTGTTACACTGAACATACTTAGTATGCTCTTTCCATCACAACAAAAAATTATGCATTATCAGGCACAGATGTTACTAATTATTAATAGCATGGCAATTGACAACATGAACTTCCACTTCCCTCATGTATTCAGCTGGTTGAAAATGATGTCTTTTGTGTGCCCTTAACAGACTGAGCTGCACTATGAACAACTCATTGTCACATGCTGGTGAAGGACCAGAGACTATATTTACAATATTTTTTAAAATAAAAATTCACTGATTCACAGCTAGTGTGATCAGCAGCACAGTCTATGGTTCAGAGTTACTGAAAGTTCACTGCAAACTCCCTCAGATCTTCAGAGGATAGATTTTTTTGCCTTCCAAGATTCTTCCAAAGTGTATTCTTATAGATGAGAGCAGGATGAACAGGGGAGGAAACCACTGGGCTGTACCTGTTTCTTGTTCTTCAGAGGGCCATTTTTTTCAAAATGTCTTTTTTCAAATCAAACCCTCTGATTCTGAAGTCTTGTTCCACAATTTCCATTTTCTTCTGTGAAAGTATATCCCTCCTTCCCTTCTCCCTTGCTGGGGAGAAATCCCATTAGTTCCTTCAAAGACTGAAAGTGTTAAGTTTTGCTTCACTCTAGGTCATGGTGATAGAGTTGGAGAAAGAGCTGAGCTATATTAATAGATTCATAGATTTTAGGATCAGAAGGGACCTATTAGATCATCATGTTTGACCAGGAAAGAGTGCTGGGTGAGATGTCTCCAGCCAAGCATTTATCCAATCTCCTCTTAAATACCCTCAAAAAAGGGAGTGTACCACTTACCTTGGAAGCGTATTCCATATGTTGGCAACTCTCATTGTAAAGAATTTTTTTTTCTGATATCCAATCTAAATTTACTCTCCTTCAGTTTGTGGCCATTGTTTCTAGTTACCCTGATGGATGTCTTGGTAAACATCATATCCCCTATTTCCTGCTGTCCCCCCTCAAAGAATTTGTAGACAGCCACAAGATCACCCCTCAGCCTTCTGTTGCAGAGGCTGAAGATATTCAGGTTCCTCAATCAGTCTTTGCAGGGTTTTTCCTGTAGGTCTTTAACCAGATGGGTGGCCCTCCTCTGAATCCTTTCCAGCTTATCTACATCCCTTCTGAAGTGCAGAACCCAAAACTGGATGCAGTACTCCAGCTGCGGTATGACCAATGCCGCATAGAGGGGAAGAATCACCTCCTTGGACCTGTTTGTGATGCAAATACTTATACAAAAAAGAGTGTGATTAGCTTTACTTATTACCTCATCACATTGGTGACTCACGTTCATTTTGGAGTTGGCTACGACTCCAAGATCCCTTTCTACTGTTGTGCTACTTAGAGTGGTACCTCCAAGGTTATAGGAATGTTGATGATTCTTCTTCCTCAGGTGCAAAACATAACACTTATCCTTGTTAAACTGCATCCTATTCTGTTTTGCCCACTTCCCCAGCCTGTCCAAGTCTGCCTGGATTTGCTCCCTGCCCTCTAGTTTGTTACTCCCCCTAAGTTATATTCCCCTAAGAGATTTGTTCAGTTTATGAAGGATTTCCTGGGTATGTCTGAATGGTTGGATCCAGACATGGTTTGGATTTTACATACTGAAACCTTACAGATGGTATTTGATGGGTGGATCTACATCAGATGCTACATTGCTGAGGTGATGAGATATGGCAAGTACTCGTACTTGGCCCCACAATGGCCCCACAACGGCCCTGCAGGAAGGAGGAGCAGGGGTCAGCCCTCGCGAACAGTATTTTCTCTTGCCATCTATGGTTAGACAGACACTTGGTTTGGATGATTTAGACAAGAATGATCTTGCCTTGAGGAGACTGTACTAGACCTCCTGAAGTCCCTTCTAGCCTTGTTTTCCTATGATCCTAAGTCACATTATCTCATGTGTCTGGTACTGCTTTCCTTTCCTTAAGTGATTTTATGAGGAAAAATACTACAAGTGAGGTGTTCAGATACTACAGTAACAGTAGTTTTCAGTCCCACACTATGCCTATAAATACTTAAGGGGTGTGTATCAGGATCTGGGAGAATGCCTGTTCACCAGAGGACCCCAAGGGGTGACAAGGTCCAACAGTCATAAACTCTTGTAACACCATTTTAGGCTGGACATAAGGAAAAACATTTTTACTGTCCGAGCCCCCAGGGCCTGGAATAGACTCCCCCTAGTGGTGGTGCAAGCACCTACTCTGGACACTTTTAAGAAACATTTGGGTACTTATCTTGCTGGGATCCTTTGACCCTATCTGACTTCCTGCCCCTGGGATAGGGGACTGGACTGATGATCTTACAAGGTCCCTTCCAGACCCTAATGTCTATGAAATCTATGAACAGGGAGCAATGAAGACCTCAGACTGAATTTGAGGAAGCAGAAACACAGCAGCAGCAGCAGCAGAAGATAGACTGGGGACCTAACTTCATCTCTTCAGCATCATCTTGAACTGCTGGAGAGTAGGCCACAACAACAGTGGAAACACTAGATTTGAACCTGGATGGTGCTGAGTTTCAACTTAGCTCCCATCATAATCAACTGAGACTGAAAATGCTTTGCAAGCTTGCAGGGTCAGGCTTGCTTTGCTGCTGTCATGTTAAATTGGGTCAGAGCCTCATATGGTACAAATCTGCAGAACTCTGGTGACTGATGGTGCCATGACAGTTTATCCAGATGTGGATTAGACCCTTTATCTGCTTTTACTTAGCAGCTGCACATTTTCCCTGCAATAGTTGGCAACCTGGGTTACTTCTGGCTCCAGCTGCTGTTCCATGAGCCAGTAATTCCACATAATGTGATAAAGTTGAAACGTTTTGTTTTAGTTCATCTTTGCTGCTTCTGTTTCCTTTGAATCACAAACATTTCCTGTGTTTAACCTTGGTCCTTTTTTATCCTTCTATTATCTTAATGGAAATTGGCAAGTTATTTTTCCATAGCTTTTTAAAAATAATTCTTTCTCTGTTATAATGACCCTTTTGGGTAGGCAGGAGTTGTTTGCCTTGCTTGAAGAGCATTGATGTATCTATTTTGGGAAAATCTCATAAATAATTACATGAATTTCCACTATAAACAGAACAAAAAATAGGCGTCTTTTGCTAGGTTCTCACAAAACTTGTTGATGTTTATATAGTAATAACTCTTCTACGGAAGTTTTCCTTCTGAACTGCTTTACAAAGGAAGGGAGAATCACTGGCACCATTTCTTAGATAAAGAAAGAGTGGCATGAAGAGATAAACTAACTTGATTATAATCAATAGCAAAATAACAAAGCTGGCAGTGAAGTCCAGAATGAAAGGAGAAGGGGATAGGACTTATGAAAAATTTACCCAAGAAGTTAAAATTTAAATTCTCCAAATTGGGCTCCTAAATCCTTATTTGGGCACCAAATTAAGAGGCCTGTTTTTCAAAAATGCCAAACACTCATCATCATGGGAAGAACAGAAGGACAGTGAAACCAAAGCTTTCTGTCTTAATGCTTAATTATTAGAAAATAATAGGAAGATGAGAAGAGCTAAAGTGTGACTGTCTCATGTTTGAGTATTAAGACAGGGAAAAGTCGAAAGACTCCTTGTTCTGTGGTAGAATACTTTTTGCTATCCTCCCGATTTTCCAGTCAGGCTGAAAAGGTTTTTATTGAATTCATTGTTGAGATCACTTGGACTTACTTGGTTTGTCTGCGTAGTGACCTCGGCATCTTTCCTGAAAAGATTCTCTTGAGTCCACCCACTCCCACTTACACATGCCAAACCTGGAGATATGCTGCTGAAACTGCTCTGGGGTACCCTTACCTGCTATTTTCAAGTATACTGGATCTGAAGTCTTAAGAGTGAGCATTTCATTAGTGCATTTCTAGGTTTGGCACATGTGAATAGGTGCAGTGCCTGCAGGAACCTTCTTGCTAGGAAACACTGGGTGCACAGTATAGATAAACCTATCGTGTCCTGGGAGACTACTGTGGTCTGGAGATTGTATTGACCTGGGTAGAAGATCGTTTGCTAATAATGGGCGAAGATCAATTGTCCTTGTTGATCATTTTGGATAACTCAGCATTCCCCCAAAACAGGATGGTTTATTGACTTCACTGTGGATATCGGCAGGAGTCCACAAAACCATTCTTAAGTCATTCTGCTCTTTGTTCTGAGTGATACCCTGTGCTAATGATCTCATTGCCATGGGAGTGTTTTCACGTGAGTTTATGAATAGCACTTTTCTGGTACCTCTCCCATTTAATATATACACAGTTTGATATTCTAAGATTGTTTGAGCTGCAACATAACCATCTATGTAGGAGTGAGAGCTATGCTGAAAATTGTATAGCAGTGTGATCATTTGGATATAATATATAATTTTAATGTATCATTTCTGCTTTTGCTCAGTGATCAAGACTAACATAAAAACATGTTCCACCAGCTGCTATTTAATAAACAACAACTTTTCAGCTAAATATTTTCTTTTTTTCATAGAAGCATGAATATATCATGCCCCTTTCCCTTTTTCCCTCCTTAGAAAAATAAAATAAATGTACTGTGGTCTAAACTGCCACACAAGAATATTTAGTTCTGTTTCAGTGACCAGTTAGAGGGTCTGGGGTGGCATAGGCACTAAAGTGCATGGTTGATAGCTCAGAGGTCACAAATTGGAGGCCCTAGCAGAAGCATGTTTGGCCCTGTCAGATTCCAATGAATCTGCAAATTCTGCTAACTACTTTGTCACAAGGACATGAAGAAGGAAGGGAGTGTCCTTCCTTTGATATCTTAAACTGTCAAGCTATCAAATTAAGTTTAAGCTGTCAAATGGAGCAGCAGAGTTATCAATAAGAACTTTGTACCATCTTCGAAAGTGGTCAACCTCTTTTTCTAACGGGATATATACCAATTGCATTTAGCACTGGTACTATATATTTTGACACACAGGACCCTATTATAATAATGTAATATATATAATAATAATATCTATAATAATATGATGATAAAATAATATGTTGATATTATTATAGAGGTTTAGCTCATTTTAAAGATTTAAAAAATATGGTGGTTATAATTTCCTTCCCTGAGTCATGAAGAGTTGGATTCATCAGAGTTAACGCATTTTGCATGACAGTTGCTGGGTAAGAAAAAATATTTATATAAATTTTTAAAACTGGTTAAAACATGCCTAAAGTGGATTTTCTGGAACATATTAAAGAATTCATGATGGAGTGGGTAGAATGAGGGCTATTCCCTGGGATGATTTGCATGACTCATTGGCTTCACAACTCATTGTCCATGACAATTTCATGTCACATTGTCATATATCTTATCTATAACCTATCCATTTACAACTAAGAAGTCTTATTTGCAGGACTCAAATGTTAAAGATGACAACTTAACTCCACTGTTTGAACTCAAGACTTTTCTGCCTCTCCCTTGCCCCACCTTCATTAGAAAAAAAAATTATACCTCAGTACCATAGTTTCACTGAAATCAAAGGCACCACATTGATTTTTATGAGCTACTGATCCGCCAAAAGCCTTTTTGATTGATTCAATAAATAGCCTTCTACAATTAATGGATGTGTAAGCATACAGCCCTTGTTGCAAACAGAAAACAATTTTTCTCAGTTACTGAAGACAATTATAATGTCTATGGTGTTTCCTTTTCTGCAGTAGCTGGTTTTAGATATGGAGTATGACCTCATTAAACAAAGGTTGTCAAATTAATGGGGTTTCTTTCCTTCCTGCCATAACTGTAGAATGTCCTCTTTAAAAGCAAGTGCCATAAATTACTGTTCCCTTACAGACTGTCTGAAGAAGGATCAAATGGTGTAAGTCCATGAAAGCATCATTCACATAGGGTAATGATTCCATTTTGCCTTTTCTTAGATGGGCAGTCCTGTCCTGTTATTCTCTGGGATTCCACGCTGTCCCCAACAGATAATGGCACCCATTCTTCAGTGAGGCTAAACTGGAGAGACTATCAGCAGCTACTGAAGCAGAAGTGCTGGGTAAACGGCAAAGTGCCCAAAGCTGAGTGGAGATGCACTGAGATTCATCACCATGAGTGGTCCAAGATGGCACTCTTTGATTTTCTTCTTCAGGTAAGAGAACAATGCAAAGTATTTACTGAATGCAAATACTAGACTGCAAAAGAGTGATCGAACCAAAAGACAACCCACTATAGTTAAGGGTTAGCCATTTCTACTGATATATCCAATTATAAATTTATTGTAAAGTATAATTTTATCTTCAAATTATTAAAAAGAGAATGTTCACAAAGAGATTATTTTTCCCTGTTTAATGAACAAGGGATGCAGTTTTATATTTGAATTGTTTCTGATACATTTTACAGCCAGAAAATATGATGGACCTAGTTCTTCACTGCCTTTCACTTTGTGTTCTCATTGATACTTATGCAAAATGAGTGTAAACCTCTCCTATTCTCACTTTGTAGTATTTCACATTTTTACAAGTGTAAATGTAGGTATGACTTATTTGAAAATAGCTCACAGGGCTACAAAATTCTTCATTTTCGGCTTCTTAGCAAAATGGTTGTGCTACTGAACTAACCAAAGTATGAGTATGTCATTGCTCTTACACCTTTCTGTTTTTGCTCTCAGCTGCATCATTTTAGCTGCCAAGGGGATGCCAAGTGAATAATCAGCTGCATGTGAGCTCCTAGTGTGATGCTGTGCCCTTAAAAAGCTAATGCAGTTCCTTAATATATTTAAAGGAGAATTTAGAGTAGGAGTGGGGAGGTTGCTGCTGGTGCAACTTCCACTGGCATTTGTGTCCATAATTCAAGGAGGATGTTGAACATTTGTAGAGGGTTCAGAGAAGAGTTATGAGACTGATTAAAGTACTGAAAGACCATTCTTAGAGATGTGAAAAGACTGCAGGATTAACTTTATCAACAAGATGGTTAAGGAGTGATTTGTACATGGAGTACAGAAATGTGATAATGGAGGGCTCTGTACATTAGCAAGCAGGGGTATAACATTGGAAGTGGAAGATAGGCAACTTTACAAGTAATGTACACATTTTTTAGGGTAATTCAACATTTGAACTGCTTACCAATGACTAGAGGGAATTTAGAAGGGGTTACGCTTGTTCTCATAAGTGCAACAGGATTGGAATTTTATGGCTGCATTTGGCTTTGCAGCAGTGCCTAAAATACATTCACTAAGAGCATTGAGCAAAAATTTCCATTTTGTACATGGTTTAAAAATTACTGCAGAGATGGCATAAAGTCATGAGGCACGTAAAGTATTAACAATGAGCTAAAGTGAAATGGTTAGTCATTCACTTTGGATGGGCTCCCCCAGAGCCTGTATTCAAGGAGCCCCATTAAGTATCTTTAATACAGTTCTGTGCTGGAATGCCCAAACTGGGAGGAGAGGTACTTCAGCAAAAGTGACCTCTGGAAGGATTTGCATCTGTAGTGGCAGAAACAAAGCACAAGTTCTCCCTGGGCTACACAGAGGAGTAATGTTAGCAGAAGCCCCTTACTAGATCTTAAAAAGAGGCTTGTGTTCTCTCTAGCCCCACCTCTTCAGCTGGCACTTTGCTATAACTTGTCTCCATCTTTCTTAGGGCCTTGTTACACAGTAATTTTGGATGGCCCCTTGAGCTCTTAACCCTTGGATCGTCTGCACATTAATACCTTAAAGTGGTTTTAAGCACTCATTGACATTTAGAGGTGTGATAGGATTAGGCCTCCTGAGGTTCATGGCTAAATTTGATGTTAGTGGTAAGCTAAATTGCAATCACTTTCAAGGTTAAATGGATTTGGGCCTTAGCTCTAAATACATACTAGTAGAAGAGGGAAAGATAATATTGATGGCATGTGTACCCATATCCACCATGCTTGTTTTGGGGAGGAACAGAATAAAAGATTTTTGTACATATATCCCATAGGAAAGAGTTCTTGTTTGACAAGGCACTGGGCTAGACCATCTAATGTCTTTAATTTCTGACTTAGCTAATTTTTTATCAAGGATGATTTTCTGTTCTCAGATAAACTTCTGCAGCCCATGAAATTAGTTGTAACCAAAGGAAGAACTTAGTTCCCTACTTAAAGTTTTTCATTCAATGAAATATAATTTTGTAATTAATTGAATTGGCCACTTAGTGGGTGTCAAGAGAGCACAAGGAAGACTTTCCCTTACCTTTATCCCTTACCCCATGCAGACTTGCCTGTCACAATTTTAGGACTTATATTCATCTGAGCACAAGTGTTAGTAGGAAACGCATTGCCAGCAGCACTGTTCACTTCAAGGCCATGCCTCCTCATTTATTCTTTCCACTGACCACCAGGGATGCCTCCCTATGGAAGGAAGTTCATGGTATTCCCTTACAGTAGGCAGCATATTCTCCATTTTCCCTCACATGAATTTTATCTTCTAGAGCTCCTGCTGATTTAATTAATCTCTGCATTGAGTCCATCTGCACCAAGGTCTAAAAACTGCAGTAAACTTCTTGTATGCTCTATATTTGAGCTCTCATGAAATTCAGCTTTTTATAAAATTATATTCTGTAAAATGTAAAAATAATTGCTTTGCAGCCTAATCCTGCTCTATGCACGTTGTTTCCAGGAAGAATGGGTGTTTCCACATTTGGGTTATATTTCTGCAGCACTGGTTATGGTAATTATAGAACATGAATTTCCTACTTAAAAATAGGTTGCCACTTGTCTAGTGACTCCATCTTCAGTTGCACTGTGAATGAGTAATTCTTGGAATCTGATATAAAGTTATACATGGACTATAGGTTCTAAACTTAGTAATAGTACAGTGTGTAACAAAGCATTTAAATGGTTTCTGATTTATAAATCTAAAATTGCTACTGTGTTCTTATTTAAGTGTAAAAGTTAGTCTGATGCCTGTGTCAGACTGGTACACAGAAGCACATATTGATTTTAGGACTCTAATACTGCAGTTTAGCAGTGACCATTGCCAACAATAGCCAATAGTAACTTCTGTTGTTGTCCAGAAATGGGCATAAACTGCAAGATTAGATGCAAAGGGACTGAGCTGTACATGATTTAAAAGGGAATCAAAACACTTTTGTAAGGTCTGTTATGGCTCAGGAATTCTTTGCATTCTAATATATACCTTATTAATTAGCACAAGTGCGTGCCAAGCAGATGAAGATGTGCAGGAGGGATCTGATGGCTCTGCTCAGTTAATATTTCCTGAGAGGTGTACTTGAACTGACGTCTAAATTGTGAGGGGTTTCATCAGGAGAACATGGAAAATTGTGGTGACTTGACAAAGCAATGGTGTGTATGCTGCACTGCTAAGAATGATTAGTATTCTGGGAGTATTGACTATAAATAGAATAAAAAACTTTCAGTTGATCAGGAAATCTATAACTGTATTGCAAGTATTACATTTGGTGTATAAACATCTGATCTATTCCACTACTATGGGAAAGATTGATTTACTTTAATAACTTTAAGCATCTTGATGGTACCCATATTTTTAAGTCATAGGAGATTGAATAGGTGGCTACCCAGCTTGAAATTTTCCTGGTCCTGCCTTTGCCAGCTGGTTTGCTTTCTAAAGTTGGAAATCTCTCTTTATATATTAACAAAATACCTTAATTAAGAGCCTGCTCCAGCAAACCCTTATTCATATGAGCAGATAATTTTCACATAAATAGTCAAATTCAATCTAGCATGCTCCATGCCTTCATAGACAAGAATCCTATTTCACTTTACACACCCGAAGGGCAGTTTTCCAGCCACATAATTGCCATTTTTGGCACACAAACACAGTTTATGAATTTGTTTCTTGTTACATGGCTACTGAGCATACACTCTGGTTGGTTATGCACTCTGGATCTTTTAACATGTACCAACAAGAGTAAGTCCTGAGAAGAACAAGAGGAAGACTTACACTTGTCCAATGTACACATATACAGTGCATAGCCAACTTTGTACACCCAATAGCTGTGTGGATACTTACATGTCTACAGTGCAGGAAGGACTTCCGTACAAAAGCCAGAAATGGGAGCTGTGCATGCAGTTTGGGCACATAAATGAAATAGGATTCTGCCCATAAAGTCTTCCTGGATTGAGCTGTGAGAAAATAACAAATAGGAAAAATGGTACTAAATTGAAAGGAACTGTTTTGTAGGAAGATTTTGTATATTATATTTTAGTTTGGATTGTGATTAAAGATTCACAGAAATTGGAAGGAATTCATAGAACAGAAACTGATGGAGGTTAGAAGAACTGATTCATGAGGAAAGATTAAAATAAGTAAATATATATTATCCAAATGATAACTGCCTTTGAGAGGCATTACACATTACAAGTATCTTGTATATACACATGGAAAAAGTAGAGGTATTTTGGGTGGTTCAAAGGGATGTAACAATGAGTGATGGGGTGAAATTAATCAAAAAATAATTAAATTGATTAGCAAGAAACATACCTAGCAGTACAGTCTTTGAGACCATGGTACATATTTTTAAAGAACATGTCTACTTCATGAGTCATATAAAACTAGAAAAGTAGGATGGAAAATATTCTATCTAAAAACATCATTGGTGAAGTAATGAAGTAACTGATCAAAATAAATGCTTTTAATCTCTAATTTCAATAAAATTATACAAGATATTATAGTGTATATAATACATTATATGCATTATACTATACCACCCCTCCCAAATTTAAATACATGAAATAATGTGATTTTTATGAGGTTTTTTTATTTTTAGAGATTCCGTCTGTATTTTTTAACATTTTACCTTGGGTATATAAATTATGATACAGGTTTAATTAGATGATTTCTACTATATTTTTCTACAGAACCACTCCTTTATTCAATGTGCAAGGTGGACTATGCTAGGGAAATGAAACAGATTCCCATGTTGCATGAGGCTGTTATCTGAAAGGGTGTTGCCTCACTTACTGCAGGTGTGCAGTGAACTGAGGCAGAAGACTGCAGGGAGAAAAAGGGTGGTATTAGGTAAAAAGGCAGTTTAATACTGTCCTGGAGAATAAGTTCCTATCATCAAATCATAGAAAATAAGGGTTTGAAGGGACCTCAGGAGGTCATCTAGTCTAATCCCCTGCTCAAAGCAGGACCATTCCCAACTACATTGTACTAGCCAGGGCTTTGTCAAGCCAGGTCCTAAAAACCTCCAAGGATGGAAATTCCACCACCTCTCTAGGGAATGTGTTCCAGTGCTTCACCACCCTCCTAGTGAGAAAGGTATTACTAATATTCAAACTAAACCTGCTTTGCTGCAACTTGAGACAATTGCTCCTTGTTATGTTATCTGTCACCACTAAGAACAGTCTAGCTCCATCCTCTTTGGAACCACTCTTCAGGTAGTTAAAGGCTGCTATCAGATCCCCTCTCAGTCTTCTCTCCTCCAGATTATATAAACCCAGTTCCCTCAGCTTCTTCTCATAAGTAATTTGCCCCAGCCCCCAAACCATTTTTGTTGCTTTCCACTGGATGCTATCCAGCTTGTCTACATGCTTTCTGTACATCTACATCCTTTCTGTAGCGGGGGCTCAAAACTGGACACAGTATTTTAGATGTGGCCTCACCAGTAGAGAATAGAAAGGAATAATTACTGCCCTTGATCCGCTGGCTACACTCCTACTAATGCAGTCCAATATGCTGTTAGCTTGCTTGGCATCAAGGGCACACTGCGGAGTCATATCCAGCTTATTGTCCACTGTAACCCCCAGGTCCTTTTCTGCAGAGCTGCTGCTTAACCAGTCAGTCCCCAGCATGTACCGGTTAATTGGATTCCTCCATCCTAAATGCTGGATTTTGCACTTGTCTTTGTTGAACCTCATGAGATTTTTTTTGGCCTAATCCTCAAATTTGTCTAGGTCAGTGAATCCTAGCCCTAACCCCCGAGTGTATCTATTGCACCTTCCAGCTTGGTGTCATCCACAAACTTGTTGAGGGTGTAATCCAGCCCATTTTCCAGATTGTTAATGAAGATATTGAATAAAACTAGCCCCAGGACCAACCCCTGGGGCACTCCACTTGATACCAGCTTCCACCTAGACACCAAGCCATTGATTACTACCAGTTGAGCCCAGCAATCCAGCCAGCTTTCTATCTCCCCTATGGTGCATTGATCCAACCAATACTTCCTTAGTTTGCTTGCAAGAATGCTGTGGGAGGTGGTATCAAAAGCCTTGCAAAAGTTAAGGTATATTATATCCACTGCTTTTCCCACATCCATAGAGCCATTTATCTCATCATAGAACACAATCAGGCTGGTCAGGCATGATTTGCCCTTGGTGAATCCATGCTGACTTTTCCTAATCACCTTCTTCTCCCACAAGTGCTTAAAAATGGACTCTTTGAGGACATGATCCATGATTTTTCTGGGGACAGAGGTGAGGCTGACTGATGTGTAGTTCCATGGATCCTCTTTCTTCCCTTTCTTAAAGATGGGCACTATATTTGCCCTTTTCCAATCATCTGGGACCTTCCCAATCACCACAAGCTTTCAAAGATAATGGCCAGTGGCTTTGCAGTCACATCAACCAACCCCTTCAGCACACTTGGATGCATTGCATTCGGCCTCATGGGCTTGTACAGGTCCAGATTTTCTAAATAGTCCCTAACCTGTTCTTTCACCACTGTTGACTGCTCACCTCCTTCTCAAACTGTGCTGCCTGGTGCAGTAGTCTGGGAGCTGACCTTACTTGTGAAGACTGAGGTAAAAAAGGAATAGAGTACTTCAGACTTCTCCTCATCTTCTGTCACTAGGTTGCCTCGGTCATTCAGTAAGGGACCAACACTTTCCCTGACCTTCCTCTTGTTGCTAACATGTAGAAACCCTTCTTGTTACCTTTCACATCCCTTGCTAGCTGCAACTTCAATTGCACTTTGGCCTTCCTGACTTCATCCATGCATGGATGAGCAATATTCTTATAGTCTTCCCAAGTTGTTTGTCCATGCTTCCACTTCTTGTAAGCTTCCTTCTTATTTTTAAGCTCACTGAAAAGTTCTCGGCTAAGTCAAGCTTATTGCTTGCCACATTTGCTATTCTTCCTACGCATCAGGATAGTTTTTCCTGCACCCTTAGTATGGTTTCTTTAAAATACAACCAGTTCTCCCTCAGACTAGCCTCCCAAGGGATTCTGCCCATTACTTCCCTGAGTGAGTCAAATTTTACTTTTCTGAAGTCCAGGGTCCATTCTTTGCTGATCTCCTTTCTTTTGTCAGGATTCTGAACTCAGTCATCTCACTGTCACTGCTGCCCAATTTGCCATCCACTTCTACATCCCCTATCAATTCTTTCTTGTTTGTAAGCAGCAGGTCAAGAAGGGCATGGCTCTTAGTTGGTCTATCCAACACTTGCATCAGCAAGTTGTTTCCAATGCTCTCCAAAAACTTCCTGGATCACCTGCACACTGCTGTATTGTCCTCCCAATAGATGTCAGGATGATTGATGCCACCCATGAGAATCCGGGTCTGTGATCTGGAAACTTCTGCTAGTTGTCTGAATAAAGCCTCATGTACCTCATCCTCCTGGTCTGGTTGTCTATAGCACACACCCACCACAACATCACCCTTGTTGCTCTCCCCTCTTCCCTTAACCCAGAGATTTTCAACAGGCCTATCTCTAGTTTCAAACTGGAGCTCTGCGCAGTCATATGGCTCTTCTATATACTGTGCAACTTCCCTCCTCTTCTCCCTGGCCTGTCCTTCCTGAACAATTTGTATCCATCCATGACAGTGGTCCAGTTAGGCAAACTATCACACTAAGTCTCTGTTATTCCAATCATGTCATAATTTCTTGACAGTGTGAGGACTTGCAATTCTTTCTGCTTGTTTCCCAGGCTCCGTGCAATCATGTACAGACACCTGAGGTGACTAGCCAATTGCCTTACTTTCTCAGGAAGAATGAGGCCTCCCCTGCTGCCATCTTGTGCTTCTGCTCCTTCCAAGTCCCCAGTTTTCCCACTTACCTAAGGGCTTTGTTTTCTGTCCCCTGGGGGAGCCTAGTTTAAAGCCCTACTCACTAGGTTAGTGAGCCAGTCCCTTATTCTTCAACAGAGTTCTTGCATGACGGTAGTCACATCACTAATTGTGTGTTCATCTTTCCTGAAGATGCCTGGCCTGGCCTGAATCTTTGAGGTCTGGTTGGCATAAGTGGTGAGCATCTACAGTTGCAACTGAACCAGAGTGGGAGCTATCTTTGAACATACAATAACACTATGCTCTGAAAAATGAAGTCCAATGCATCTTATTATGTACCCCAAATTAGATATATATTTTTTTGCCTCAGTTCTTTATCTGTAAAATAGGGAACATAATCAGACCTTCCCTTAATGTGGCATTGTGAAACAGTTGTTATTGTCTGGGAGGCTCCATCTCCATAAGGAAATTAATTATCTTGTATTTACAGCTGAATTTGAAAAGTGGGATGTAGACAAGGAGTGGAGCCCATCCCTTGCAAAATGAGGATAAAAATCAAATATTGACTTGCAGCTTCTTAAGTAAGCATTATCTGTGTTATACACGGAGGGAGGTAGAGCTGGTAGAAAAAAACAGAACGTGACCATTTAATTAAATACTGTGATAATGCATCCTTATGAGGGGATGAATTAAGGTTATTTTCATTCTGATAACTTTTAACTTTTGAGTGCTTTACTTTGTAGCCTTAATATTCTTTGATCATAGCTTTTTGTATGTAATATTATTATGATAAATTATCTAACACAAACCTCTTGTATACTTTATGTCCATAAGACTTTAAAATTACTTTCATGCTCCAGCCTAAAGAATTAAATAATAATTCTTCTTTCTGGATATGTTAGTCTTGGTTCACTCCTTCCTTATTTTCATTTCATATCAGCATCACTTCAGTGTTTCCACTGAATTTGTACTGAATTTGTATATAACCAGAACAACAGAGTAGTAAATCACACCCCCTGGGTACAATTAGGGAGTAGAACATGGGTTTTAATAGCAGATGAGTTATGAAAACCATGTGTTGAAGCCTTTTTTTCTCTAGCTCTGATTTTAATTTGTTCTGTGCTCACAAACTTGGCACACATATTAGTAAGAAATGAGATTTTTCCCTCCCCAAATTCTCAAAAGTAAGGTTGTAGGTACATTTAATAATCCAACCTATGTCCTGTATTATGTTCTTTATTAATGTCGCCTATTCATTTCCAGATCTACAGTCGACTGGACAGAAATTGCTGTGGATTCAAACCTCGCAGGGAGGATTCCTGTGTGCAGAAAAGACTGAAGCTGAAATGTAATGATCAAGACTCCATTGACCTGGCCCACATCATTCAGAGAAGTCATGACCCAAGGCACTTAGTCCTTATAGACAATACGGCTTTCTTTGACAGAAGTGAAGACAATCTTGACTTCAAAATATTACAAGGGATCACAGAGTAAGTTTTAGGACAGTCCTAAAAATGTACAAGGCATTTCATAGGATTATTCCTAGCTTTTCTTTCCAGAGTTGTGAAGGAACTGAGGTAGGGGATTATATAAATATTCCCCAGCAAACAACATGAATAATAGAGGATGTCTAGAGAAACTACTAGGAGGTGAGCAATAGGAATTGGGAAGAGGAAGAAGGTTTTTTTCCATTCTACAAGTCAGTAGTGGGCATGTCTACACATATACTTTAATGTGCATTAGCCTTATTTTAATGTTTATTAAAGCATCCCTAACAAACCTGTGCTATGTAGTTAATGTGCATTAAAATAGGCTAATGCACATTAATGTCACTTAAAAACTGTGGGCATTTATACACATGCTCCTAGACTTTCAGAGCCTTTCTAATTAAAGCACCCCAATCACCTCATGTATCAGCATCCCCATGCTTAAAAATGACAGCAGCACTTTATCTAAAGCTCATCAAACAAGCTTTAAAGCATCTCTGCCAACATTTTTAAGCACGAAGACACTGATGCACAAAACGCTGGAAGCTGCTGGAGTACAGTAATTCCCATGCTCCAGCAAACTCAATTAATCGATTAATCAAGTCTGCTTTGGTGTGCTGTAATTACAGCATGTCAGAGTAGCCTTGCTGTTTATGTATAGGTGCCCTGTGCTCTTTAGTTATTGTGCAATAAGACAGGCTAATGCACATTTTCTTAGTACCTCACAATGGAGGGTGCCTATAGACATACTTCAGGGCTGCTCTGATGTGTTATAATTGAGTCTGCTGGCCAGTCTCGATGTCTCATGTATGAGTGTCCCTGCACTTGAACAAGGTTTAGTTCAAGCACCCCCGCCACCATTTTGAAGTGCAGACACTAATACATGAGATGCTCTTGGAGCTGCTCTAATTAAAGTGCTCTCCTCTCCCACCTCCTGTGCATTTATAAGATTGCATTAATGCACATGTAAATGCTAGGTTTGTGGAAAGCAGCTAGTATTTGCTTCAGATTCAGATTCGGCTGATTTGAGGGCAGTGATTCTATTCAGTGATTCGAGGTACTGTCCCAAATCGATTTGGCCAAATCTGATTTGGAGATTTGGCCACCGCTGAATTGGCTGAATCTCTGAATCGAACAGGCCCTATCCCCTGCCTGCTCTCCCAGCCTGGTCAATGGCTGCCCTGCCCAGCCTGAGCATCCTTGCACTTAAAAAAAAAAAGCCCCACACTCACCAGCTCCTGCCAGGTGGGGAGTGATCCCTGCTGCCCCCCACTGTGTGGGAGGGCTCTGCCATGAGCCCCCAGAGTCCCCAACAGCTGCTGCAGCAACTTGTGAGTGCAGGGCTTCCCCCCACCCCAAGTGCTAATGAAGGGACTGAATATAGATATGATTGTTAACCTCAGTATAAATACTGTATTTCACAGGGGTGCCAAGATTGACCAGTTTCTTTATGCTTTTTTCAGGTTCCCTGAATTGGCAGTTTCAGTGCTCAAAAGCCAGCACTTACGGGAGAAGCTTCTTCAGTCTTTGTTCCTTGACAAAGTGTATTGGGAGAGCCAAGGAGGTCGCCAAGGAATTGAAAAACTTATTGATGTGGTAGAAAGGAGGGCAAAAATTCTTCTTACTTACATAAATGCACATGGAGCTAAAATAATACCCATGAATGAATGAATTTATCTTGTTTCTAACTCTAAATTAGAAAGTATTTTTACAGATCTATAAAGCAATAGCTGATGGCAGGACTAATTTTTCCTCCCTTGTAGTCTAAAAAAAAAAAAACAAATACAGGAAACTAGCAAGTCCATTAATTTTTTTTTTAATGTCCTACCTACTTAGGAAGAATATAAAACCATCAGTTCCTATATTCTCTAAAATTCAGTGGATTTATTTGTGTCCTTCACTTATAACACAACAATGTCCAAACAGTATGATAAACGTCCTTATGGTAACTTTATTGGTGAAATTAACAGTAACCAAGCACCAGATTGAACTCTCACTTAAATGCTATAAAGGATAAAAACAAATTAGGAGCACATGTTTCACAGAATAACCACTCCCTTTCTGATGTCACTATCCATGTGCCCAAGGGAAATTTATTAAAGACCTATAAAAGTCAAGTGTGGGAACAAAAAATCATAAACTGGCTGGACTGAACTCTAATACTGATTTATTTAAGGACAAATATATTTTCACTGGATCCTTTTATTTTAGAATTAAAGGTGAGGTATCCAAACAGCTCTCAGTACTGGTCCAATTGGTCCCACTAAAGCCAATGGACTTTTTAACCTTGATTTAAATAGGAACTAAGCTCACTCTTAAAAATTCCACTCTGACTATATAACGGAGCTTACCAAAGCGAACATGAATGCAGGCAGTTGCATTCATTTCTTTTGGCTTGTTTTTATTTTTAAGAAAACACAATTCCCACTGTCCCTTAAGCCTGATGTGTTTTATTGTGTGTGTTTTATTGTGAAATGTATTGGGACCAAATTCAGTTTTCTTGGAAATAGATGCAACTCCCACTGGAAGTTGTGCCTTCTTTTGCAGTATGAGAGACAGGGACATACTCTGAAACAATTAATATATTTGACAAATTATGTGCCCTCCTCCAACTTTTGTCCAGATTTTCCAGTTTAGTTGCAGATTATTCACAAGCCATTCATTCATGAGTCATGTGTTGTGTATTGTAGAAATCTGAAATTCATCTGATTCTCTGGTGCTCAAGCATTACAAAGTGTGGACTAAGTGTATCTCATAGAATCATGTTTTTAGTGCAGTTAATAGTGTTTATAGATTCAGAATTAAGCTTTCCATGATGTTGTGCTATATTTGTGCATATGGTTTTGTTTCTGAAACATTCTTGCCAATGCATTTATTCTGTAGAGTTCTGACAGAAAGCAAACATAAAGGGACATGGGCGTTGTTAATATTAGAACAGAAAATGTTGTTTATGATATTTGGTCAGCTCTAGTGAGCCTTGAATTTAGCTGCTGGTTTTCTGTTAAAAAATGACCCCAGCTCTTTAAGAGGTGGTTTGTTGTTAGTGATGGAATAAACAATTAACATCAATGGAATAGTTCCTCTGCTGTCAAAAATGGTCATCATTTGGTTGAGTTCAGTGGAGCTATGGCAGTTGCCTCCAGCTGAGGATCTGCCTGCACATGGTCCTAAACACAGGTTTCTTAGGAAATCTTGGTTATGCACCTTGTTCTGAGACATTATCATCATTAGTATTGAAATAAGCCCTGTGCTATGCTTTACTACACTTCCAAAGACAACTGACAATGCTAAGTACCATAAAACACAGCTGCTCCTTAGTCCTAGATAAATATTCAGGAAAGTTTTTCTTTTGGAGGGTTTAGACAATAATGGGATAAGTAACATTTCTGACCGTAATGAGAAATTAAAGTACTGTTTTGTGTGCTTGTTTTAAAAAATATTTTAAATAAGTTGACTGTGATAATTTATACCTTTCTTTTATTCTCAGTGTCTGAACAACCATGAATCAGCATCAGGAATAAATGATTTTTTGAGTGAGTTCTCTGTAATCAGAAAAAATGGCAGTGACATTTTAAGGATTGGATCACCTAATTAATCTTTAATTCTGTCAACAAGGGATAATTAATATTTCCTTGAGGAATCCCAAAATGACTTCTGAATATCAGGTGAACTATAGGCCTGACACAGTTAGTTGGTACACTGACTAGCTCAGTTGGTAAAGCATCTGACTGTTTAATCTCAGGGTTGTGTGTTCAAGCCCCACGTTGGGATGGTGGGCCATTGATCCCTTGCATGCCTTTTTCCTGCCTATGCAGGGGGTTGGACTCGATCTATTGAGGTCCCTTCCGACCCTAACATCTATCTATGAATCTATTGGGAAGATATGTTTTAGTTACAAAATATTTGCGTGGAATTTCAAGTACTTATTCTTAATACAGCTGAGGCAGAATTTTTGACTATTTGGATGTAGATTTTAAAAATATTAATGCTAGTCAAACTGACTAGTAGTAGAAAAACAAACACACCACTGTCTTGTGGATCCTGCTTGGAACCAGAGGGTAGACAGTTCTCAGCTGTATGGACTTGAAGATCACCTCACATGGAGCATTTGGCCTTGGCTGCCTGACTAGGTCAGTTGGTAGTGCATGAGATTCTTAATCTTGGGGTTGTGGGCTCAAGCCCCACATTGGGTGTGTGGCCCTGTGTTCCTTTATTTATTTATTTATTTTACTTATCTAGAAGAAATATTCAATGGCGAGAGCCTGAGATTCTTTAGGCACAATTCTTAGCTGGTGGGGGTGATCGCTGAGCCCTTGGCTCAGTTATATGAGCTCTCTTGGAGCTCTGGACAAGTGCCGGAGGACTGGAAGGTGGCCAATGTGGTTC
>JAGPOW010000290.1:21490883-21505388 GCA_030014935.1 Caiman crocodilus
ACTCCAGCGAGGTGTTCTTTCAGCCTCCTTTTAAAGGCCCCCAGGGTAGGAGCCAGCACCACTTCTCTTGGAAGTTGGTTCCAGGTCTTAGCTGCCCTGACAGTGAAGCAGCGCCTCCTGATGTCTAGTCTGAATCTACCCTCTGCCAGCTTGTGACTGTTATTTCTTGTCACTCCTGGTAGTGCTCAGGGGAACGGGGACTCCCCAAATGCCTGCTGGTCCCCCTGATTAGTTTGTAAATGGCTACTAGATCCCTTCTTTTGTGGAGGCTGAACAGGTTCAGGTCCCTTAGCCTCTCCTTTTAGGGCCTGCCCTGCTGCCCCCGATCATGAGGGTAGCCCTCCTCTGGACCCTCTCCATGCTGTCCACATCCCTCCTAAAGTGCAGCGCCCAGAACTGGATGCAGTACTCCAACTGTGGCCTGAGCAGTGTTGTATAGAGGGGGAGGACCATCTCCTTGGACCTGCTCATGATACATGTGTGGATGCATGACAAGATACAGTTGGCCTTCTTGACCACATCCCCACACTGTCAGCCCATGTTCATATTGACCTCAATGACTCCAAGATCCTTCTCAGCCTCTGCACTGATGACAAAGGAGTTCCCCAGCCTGTAGGTATGCTGCTGGCTCTTCCTCCCTAGGTGCAGTACCTTGCACTTGTCAGTGTTGAAACCCAACCTGTTCTCATCTGCTTACCCCATAGCCTGTCCAGATGAAATAGCAGCCTATTCCTTCCTTGTAGTGTGCCTACTTCATTTAGCAAGGTTATTTTAGGAAAGACAGAAAATAGTCTAGGATAAGTACATTCACTCATTCCTTTTTTTTTTTTGCCAGTTAATGTAAGCACAAACCTGGTCTTACCTTATTTCAGAGGCAATTCTCAGTGTCATTAACATGGCACTTTTGTTGCCCTTGGCCTTTATTTTTTGACATGTGCAACAATCCCTGATTAAATTCTGCAATTTCACTGTTCAGGTGAGGCAATTATAAAATGTTTCTAGTCCTTCTCTTAGATTTTTGCAATCCCTAAGTCAATTGTGTCCAATTTTGGCTAGGGGCTAAATGGGCTGTGGGCCACACCAGAGGGACTGCATACTTCTGGGTGGCATCAGGGAAGCCATGGACCCTCCCCAGGATGAATGCTGCCTGCTCCCCACTACTGCATCATACCATGTGCCCCCCACAACTGCACTATGCACCTACACCTCCTTGTGACAGGACTCGTCTCCAGGGATGGCTGTGGTGTCCTCTGGTAGTCGCACTAACTCTGCCCCACCCACTCTGAACTCTAAGGCTACTGCTCTGTTCTTACCTGCCACACGTTTTGATGATAAATATGTTTAAGAGGCTGCCCCCAGAATATCAGAATGAGCCCTGGGTGCTTTAATCTGCCATGCTCATCATCAGGTTGCCTTGATCTGATTCAATCTCTGTCTTTAGCATGATATTACTCCCCTGCCCTGCTCCTTACCTTGATCCATGGGGTTGGACCCACTAACTAAAATGCTTATTTTATGATTTCCCTTTTAGTCTAATAAAAGGTATTATTTTGGAACCAAGAGTTCCAGTTTTTTGTATGTCTTAATGCCTCAGCAAACCCAGCTGTGGCCTCCTGCCTCCCTTACAGTCACTCAGAGTCTTTGTGGATTAAAACACTAAGGGTCTTGTCATGTATTAAAATTAGTATGTTCAAGGAGAAAGCTCTCTCTTGAAAGGGAACAACTTTGCAATGCTCTGAGAGCACTTAACATGCTAAACTGCTTGAACACAAGTCTGCTTGTAATTTACCTACACTTCATAAGTGCTAAGATGAACGTGTGCACCCCCCTACCATACACCACCATGACCATAAACTATTTATCTCTATGTGGATATCTCTTCAGAGCTCCTTCACTTTCTGTAGTGCTGGAGCTCAGTGTATATTACTTGACTGCTCCATCCAGTCACCTGACCCCCTCTCTACTTGTGAGAGAGCCCAGGTCCTGCTACTTGTCTCTTCACAGAGTTCTTGCTCTGCAGCCTGGCTCCTTGTGGATTGCTCTCTATATGCTCCTGTAGCCCATTACTCCCATGGCTTTGCTGTCCCTCTGTCAAGTAACAGGGGTTCTGCAGCCAGCATCCCTGCAAGCAGGCCCCCCCAACTCTGTAGTTGGCCTCACTAAGAGCTGCCCTAACCCCCATTTTGCAGCCAAACCAGCTTCTCTGTAATCTGCAGTTATGTAGCCACTTAGCTATACTACTTGGCCTCAGTCTCAGCAACAGGGGTTACTCATTTGCCTAGTTATCAGCAGTTTAAGGCTTTGTGGCTTGGCTCTCTACCAACTGCATCCACTAGCCTGCCCTCTGCAGTCCCACTCTTGCTTTGCCCCAGTAAAAGGGGCAGAGGTCCCTGGTACACCCCCCCACTACTGCATTGTGCACCTATGTGGTGCTGGGCTTACACTCAGTACTGTATTGTAGTGCGCTTCCCCACCACGGGGCAGGTAGTGAAAGATGTAGGGAGGAGGGGGAACCCCATAGACCCTAGCTGCTGATATAGCTGGAGTGATGGGGAGAAAGCAATTGGACAAGAGTGTGGGGGCAGCAATTTAACCCCTCCTGGGCTGTAGGTGGCTTACTGGCCATCAGTTGGACAACATTGTCCTAGGTGATCTTCCCATATCCTTTTAAAAATATTTTCTGGAATATCCTAGAAGTCATAGAATCATAGAAAAATTAGGGTTGGAAAGAACCTCAGGAGGTCATCTAGTCCAATACCCAGCTGAAAGCAGGACCATCCCCAACTAGATCATCCCAACCAAGGTTTTGTTTAACCAGGTCTTAAAAACTTCCAAAGATGGAGATTGCACAACCTCTCTAGGTAACCTGTTCCACTACTTTACTACCCTCTTACTGAGAAAGTTTTTCCTAATATCTAACCTAAAATTCCCTTGCTGTAACTTGAGACCATTGCTCCTTGTTCTGTCATCTGTCACCACTGAGAACAGTCTAGCTCCATCCTCTTTGGAATCCCCCTTCAGGTAGTGGAAGGCTGCTGTTAAATCCCCCCATAGTCTTCCCTTCAATAGACTAATTAACTCAGCTCCCTCAGCCTCCTCATAAGTCCTGTGCCCGTGCCCCTAACCATTTTGCTGCCCTCTGCTGGCTTCTCTCCACTTTGTTCACATCCTTTCTGTAGTGGGGGTCACAGTATTCCAGATATGGAGTCTTCACCAGTGCTGAAGAGAGAGGAATAATCGCTTCCTTTGATATGCTGGCAGTGCACCTACTAATACATCCCAGTATACCATTATCTTTCTTCACAACTTCATCATACAGGTATTTTTTAAAAAGAACAAAATCTCTTCGAAGACTGAAAGATTCCCCCACTATGTGGTAATGGAGCTGTGGGGATTTGCTTTCCTGGACAACCTGTGCTAATAGTGATGGTGTTTTTATACAAAATCTCACCCTCACTGCTCTGGCAATAACAACTTTTTACCTAAGGCCAGCCTGGCTTTTAATCATCAAATTGACATATACAATGTACATCTCTGGATTTTGTACCATTGCACTTTTGTCAAATGTTCCAAAGGATGAGTCTGTAACCTCTAAATCTTGCCCAGGTGTGATTCTAATTTAAAAACAAATATCTGTAGCTTAAAAAAACCCTTTGTATTGTCAAGGGGTGGTTTTCCAGGTCCTTTATGGAAATCGCTCTGGCAATGGCAATGGCAACAGGTGGGTAGAGGTCAGAAAGACTTTAAACCTTTTATACCCTGGGCCTAAAGCTACAAACTCTTCTCTTCATAAGCATTGTGAGATTCAGATATTGTTAGCTGCTGTGCTGAAAAGCAAATTAATCTTCAGTTTTGATGACGCTGGAGGACAAGAGTGTCCAACCCATGTATGATTGCCACAAGTGGCTCCTACAGCTGCTTTGTTTGGCATGCAGCAGATTTGGCAGGGAGCAGGGAGAGCAGCTGCAGCTATTCATGAGAGAGCAGAACAGCAGATAGGGTAGGGAGTAGAAAGCAAAGCAATAGATCAGGCACTGGAAGGCAATTGGAGGGGTGTCCAGGAAGGGGGAAGGGCTTACCTTGTAACACAACACCCAAGAAGGCTGGCCCCAGTGCTGTAGGCAGAGTGTTCCAGATATGCTCCTGGAGGTATCTTTAGACAAATTTATTTTGTACTTATGATCATAGTGTGATGGGCTAGCACTCCAGTGGAAAATTGGGTTATCCTTCTAATAATCAATCATTAGCTGCTATGTTGGCAGGAAGCTAACTCTGTTCCAAAAATAGTCTTTAAACCATCAGGGGAGACCAAGGTGAGCTTGTCTGCACTGCCAGGCTCTAGGTGAGTTTTTGACTCTCTTCATCTTAGCATCTTGCCTTGACTCTGGCCCCTGCTCTTGCTCCCCGTTCCTGTGCTTCTGATAGCTATGTCTTGCTTCTGACCTTTGGCTTGTTACTGACTACAGTTTTTGGCTCCTGACCTCTGGTATTCTTGACTCCAGTTGCTGACCCTGAACTCTCTCAGCTTCTGACCCTGGTTTAACTTGTGGCTTCCTGACTCCGATTCCTTGAGTTTCATTTGTTCTTGACCACTGTCCCAACTTCCTGACCCTGGCTGTTCCTGACTATGATGAGTCATCCAAATTCAGGCTGTGACCTTGTCCTCATTCTTACTTCTGTACTCAGGTTTCAGATTCCAGACCTAATCGCTAATCTTGATTGCTCACTTCCTTGTCTTGACATACAGACCATCAGGCCTGGGGGCTTTTTAATTAACTCCTTTCCCAATATTATGGCTACACCCTTCATGTTGTACTTGCCAACTCCAGGTCCTAACACTCCGTTGTATAGCCAGTAAGTATTTTTAGTTTCCTTTGTGTTTCTCTCTGATACTCTTTCCCATTACTTCTGGAGAAGTGGCACATGTTAATAGTATCAGCCTTAATTTTGCAAATAATTGCTGTTTCTCTGATTTCTCTTCTTTAGAAGTCAGCAACTTAAATCCTTTTCCCAGTAAAAAAGTCAATGTTTTATCCATTTAGGTGTGTTGTTACAATCCAGAGATGTGATTCCATTTCTTGAAGAAATTTTAATCTTGGTAGCCTGAGTATGTCTACATGAACTGCTATCACACCTTTGATCTGCAGTGTAAATATGATTCTAGGGCACTTCTTTACTCCAAATAGATTTATTTAGAATGTACCTTTTAAAACTGTCCTCTTGCATCTCTCATGAAGGGTGCATGAAAGGAAGTTGTATTGCTGTGAAAGGTCCCAAAGGAATGGTGATTACTCATATATATGTGATCTGGCCTGCAGCTGGAATCACTGTTTGTTGAGTCTGGGGAGTAGGTAAAGTATAGATATTACAGAAAATTGGTACAAGTATGGTTAGAAGGAATTCTTCTGGGCTCAGTTACTTTCCCCCTCTTCATTTTTGTCTGTTTACAAAACTCACCCATAAATTCCTGGCTGGATTCTGATTGGCCATTTTTGTAGTGGTAAAAAAAAGATAAACTGCCCTCTAACGCCTACCAGGGAAGTCCATTTAGGGAAAAGTGTGTGTGTATGTGTGCTGTTGCCTCTGCTGTATTTATATAGACAGAAATTCCAGGGCTGCTAGTTCAGCATCTGTTGTAAGACCTAAATTTGTTACTGGGGGGGAATATAATTGTGTATGTTTGTACTGAATAGAGTTAGAGTTAATAGAGTGTTCTTTACTTTCAAAATCAGAATTTTAAGATGTATAATATGAAATTCTGTATTTCAATAAAACACGCTTTTATCTGTCTTTCTTTGGCTCGGCCAACCTTTGAACAGGGGAAGACCTAGGGGTGTCTGCATACCATGGTGGTAACTTCTGAAAAGTTACTCCATAGCTTGGCCATGGGGGGCCGTTAGTCCATAGCCTTCCCTCTTTTTTCCTACTTCAGGCCTGTTAGCACTCAAGTCTTGAAGCTGTTGTCCAATAATTTGTAGGATTTGGGCTTATTTGCTGAGTACTTTTGAATGCCTGCAGCTAGGAGTGGTAGATACCACCAAAACTTGTACTTTTAGCAACAATTGAATGCCTAAATGGCTATATCAGCATTGACTAAATCAATAAGGCAATTCATGTGACAGAAGTGTTGATGTATTCTGAGCCATAGAAAGGTCAAAGAACAAAAAAAGTTAAAGCCCCATTAAAACAACAACTTTCCACTTCATTTTGCTTTGTGCACTAGTATGTCTAAACTTGAACTTGAAATACTAGTTTGCAAGTAGATTTAATGCACCAATACAGTTTTTGTTGACTCATTAGCACTTGTGTTCCGAAGCAAGAGATCTGAAAGTCAAAGAACAACAGATTAAAGCTCCTGCAATATCAACACTGCACTGGGAACCAATTCTTACTTTCTATCACAGTTTTATCTGGGTGATAATCTGCATGGCTGTGGAGAACCAACACTCTTTTTATGTTACAGTGTTGCCTTAGCATGAAGGTTTCTTTGATTTTCTGCTGTTAGCTTTACCACCCAGTGGTGACATCCTTCAGCTTCTACAATGGCTGCCTTTCCTGCTAAGAAAACAGAACTTACTTCTGTTTCAGTGCTTCCACACACCACTGAAGGCCATGTTTTCATCACATGTGCCCTACATCTCTCTCTTTTTAAGTACAGTTTATAGGATAATTGATAAGAATAAATAATTTTTTTTTACCTCCAATAGGCTAAAAAATTCTGCTAAGGCCTGACTAAAAAGAACTGTTTGTACTTAGAACAATCAGAGTGTTAGATTCAGAGGAGAGATGAATCCTGATTTCCTTCTCCCAGAAGCAGAGAGTCAATTCAGATCTTGGTCATGGCCTGGTAGTTCAAGCAAGGAACTGCTTCAATAGCATAACTAAGGGTGGATAAATGGGGCACTAATCCCAGGTGCCAATTTAGAGGCTCCAGAATTGCCTCCTATCCCTGTGAAATCCATGCTTCTGCAGCAAAAACAGCCCTGAAGCATTCCTACTGCAGCAGCAGCCAAGTGCATGGACACTGTGCTGATGTTAGAAGAGCAACAGCCAGGATAGGCAGAGTGGTGCTGGCTGCAGCAGCTTCTGGGGACTTATTTCGAGTCCTCAGCACAGGTAAGACTCATGTCCCCCAACTCTTCAAACCACACCTCTCTGTTGCTTAATGACACCTCCTTACCCTTTCCTCACTCTCCTGCAGAGCAAAAACCCTGCTCCTTACACCTGTGAGTTGCTTGTATTATGTTAAGTCATTACATTGAGAAATGAAAGAACTTAAGGCAGAGCAGGCTTGCAGAACCCCCTAGCTATTAATTTCCCCCTAGCTATTAATATTAAGCTCCTTAAAACTTGCTTTTCCTTTGAGACCTGGGATTCTTGCAAAGAAAATATAATTTTTCTGGGCTGTTTGTTTGACACTCACTCCCACTTCTTAATTTATACTACAAGTCTTTGGGGTGATCCTGGAAGTGCTGCTAAGAAATGCACCTTGCCCACTCATGCCTAATGCCAGAGCGACCCTGAAATAACATCTCTTGGGTTCTCCAGGACTTTTACCTAGCTGACCAAGACCCCAAGTGCACCAAATTGATTAGTTCAGGAGCCCCTTTTCTATGTTCCTAAATTTTCCTATGTTCCTCAGTTCTTTTTGGAACAGTTTCAAGAACAAATTAGCATGCATATACCTTAATAAAAGACACAAACAAAAATAGAGTGGTGGAGGTGGTTTTTTGGGAGGTAGGAGATCTGGGTTCAAATACAGTGAGATTAGAAGAATTTCAACTCGTATCTCTTAGACTACAGGATAAACTATGATAAACCATTTTGTACCAGACAAAGTGCAGTTTTTTAGATGTCCATGTCAATTCAGGGCACCGTGCTTCATGAGGGATATGGATAGCATGGAGAGGGTCCAGAGGAGGGTCACCCAAATGATCAGGAGTCAGCAGGGCAGGCCCTACAAGGAGAGACTACAGGATCTGAACCTGTTCAGGCTCCACGAGAGAAGGCTGAGGGGGGATCTAGTGGCCATTTACAAACTAGTCAGGGGGGAACAACAGGCATTGGGAGAGTCCCTTTTCCCCTGAGCACTACCAGGAGTGACAAGAAATAACGGTCACAAGCTGGCAAAGGGTAGATTCAGCCTAAATATCAGGAAGCGCTACTTCACAGTCAGGGCGGCTAGGATCTGGAACCAACTTCCAAGGGAAGTAGTGCTGGCTCCTACCCTGGGGGTCTTCAAAAGGAGGCTGGATGAACACCTTGCCGGGGCTGTTTGGCCCCAGTACTCTTTCTTGCCATGGCAGGGGTTCGGACTCAATGATCTGCTCAGGTCCCTTCCAACCCTACCAACTATGAAACTATGAAGTTGTCCCAGGATAAATCCTGAAAAAGATTCCTGGGATAAAAAATACTAACAGCTTATCCCAGGGAATGGTTAAGTACATCTAAACATTTATCCTGAGATTGTATAATTGACTCAATGGCAGAAAAGCATCAGTGCTTACAAAATCCTGATTAGAAGGACAATGTGTATACATGAATCATGGGACATTTCTGTCCCAGGACAACCATAGATACAACTTGTCCCCAGACAAATGCAATATTTGTTTCTTGCCTTATATTCCAAGTGAGTGCAATAACCACTGCACTAATGGGCATGAAGATATTTATGCCACCCTCTCATATGTCTAGGCTAAGTACCTAACTTCATGAGGAGTACCCCACTTATCATGCTGCTTTTTTGTGCCACCTACTTCTCTCCATGCATTAAGGAGGTGTAAGGTACATAGGAGATTTTGGGGCATGATTTCCTTTGGATGAAGGGGGACCTAAAGGGTAGACAATGCACCACTGAACGTATGGTTAATCTAACACCTGGTGAATTTAGCATCTGCTTCCCAAAAGCTGACTACCTATCCTATTCTGAAGGGAAAAAAAAACAAACTCATGGATGCTTGTACATGTGATGGGGGCTTAGCTCTTCAGGATTGCATTCTATGCCCCCTAAATTGAAATAGTAGGCTTTATTTTTCTGTCGATCATCAGTTTTAAATCTCATGAAATGTTAAGTGTGCTATTCACAGTAAATTACTGGAGGGAGTGCTGCATAACAATCTACCCCACTGATCACTTCATACATCACCACTTACAGTGGTAGTATGCCACACACCACTAATCCCCACTACCATAGGCAGAGGAATGGGAGGGGCTAATGAGGCTTAGCCCCCCCCCCAACATAGGGCAGTGGTAGGGCCGCAAGGCTGCGGGCTTCCAGTGGCTGCAGAAGAAGTGAAGAGAGGTGCTCACACAGCAGGGAGGGAGGGAGTGGGGCTGGGGGAGGGTCAGGCGCTGCACAGCTGGGGTGGGTTGGGACAGGGCGAGGCGGAGAATGGGACTGAGCTGTGAATGGTTCATCCAAGGGGTGGGAGGCATGGCTCCTGCTGCTACGTGCATTCTGGAAGACATGGGGTGCATGTGCCCCCAGATAGGAGTGGGGAAGGGCGGGCTGCTGTTGTGGGATGAGGCTGGGGCAGCACCATACTCTTCCTGGTGGGGGGTTGAGCTGTGTTGCACTTGGGGGAGGTTGTAGTGGTGCTGGAATGGGGGTATTGGGGGAACTAAAGCCATCCCAAAATTAGCTGTAGGATCCCCAACTCCCCCTCCCAGAGCTGCCACTGCCACCTGCTCTGAGCACAGCATGGCTCAGCCCCACCACCAGGAAGAGCCTGGTGCTGCCCGTAGCATCGCCCCAGCCCACCCTGGCCTGAGCCCATAGCACCAGCCCATCCCTACCTCACTCGCGTCTGGGGGTGAACACCCCCCTATGCCTCCCAGCATGTGTGCAGTGGCAAGAGCCACCACTCCCTCCCCATTCCGGGCACCCCCTGGACAAACCGCTTGTGGCTCCATCCTGTGCCCCACCCCAGCTGTGCAGGGCCTGCCCCAGCCCCACTCCCTCCCCCTGCATGGCCCTTTTCCCTCTCCTTCCCCCACAGACTTACCTGCTGGGGGGGATGCACACATGTGCATGTGTGCTCAGGTCCCCCAAATAACTTTTTCTTCCTCCACCTATGCCCACTACATACTGGTGATGTCACAGCATGCTATGTAAAGATAACCAAAAGTGGCACAATTTAATTGTCATTTCATTAATTTAATTAATTTAATAGCAAAATGTTAGATGGGATATGGTGTTTCTCATAGTTTTGCTAACTCCAAATGCAAAATCCATCCATTTTTGGATAGAGCAGGATATAAGTCTAAATACTAATCATGTACATCCTCTCTGAGGGGCTTGGAGATCATAAATACAATACAATGTATTCTTTATCCACATGTGGCTTTCCTCTTGCAACTCACATTGGTACTATTCTTTATTTAACAAGCAATCTAAGTATAATTCCACACATGTTCCAACTATAATTCAGGATTTTTTTTTCATGTAATTTAATTTTGTCAGATAATCCTGCGTGGTAGGATATAGCAAAATAGATACAGCATATGTAATTGTTAAGACATCCAATTTGAAGATGACCGGAAACTTAAAGGCTTGAGTGATAGGCAGAATAATGGTGCCATTCATACTGTTTGAGGTGGGAGATAGTTGGAGAAAGTCTGAATGGAAGATTAAGAACTGAGTTTAACATGAGCTGGTGCCTAGATATATCGGGTGATATCAAAGACACACAGGCTGACCTAAACAAAACAAATCTGGACACCAAGGAATATTTTAAAAGAAAATAATTTTAATGGGCTCCCAAATTTTGCTCCTAAATGCAATCTAGGGATGAGATGTGGCATATAAAATACTGAGGAATTAGTAACTTTTGGAGACTACAGAGTAGTTGACAATTGACTTATTAAATTAACAGTGGAATGGCTAGTGCTGTGCCATAATGAATCCATGGGAGTTTGTATTATACAAACCCTCTGGTTTAACTTCTCTGGTTATTGCCTCTACTATCCTGCTTCACTGGACACCATGTCCATAGAGGCAATCCTAATCATTATTACTACCTACTTATTCTTATTACTAAATATTCCTTTTACAGCTTCAGTGTGAGATGAACTTTAGATTACTTTTGATCTCTATCAAGTGCACCCTTTCCTTAAGTAACAAGATTGGCATTCTCCATCTCATTTTTGGCAGACCATCATGATCCAATCACTGTGATACTGGTCTGTGGGGGTCAGAGTTTTTCCACAGGCCCACCAGCAACTGGCATCTCTAAGTTCTTTTTTGTCTGGGGAATTGTGCCACTGAGTGTAGAAAAACAGCACTTGTAAACCAAAGCACTAATTAATTCCTAGAAACAAGCAAAGCATATAAAAGCAATGGGTAAACACCTGAAAGATCTTTCTTAAACTTCTTTATTTCCTTGCCAGGTTGTGCAATTTACCTTCAGCCCAACTTAACCCAGCTCAGGCTGGGAGAATAGGCCAATCTGCTCCCAGCACATTTCTTCTTTCTCTCCGTTTCATTCCTTGTTGGCCGATCATATTTTTACTAATACTGGGCAGTCTTGTCTTTCATTTAATTCCCATCTTTTTTGTAGTTCTAAGTGTACGGATTTAGCATTCCCTTTGAGCACAGTATACTTTGTCTTGACAAAACGCTTGCGTCTCCAGCGCTGTGACTGGGGAATTGACTCTTCATGGCTGCAGATCTGGTGAGTGTGCCAAGAATGCGTTGGGGTGCTCATTATCTAGTCAGTGGCAGGCATGCCACAGATTAGTCTTGCACCCTCCCCAAGTCCCACTCCAGTCCTCTTTCTCCTACTTGATCTGCTGTGTTGCTTTATGCTTCCTTCCATGTACTTCCAGCTCCATCTGCCACTGTGCTGCTTGTCTGATCTACCATGTGACACACGCAGAGGTTACCTCTGCCACTTGTGAAACATGCACAGGTTGACCACTCTTGATTTAGATCATTGTTTTGTCTTTGTATTTGCATTTGGTTATTTGCTGTGGAATTGGATCAAAAGGAGATCCTATGGAAACAATTCACAGAAGCTTACACTGTACTAATAGAAAATAATACAGCGATTTCCCCCACTTACTCTCAGTCAGCTATGTGATTTGGTGTATAATGTGAGTGCTCTCATTCTTCTCTCATAGGCTTTGTATGGTTGATATCTGAAGATATTGTCTGTTATTCAGGTTATTTTATAGATATCTCCACTATGAGAACACATTCTCTCTGTGAGCACAAAATGGTGTAGGAGCATGGCCAAGGATCTCCTTAAATATTTTTTCCATTTGGGGAGACCTGCCAATATCCTGATGAAGGAGCACAAAGCTTAAGATTTGGGGCGGGGGTTGGGCTGAGTTCATTTCCTAGTTGCCGATTCGACTTGCTACAGCTTTGTGTTCTAAGCAAAGCTGAGAAATGGAAAATTACGTCTTACAGGAATTTAGATAAATAGGTTCATTCCTATAAGATACATGCTGGCACTGTTCCAAACAGCTGGGTTTCCACAAAGAAGTCCTTTTACTGTAAAAGATTCTGGTGCAATTTTGTCCCTTGTCATTAAAAAAGTGCTTCTGTTTTAATAAAAAACTTTATCAGCTGAGCTTTCCATGACCTGATTTGGAAAGATCAAGTTATTCATTTTGGAAAGAAACTATATTAAGTTATAACAGTTAAATAGGAAAAAAAAATCTTAGAATTGCTTGAGAAGGTCAAAGAGACAAGTGTACATTATAAATTCATTTTTACTTAATTTTGCACAAGTCAGAATTCTAAGGGAGGACTATGGAAGCTTTTAGTGTGCATCTGTTGTAGAAAGGTATTCCCGAACATGCATAGTATTTCCTAAAACCATCTAGTTCTGTGCAGGAGAACTACCACAGGGAACAGTTTTTAGGATGCATGGTTTGATTGTGTTACTCTGTGGAATAGAAAGTTGTCACAAGATGGGGTCCTGAAGGATGGTTGTGGTCTCCCCAAGGTCCCTTTACTGTGCTAAGTGGCCCAATAGGCACCCTCTATTCTCACCCACCATGTCTTTGATGGAAAGATTGTCACGGTGGGCTCTGCCAGGGAGGGCCGTGATCTCCCCAGGGTCCCTCTCGCCATGTTGAAGGTCAGCCCAAGGGCACCCTCTTATTCTCATCCGCCCCATCTTTGCTCTTACATACGTTGGGAGGCTGCCTTATACCTCCTTGGGCATGGCTAATCAGGACCTCTGTCCCCATGATCTCTCAGGCTCCTTATGATCTCCCAGTCCGATGGGTGCTTCTCAGTCACCCTCACCTTATGGGCAATGTGTGGCTCCGACCAACCCCTAATACCATGCCCCAAGCCTTGCAGATGGGAAAGATGTTGGTTTTGTCACAATGAACTTGCCCGTACTCTTGGGCCTTCTATCTGAACTCCTGCCCTTCACTGGGGCTCTCAATGACACCACCTCTCCTTTGGGGTGTCTCAATGCCCGTTTTGGGCCTTATCTCAAATGTCACCCCTCTCTGGGGTCTTGGTGCCCCTTCTGGGCCTCCTCTAAAACATTGTCCCACTCAGGGACCCTTGCTTGCTCTGGGATGCTATATCGAGCCTCCGTTCTTTCAGGCCCACCGTGCTGCTTCCACTTTGCTGGACGCTGTGCTGCTATCCCCTTTTCCTGTGGGGACCACCGCAGCACCCTGTCCTTCTCTTGGGATGCTGTCCTGCTAACCCCTTTCTTGGGGTCCACCACAGTACCCTGCCTTTCTCTTGGGGTTTTCTGCAGTGCTAGCCTATAACCAGGTTCATCATGCCCCTCTCAGGCTTCTCCAATACTGCCCCCCTCTAGAGCTCCTTAAAATACTGCCCCCTGTATGGGGCTCACCGTGCCCACGCCTGGGCTCTTCTAATGCCCCTCTCTGGGCTTCTCACATGTTGCCCCATTCTAGGGCTCACCGTGCCCACACTTGGGCTTCTCACAGTTGCCCCCTTCCTGAGGCCAAGAGTCTATGCACCCTGTGCTACTGTGCCTTCTCTGGCTCTGAATCACGCCCTCTCGAGCGCTAGGGCCCCACACCCCTGTGGGCCCTTATGAGGCCTCCTCCAACCCCTGACAGCCTCACCCAAACCACCAGTGTAAAACAAACGCTAACAAAACAAAGACAAGCCTCTTGGCTATAACTAAACATAAGGCACCTGGCCATAACAACATCACTCCCCTGACTCGGGTTCGCCATCATTCAGTCTGCCTGAGCGGTACTCACCTCTTTGCTTGGTTTCGATACTTTGTTATAATAAAAAAAAAAGAATTCTCAACACGAGTACTACAACACAACTTCAGCTCTTTTGCTTCACAAACATATTCCATAGTAGACTTCCATTACATACACATCCCGGATCAACAAAACCGCGCGCCCCATTCTCCCCCCAAAGCCTTAACCCCCAAACATAAAACAAAATCATACTCCTACCCCTTCTAATAACTCAACCCTAGCCCCTTCTTTCCCACTTCCCTTCTCCCCCTACTCAAGCAATTCCCTCCAATCTATCCCTCCCCATTC